>KZ807169.1:314855-327685 GCA_000696205.2 Oncopeltus fasciatus | reverse complement strand
AAAAAAAAAAAAAAAAGATGTAAATTAGCGTGTATTTCGCTGGATGGAGAAGCTGCCCTATGACAGTACTCCTAAATCACTATTTACAATTGTTTATTTTTTTTTAAATTGATATTATGAAGTTTTGGCAATGAGA
Source organism: Oncopeltus fasciatus (assembly GCA_000696205.2). Taxonomy (NCBI): domain Eukaryota; kingdom Metazoa; phylum Arthropoda; class Insecta; order Hemiptera; family Lygaeidae; genus Oncopeltus; species Oncopeltus fasciatus. The sequence goes on along the minus strand of KZ807169.1, from coordinate 327,549 downwards.
AGGTCAGGCGGCCATTTCCTATTCAGGCGACGTGGTGGGTTATCAGGATTGTTAATACTGGATAAAGTTTGGGCTAAAGGATTGGGATGCATGGAAAGGTCAGAGTGGGATTTATTAAAACAGGTTGCAAAAGTTTTTATGGAATTATAAAATTCAAACTAAGTTAAGTCACTGCTTTAAAACAAATTGTGACCGACTAATAATGTCACATATATATTATGTTCTAATTAATTTAAATACCCATGGCTGAAATAGAATTTAATTTAGCCAATTATCAACATTAAAAATATGAGTCTATATTAAATGTAAATATTTAATAACAAAAATATTATGTAGTGAATATTAAATTAATACTGGTCTTTAGCTTTATATAATAAATATTGTTAAGTTCCATTGAAAAATATTAAAATATTAAAGATTGAGATAACTTGTAAGTTATTAACAATTTTGTGAGTCGAATAAAAGTACATTAAAATAATGTTATTTATTTGTGTGAATATTATCAATCAAATNATATATATATATACATATAATCATCATTCCAACCCTCATCTTATCGGTAGAGGAGTGGAATGGAAATGTGCTACTAAGGGAGGTTTATCTATAAATAGCTAGTTAACGAATAACAGCGATGCCTAAAAGATTAAGATTAGACAAGAAAATAGAATAAGCCCTTTGATAGTCACTGCCATTAAGAGTGATGCCTTATCTGGCAAACACTAATCAAAATAAATAATTCATCAAATGAATGATAATAAAGTACCTATTAAATGTAGAAAAGTATCTTTTAAACATTAAAAAGCAATTAGGTAAATTTTCTTAGTAAATAATCCCTTAAACAATAATAAATAATACATTTATTTCTTTAGTTTTTGCTTGATGATATATTTTATCTAAAATTCAAATGTATGAGTTTTGCTTTGCCAACAAAATTAAGTCAGAGACTGAAATGTATTATTTACGCAGCTCGTTGCCCAGAAGCCGCGATTCCTTATATTCGGCTAAAATCCTTCTTTACACACCCTATCACTCTCCCCCCTTTATCTCTCTCTTGCCTCTACCTACCCCATTTGCCCAACACCCCGCACTCCTTATCTAACTCTCGAAATCCCTTATCGGCCGCCCTCCCCTCTTACCGTTCCCCACCCACTTATCCTACTTTCTTGGCTGAGTTGGAAGATTGGGAACAGGCTCTTATCACAAGAAATCTTAAAATTCTCACCCTTATCATATAATAAAATCCTATGATATGGGTGGTCAAACGAGGGCATAATTTTTTCATATTAAAAATTATATAAAGTTTTTGGTAATTTAATAGCAATAAACACCTCATTTCGAACACTTCACTGAAATTAATTAGTGCATAGAAAGAGGGTTAGTAATTTTTGCTAATTTGAAATATATAGTTAATTAGGTAAATAATCTAAAGGGTTATTATTATTTCTACCACCAATGAATATAGAACTCTCATACCTTATATTCTCCGTCTTCATTGGTTTCTGTACACCAGGCCAACGGGAAATGGTGTACAGAAACCAATGAAGACGGAGAATATAAGGTATGAGAGTTATATAGTTAATTATTTATAAAATCGAAGAAAATTATATGTCACAAATATGAATATTTTCCCATAAATTCTCTAATGTACCTTAATCGACATAATCTTTTTTTTTTTTTTGTATTATACAGAAAAATACCATTATTTATTAAAACATTGAGTAAGAAAACTATGTAATAACACATTTATAATATATTGCTAAAGACTTAAAGAGGAAGTAGGTGACAAGAGGACCAAGCTTACACGGGAAGTTATAAAAGTAACTTTCCACCGACCGCCGAATCAGTGATAAGTCTGGCAGATTCCGTGTCAGATCGCGTGCCGGGCCGGTCGTACCTTCTGCAGTGCCGGCAACACTGAAGTGATAAGTGATGAGTGACAGTAATAAGCCAGCCATCTTGAGACCTCCTTGTAAATAAGCACATTTAATTAATTTGTACGTATCTGTAATTAGCTGTAAGTAATTTATTCTTTCTTTTTATTTATGTATTGGTTAGTAGAGAACAGTAGTTTAAATTGTTAGCTGTAATTATTAGGAGTACTTATTTGTTGTAATAAACTAATTCAATTTATCTTTGTTCTTAATTATTATTGACACATAGCTTATAATTAAAAAAATAATAGCTGGATTAAACAAATAAAACTCCAAAATTATTTGTAAATTAAATATATATATAACCAAATTAGTCCTATTTAAATGCAATAGCAAATACATAAAATAGGATTTATCGGAAACAAAATCCTTAACTGGAACTAAAATTTTACGAGTAGACACTTTTTAACCATTCTAAAATTGATACAATTTTTTGTTCCTGACATTGCTAAATATCGGAAGGGATAAGGGTTATTCAAATTAAAAAATATCCTGTGGTCTTCAGATAGTTTTGAGCCCTTAATATCTTGCAAGATAGGAATTGTCTAAACAGCTAGACCTCGATAGACTCTGTAAACAAATAAATATTTTAATATAACTTTTTACTTTTTGTCAATTAATGGTTTTCCCACAGAAATTTCAACAGCATCTTTAGTATGATTTATTAAAAGTTTGGTGTTCATTCTATTATTCTCGTGTTATATTACACCGATATTGATTTGTTGGTGAAAAACATAACAGTTCATATCACACATAAAATTTTCCGGGCAGGAACGCGTCAAAAAAAGTATGTCTTGTCAAGCGGAAGTGCATATGATGATAAAAATCAGATTTCAAGATGACACTTCAAGATATGCGAAAAATTGACAAAATAAATTTCTGTGAAACGTCTAAGGAAACTTAATGAAATATTGTAATGAATCAGAAGAAAGTGGACGACTAAAGGAAATACCCCAAAGTGTAAACAATAGGTACGGAAATTTATGAATTTAATATATATATAATACAAAATATTTATTAAAAATTTGACTCTTCAGTGAGTAAAATATCTCAATATCAAAAAATTCAATGGCGTAGTAGTTGCGTAATTAAAATTTCCTCATATTTCATTAAAGTTATTAACAAATAATTTAAAATTTATTTTGAATGCCAGTGAGAACAATCGTAAGAAGTATGACTGCTACAGTTAGCTCTAGACTGACCGGGAATGAAGTGTGGCTAAGGAGCTCAGCTACCGTAGACACATTCCCAAATTTTTTTTTACCATGCGATTTTGGAAAAAAAAGTTTTTGAAACAAGAACAGTAAGTAGTTTTAAATTTACTTTATTATGTTCCATACTTTTTTTTGTTACTGAAATAAATAGGATTAAAACACAAAAAATTATTTTTATCTAAGGTTTTAAAAAAGCCTAATTTGGTTTCTATACCTAAGAAATTTAGGAAACCCGCCGAATGTTCGAAATCAAGTATTTAAACATTTTTATTAAGAAACTAATAAAAATTCTTGAAAGGATAAATATATACTTTACTGACACTGCATATCTATATATATATTTTTTAGTATACTTTACACATTAATTGTCTTATCATCGGTTTGCAAAAATAAAAATACTAAGTTTGGTTTCTTTATTTAAAAAAAAAATTGAGGCCGATAAAGAGCTTATATAATATTTTAAACTAACATATTTTTGGCGTCTTCAAAGTGTGTCGATGAGAATCTGTTGAAATTATTCAAAAGTTGCATGATGATTTCAGAAAGAAAAAAACATTTTTTAAAATCTGCCTTATATATTTCGATACACTGAAAGAAATATTTCTTGGTGAGAGAATACTTTTATCATAAAAAGATTTTTAATTTTTCAGTTAATATACCTTCAAGAAGAAATATATCTTTTACGGTTTTTTTTTTTTTGTAAAAACATAAATATTATGTTCAAATAAATGTTGATCTTAATATTCAAACGTTGTCAAATAACGAAAAAATACATTTTTATATTTTAAAGTACTTTTTGATCAATAATGATCGAACCCAACAAAAATTCTCCNTTCTGAAATAAATTAAGAATATAATTAATGCCTCAGAAATAGGAAAAATTTATACCCTAAACTTTTAAAGGGTATAAAAACAGTAAATTTAAAAAGAATTTCAGTTTATTTGTAAATATATTAATTTGAATTTTTTAAATCCAATAGTCATTGAACTTGAAGCAATAATGACAATCTGTATTTGCAATGCCTTGAAAAAAAACAACAGTTAATTAAGTTTACCATTATTTTATTTTTCATGTTATTAATCCTTTGAGAGTACATCATTGGTGCCAATAAATCAGTTTATTTTCTTCTCCAAATAAATAAATCAATTTAATATATTTAATTTAAAAATTGTATCTCTTTCTATACTGTTATTCTCATGTTATTTCAAGGACTAATTGTGCGGACGAATTTTAGGTATATGAATGGATTATTTTAAGGAATTATTTCTTGGGTTATATTTTTCAAAAATGTTTTATTATGTTTTTGATGTATTTCTGCCTTGATGACATTACTTTTTAGTGAATTTTATATGAGTGATGAAAACGAAGACAAAATCACATATTTACAAAAGTCTACAAGAATATGTGTGAGCTAAGCTAATTTCACAGTTAATTAAAGGTGAACAAATATAAGGTTAATGGTTATTTTTTTAAATCTCCTTTTAACCCCTTTGGAGCATGATGTAGGTGATATCTAGGTGTAACCACCCTATTCTAAAGACCAAAAACCCTTAGAAGACATTTGATTATCGATTAATTTTCAAAAAAGAGAATAAATGTTATTCTACTAGAATTGTTGTAAATATACCTGTAAGGGAAAAGGAGGTCGCTCAATTCTTATGTAAATTCATATATCCTCAGTAATTTCATTCCTTTATAAATTCTTCAGTTATTCAACGATTTTTCGATTATTCTTCTCTGGATTACTCTCAATCTCCGCTACTGTACACTAAAGTTCGGTCTGCACATACAATTTAGTATTGCTCAGAGTAATCATTATTTAAAGGGAAGATGGTTTTACTAATTTATAAGACTTGATGTCCTACATTGATGACCTTCTTATTAGGATCAGTGATGAAATGTTTTTGATGTTTTTCCTAAAGGGAGTATGTGAAAAAATATTAAAGTTTTTTTGTTTTTTTTTAATGTCCCTCTGTTATACAGTCCCTATAAAACCTGAATCAGAGGTCCTAAACATGATACTCCATCCATCTTGGTTTATTGACACATCTCTTCCCAAAACTTCATGCACCAAACTCTCACTACTTTCCGGCTGGATGAAACAGCACGGATCGATCTGAACAGCAGAAGGACTCGGCATAGTTCTGTTTCTTTCAATTCCCACCCCTGACTCCACATTCATCGCGCTTCCCACCCGCTGGGGGCCGCGTCCTCTGCTGGTTATAGCGATCCGCACACAGTGTGGCTGACAGTGGCAACACTGGCTCCTGGGGATATTGTTGCTGGCACAGCGGGGGGTACCCTCTGTCCTCAACCACTGTTCTCACAGCTCTTGACTCGCTCATTAGCCCTGTCTGACCCGCCCCGAGGGGTCACAGTCGCTGTTTCTGACATTCAGCCACACGGACAACACGACGAGCAATAATGACCCATAGTCCTCCGTCATATGGAACTGTTGAAAGATAATTGGCATCTTTAGGACATGGAATCAGCCCAATAAAGAATCATCCATGAAATCCATTTCATTGAAAAATAAGATTTACTCACTTATAATTATGTATATAAGGAAGGAGTAGTAACATGGTAACAGCAAGAATAGCTTGATTTCTCATAGGAGAATCATCTATAATTTTCAATTGGAGAGTTTTTGTCCGTACAGATTATTAGTAGATGTTTCTTGTTGAGGATTGGATAAGATAGATCCAAAAAAATGTTTATTTTTTTCAATTGGAGAGTTTTTGTCCGAAGAGATTATTAGTAGATGTTTCTTGTTGAGGATTGGATAAGATAGATCCAAAAAAATGTTTATTTTTTATTATCTGCCAACGTTTCAGCTTAAATTGTGAGCCTTCTTCAAGGCTATCATCCAGGAGATAGGGGACGTCTTGTCACCTGGATCAAATGTTAATGGCTAAAATTTTTTTAATACTATTTTTATTTTTGGATCAACCTTTACCGAAACACAACAAAATTCTCTGCTGATTTTTAGTTTTTAGTTTCTTTAACTATATAGAGAGAAATGCTCGAATAACGCGCTAAAAACAATAGAGGTAGCTCTTAGCAAAACCTACCAAAGTTAGTGATCCTTTAATGGAGAGATCTTGTCGAAAGTTGTTGGCCAGTCTGCTCAGCTGTTCTGACCTTCCCAGTAAACTTTTCTCCCTTCACATGTTTTTCAGATCTGGGGGGTTGAAAAAAAAAAAAAAAGCAAAGACAAAAGCAAAAACAACTCTAGTTGTATGGGAGAAGGAACAAAGTGTTAAACATATGTATAAATCAAAAATCCTCAAATCTTTTAAATATGAAGTACGTAGGTCCTGCATAAATATCGTGAACTAAGAAGATTAACCATATTATATTAATTGTGGACTTGGATGGCATAATTTTATCTGTCATGCTGAAGAAGGCTATGAAAGGTGTGATAGCATTGGCCGGCTCTAGGCTGTTTGGGAGAGAGGAGCGAAACAAGCAGTCAAGTATTGAAGTTACATTTTCAAATATCTTCTTTAATATGCGATATTTTTTTGGTAAAAGGGTTTGCTGCATAAAGTAATTCATCAAGGGATGTGTATTTAGCTATAAGCATGTTTTGCTCTATTATTTTTCATTCTATACAATAGCTAGCTGGTGGAGGTTCTCAATCAAAGGTGGGTTGAATAATATGGAAATGGTTAGTATTACTTGTTAACGTGTCTCTATTTCTTGTTGAAGATTTAAAGTTTTCTTATCGTAATCATAGAGAGACACGAATAATTAACAACAGACTAGAAAAATTTTCAATACGTGGTCTTCAACAGTCAAGACACTTTGATCCTTCTTGCAGCGAGGAACGACGTGTTCGTAAAGGTTGATTACATTTTTAAATCCTGCTCCTTTTTCTGCGTTAACAAGTGTGGTCTTTGGCCTTAATGTCTTCGCCTCCCACATGGCTATTTCCCTAATCCAGGAATAAAGTAGGTCCTTCGGAGAGGTAGCTGCACTCGTAATTGAACTAAATCTCCCGGGTGAAAATCTATTATCAGCACTAAAGTCTTCACCAGATCGTAGAATCGGATAAAGTAATATGATGTATTGTTGTTGGTTGTGTTATGTATAATTGTTGTTGAATGCGACTACTAGCCTGCTCTTCATCCACGGAATGAAGAGATATTCTGCCTCGTGTCTTCCAGAACTTTCATTTTATCACTGTTCTAGAACCAGCGCGATAACCTGGAGCAACCTCCCTAGGTTCGGAATAGTGGCCAAAGAGGTCCCAGGTCATACCAAGTTCGCTAGCAGCGAGGTCTTGCGGTCAGCGGTCCCTATGGGTAGTCACTCACAGAAACGGTCTACGTAACACCCTACAACATTCCAACCACCTGGCTCCAGTCACGACGAGATCCTCGAACAGAGATCGACGCCGGAAGTAGCGGAAGAGTGGACGCGATGGACTCTCTTTCTTCCACCGAAGATTGGGAATCAAGGCCCGCATTTGGGGAGAACCGCGCAGTTGGAAGCTTAAGGACAGGCAGAATTTACTGAAGGTGCTGACGGATAAAGCGGCCACTGTCTCGGCGATAAAAGGTCCGGACTTGACTTACTAAAGGATACTGAAGTCCTTATCTCCACCATCCCGTCTGAGTGAACAAGAGGAATTCCTGATGGACTTTGAAGTCTCTAAAGTTGCTAGTCACATCTATATGACCGTTGCTGGATGGTTAACTTCCTTCAACGCTCTACAGATCTCACTTTTCCGTAGATCACAAAGAATGTAAAAAGAGAGGATTAGTTTTTAGAAAAATTCATTTATAAAATTAAATAAAAAAATGGGATACTGTGAAAAATCTTCAACATGATTTTTATAAAACAAATCAGTAAAGACATATATTTCAATTCCAAATTATTATTTCATACTTGAAATGAACCTAAAGAATAGTTTATATAATGCTGAATGAAAAAAGTTATATTTTGAGCACCTAAGATACTTATCATTTTTATCCAAAGAAATAATTTCTTCTGTGAAGTATTAACATGCGCAACGCATTTCAATAAAATTACTTGTTGATCTGAAATTAAAAAAAAAAATCTATGTTACAATGAATAATAACAGTTAAATAATTATTATACATAATGCTGATATAGTTATATTCATACGTCATATTTATTCTTTAGTCTTTGGATAACAAGTGAAATTTGCCATTTCCTTTTTTAAAAAAACTTAAGGGTTTGTTATTGACTGAGCCCTTGTTTTTAAAACAGGAGATCATAATTAATACTGAAACCTGTTCCTTTTTACTTTTACATTTATTGAATTTACATTTTTAGCTTTTATTTTTATTGAGTTGCAAAAATAGAACCTTACTTCCGTTATTTGCTTTTTTTTCCCCCTTCTCTCTTCTCCCTCTTTTTATTTCAGTCGGTTCTCTTGAAATGACATATAAAAAATATCGTGTGAAACACTTGATTGGGTGAGAGGTCATTTGCTTTGGATCTCTTTACGTATTATTTAGTATGTATTTATACTGTTTTGTCACTTTAAATATGAATTTATACATTATTTATTTATTTATTTATTCCTGTTTACGAATTCATTTCTTAAATAACGGCTATAGGGCTAATTGTGTATTCATAAAATAAGTTTTTTTATTCAAATGTTTTCCATATATTCGTTGTGCTCAACACAATTTCTCAATGAATAAAATCAATTGATTCTTTATTTTCTACCAATTGGTTAGACAAAAAAATATTTTGGCTAATATAAAAGGCAAATTCAATGGAATCTAATGTGAAAGCATAACGAAGCGTTAGAATATGAGTCTACATGTCATGATTTATGTGCATTTGCTGGAGTATGAGATGGGCCTTAGTTTTAGTAAATAATAATAATTAGGCTGACGGAAATGAGATATTCCTAAAAGTGTCGTTATTAAAGGGTAGGAGAGTAGGAAGACAGCGGTGAATGTACAGCATTGTGTCCTGAGTAGCAAAATGCAATCGCTTCAACGCCAACAGGGANAATAAATTATATGTAAGACTTTTTATAGTATATATTGTCAATTACAAACAATTTTAATAAAAAAAATTGCCATATGTTAAACATTAAAAGTGCTATTTTGGGTTGGAAAATATTGGGTATTATAAAATATTATTTAACTCCACTATTTTCAAAACATTTATATATTTTTTAACATTAGGAGCTGATAAGAAATTATCGTTCTTCATTCACTTACTTTTAGATAAGATTAAAGATGAAATCAGGCACCCCTAACCCAACCAAGGGGGCTTAATTAAATTCGAAATTTTAAGAGAGAGACCTCACAATCCCCCAACCTGTAATACATTTCGCGTGCAGGAATAGCAGATCAATAGAAAAAAAGGAGTCAAAATGCTATTTATATAGATACCAGTTTCGGCGCAGATTAAATTATGGTTTATTAATTATGTCATTGAACATATATTCATATATAGGGCACAGCTGTTTCCGAAATACACAGCTTCCATAACCATGGCATGCAATTATATAATTGATAATTATTATAATTTATAATATAATTAAATAAACATAATACTAACATTAACCATATTAAAACATGATGATAATTGTGGTAAATTAATCCCACATTTCCTTATTAATTTGAATCGTACCGGGAGCCAGATAAAAATCTCAGTACCTCAGCCGGAGATCGAACCAATACTCCAATATCCGGGCGGATGCGTTAACTATCTACGCATCAGAGGGAATTGAGAATTATTTCTTGTTCTATTGGTGAACCCGTGTTTGATTCACGGCCGAGGTACTGGGATTTTTTTCCAGCTCCCATTCAAGTCAATAATGAAATGTGGGATTACGTTACCAACATTATCATCATGATTTGAATGCCAGATAGTGGCCCTTTGCCAAAACGAGAGTCTAATAAATAGTTAGAAACTGTAGCTCTGCCGAATACAAGACAATATATTCTTCATACTTGGTGGTTAGACTCGGAGTGAAGTGCGGGGAACTAGAAATTATTTTCAGCTCCCTCGGTGGCGTAGTCGGTTAACGCACCCGCCCGGATTGTGGGGGCCCCGGTTCGATCCCCGGCTGAGGTAGAGAGTTTTCTAGCTCATAACTAACTATATTAGTTATGTTTAAAATTTTCTTCTTTTTTTTTTGCCTTTTATTTTTTATTATTGTCAGTAGCTAGAAATAAAGGAATTAGTAGGGGCGCAGGGATAGCTCAGGGGATCCGTACGGGTCTCGCAATCCTGACGCCGCCTGACGCCGCGGTTTCAAATCCCGCCCAGGTCAATCTTTTATTTGTAATATAGAAGGTTGTCCTGAGCCATGGGTGTTTAAAATAGGGTGGCAACCTGTAGATAGCCCCTCCCTCCAATGACCCTAAGTGGTTGCTAGGGAGGCTAACACAGGAGAAAAAAAAAAAAAAAAGGAATTAGCCAATTAGTGGAAGTGTAATGAAGGGAGGATAAAGTACAAGAAGAATAAAAGTGTACCTTTAGTACCTTTCCTGTGAAATTTCTATTTCAATTAAGAAGATCTCTCATTCAGGACCTCTTCAGTTTCAGGGGAGTATTACCTGTGAAATTTGAGTGTCCTGTAAGTCAGTCTTGAAATGTAATATTTCCTTAATTAATTGTTTACTGTGGAATTTTAAGGTTAAGCTGAAGAGTATTATGACTGACATAAGATGGTTCATAAGTTTGGGAGATTTTGATTAAAATTTGCGCAAAGTGCTACATTGTAGCACTTGGTATTAGTATTAATAGATAGGTGTAAATGAGAATATACATTTTTTACTGAAGCTTTGATTTATGAATCGGTAAGTGTGTCAGTAATTTTTGTTTGTTATTGAATGTCATATGTTTTAGATAAATGTGTTGCTTTCATGTCAGCTGTGGGCAGAAGGCCCAGTGTAAATCCAGGATATATCACTCTTTTTGCCCATGGGATGGGATGGGTAAGCTCGTGGGAAAGTGTCTCTCCTTTGTGTTATTGTTATGTAATTACTCTATGTATTTTCTTCTTTTTGTGCGATTGTTACACTCTTTCTTTCTTCTCATCTCATACATATATATATTAGAAAAGTGGAAATAAGAATGGGGGGTAATTGAGGGAGAGTCTTCAGCTCAGGGGTAACTAAATCATTACTGAGAAGCATTTCGTAAAAAATTGTGGAGAGGAATTGAAGGGTGGGGGGTGGGGTGGGAAGAGGTGGATGAGAATGAGGAATGGAAATTCCACACCTTCCATCACTCCTGGAACCCCCCCCCCACTTCTATTCCAGTGACATTCCCATGTTCCATACTCCATATTCCTACTCTATCCCACATGAAAAATTAACAAAACCCTAATCGATACTATTCCCGAACTGCGTCTTAAAAAACAAAAAAAAACATTAGTATGATATTATACATAATAGAACCACTGCAGTCATTTCATACACAGTATTGTTGACAGACGTATGTTCGTCTGTAACAAATTCACACTTCTGGAGACTGAACCAACATTGAAAACCTAATTTTAGCGAATTCCTACATTTAGAACCAAATTGTATTAACGACAATATAAACAAATACTATTTTTTCTTCCTTTTACAGAATATGTCTCATATCTTAAAACATAGATAACCATAGCATTTCGGAATTTCCCCACCCGACCTATCATATTCTATATAATTTCCCCATTTCCACCTATTTCAGCCTGTTAAACACCGCCCCCCACTTGAATGTTCTCTAGATCTCTCTCCCACCAATACCTTTCCTTAAATTTCCATAAATTTTTAAACAGTCATAATTAATAAGTAGAAATTGAGTACTCGCTAAAACATTTTATTTATGTTCACGTAGGCTTCGTCGGTCGTCAGATGTATTTACCATTTCATCTTCCGGGTTGGACCGAGTCAAATTGTTCTTATTTGCCGAGCTTTTGCACATCATGTGATGGCTTCTTCAGGGCTGAAAAGAGAATTTTCTTTTTAAAGAGAAAAAAATATAAGAGTTACCGAATTTGAAAATTATATTAAAATAAATCACCGTTTTCCAATTCAAGTTTTAAAATACGAGTATTTTTTTTTTTTGCATTTAAAATACGAGTAATTTTTTTTTTTCATTTAAAATATGAGGTTTTTTTTTTTCATAAAAAAAAATGAACAATCAATAAGTACGATACATAACAAGAGAGATATCATTTTTTCTCATTGCGAATGTGCATTCTCTTTTCAGCCCTGAAGAAGCCATCACATGATGTGCGAAAGCTCGGCAAATAACAACAATTTGACTCGGTCCAACCCGGAAGATGAAATGGTAAATACATCTGACGACCGACGAAGCCTACGTGAACATCTAACCAACCTGTACGGGGAGGATGTTGTTCAGAGAATGAAGAGAATTGACAAATTCAGATCGAAGAAAATGAGACTCCTGGCACAACTAGCATTTCTTAAGAGATGCAGAGACCATGACGTACTACCCACGTGTTCTAAAGTGACAAAAAAAGGAAGTAGTCAACGCATGCAGAACATATTGGCAAGATCCTCAAAGATGATACTCAAGGCGCAGATAAACGACAC
>KZ807169.1:298296-311056 GCA_000696205.2 Oncopeltus fasciatus | reverse complement strand
TTTTTGTAAATTTTGAAACGTGTACGTTGATGGCTTCAACCATTTTTTTTTTTTTTTGGGAGATCAAAATTTAATATCTCAATATCGTGGTCATTATTACCTGCAAAAAAAAAAAAGTTTATTTTGTAAAGTTTCGGCTTACATTGTAAGCCATCTTCAGGGCTATCATGAAGGAGAGAGGGGACATAGTGTCACGACGATCCCATTTTCCAGCCATGAAAATGGGATCGTGGTGATTCGACGTCCCCTCTCGCCTTCATGATAGCCCTGAAGATGGCTCACAATTTAAGCCAAAACGTTGGCAGATAATTAAAAAATACAATTTTTTAAAATATGTATTTTTTGGATCTACGTACCTTGACCGAAGCCCAACAAAAAAACTCTAATAATAATATCTACGGTAAAAAAAGAACTCTCCGTTTGAATTTGTACATTGTTATTTTTTGTTTATCATAATGAAGATAAAAGGAAATAAAATTTTACACTCAATTAAAAAACAATATCTCAATGCATTGAATAAATAATTTTCTTTCTAAAAAAAAAAAACAACTGTATTTGTATTTTGACATTAGACACACACACACATACTCATGTGGATGCCTCATTGGAGGCATGAAGTTTGTTTCTGAGTAAACACATGTTTCCTGTGTGTCGAGGAGAGTGGGAGAAACTCAATTTTGAGTCTTGATGTTTGGAATTTAAATCCCCACCCCGACATCTTAACAGCTATTGCCAGAATATAACTGTAGCACAATTACTTTAGCTCTGATTAAATTAAAATTGTTAGCAGAATTCTCATATTTAAATCAAGCTATTCGAAGAATAGAGTTTTGTAAATTCTCTTAAATCCCTAGTCTATTCTACATCAATGAACGTGAAAATTGCTATGTATGTGTGTGTGTGTTGTGTCGGTATTTATTATTTGGTCCGTTTCCCATAACAGTAGATTGTATTAGTTGCAGGAATGAAAGGGAGGGATTATTATAAATATCATAAATTTCTTTATCTCTACAGTTATTTAATGATAAAGAAAATAAAGATAAAATAATTATTTTTAAAATGTAATTTTCGGTGTTTCGGTGAAAGAGTTGATTAAAAACAACACAACTATTTCAGGGTATATTTATGACTATCAGCGCCTCTTTTATTAAAGTAAGGGTATTTTGTTCCTGAAAATGTTATGTATTTAATCCCCTCCAATTCACTATAAATTACCCAATATTTTCATTTAGAAGCTGATGTTTTTGTAGGATACTGCTGAAGGTTAATTATTTTATTTATTTTAAATTTACATAGAATTTTATCAGTTTCTTGGTAACGAATGTTTTATTTTCTATTGAATTTTGCCATTATATGAAAACATAAATAGATTTTGACGCTGATTGTTCTACTTTATGTAGATATAGATACATTGCAATACATTTAAATCCTCTAAGCATTTTGGTATATTTTATCTTTAAAAATTTATAATTAACGAGCATAATATATATATATATANTAAAGCAAAACTTTGAAAGGTAAATTAAGTTGTTATTGTTTTTTTGTATTTTTATTAAACTAGCCTACATCTGATTATTTCTATGAAAATCTAACTATTTATCTAAATTATTGAGTCTTATTGCTTAAAAATAATCATTCGTTAGTTGTAATCATTGTATAGTTAAACATCATACATTTTGTTAGCCTACAGAAGGACTTCATTCGAGATTAAAGAGATTACTAGGGTATTACTCCAGCAATTAAAATTTCCATTAAAACGAAATTTACTTTTATGATTACATTTATATTAACGACTACATTTGATGGATTCACAAATTTAATTTGTTTGTTCTAACATCTCTTTCATTATAATGGGGTTTTGTCTGAAACCAGATATTGTATTCAAACTATTTTAAATGCTTAGCGGTACATAACATTAATTAATCTATTCTCTTCTTTATTCTATAGAGAAGCCAAGAACAGAGAGTAAGTATTTTTAGCAGATATCATGCAGGGAAATCAAGCTATTCCCTTGGGTTCTAAGATGCGACTTTTGAAAATATTCAACAGATCTTCACAAATCCTAATTTGGGGAAGCTAAAAAAATATATTATCTGTAACTTAGGTTACTTAAGCCTAAAAAAAACTTCAGCTTTTAATTAATTTAATCAAATTAATGATTTAAGCTTTTTTTTTTCCAAATCGTTAGATGATTTCGTTAGTGCTTGAAGTGGGTCAAGAGTAAGGGGGTTATAGAATACAATTATAACTTTTAACATATTCGCTGTTTTAACCGTTATGAAAAAATATATAGAACGAAACTAGTATAAAAATATATTGATTGATATATATACTGTAACAGAGATATGTTTTAAAATGTAAGGCAGAGTAGTGCGATAATGATGAGCTACATATATACTTATACACACACACACACACACACACACATATATATATATATATATATATATATATATATATATATATATATATATTTTAGAATAATGAAAACAAATTCATTATATAGCTTTCTTTTTTGCCAATTTTTGGAAGTTTGTTAATGGTTGGTATCGTTCAAAAAAGAGGAGGGGTATAGAGGGGGGCCTTAATTCTAAAATCCTAATATCTTCGTGAATTTAAGCGTTTCAAAAACATTTGAGAACATTCAGTACTATTTTCTGAATTAAATAACTGTTCTGCCTTTGGCATGTTGCCCCCTATCCGTTGTATAAAGTTGAATTTTACAAATGACTGAAATTGATATTTATTAAATAAGAAATATATATACTCTCTCAATAGAATGTATATATTATGCTTTATTTATTTATTTTGTTAAATTTGCTTTATCCTATTAGAATTCATGAAAATTTTGTATAATCCACTTCCATTATAGGAACTATAATACATTTATTTCAATAAAGCTTAATTTATTTTTATGATCCGCAGTTCGAGAATTTATTTTTAAATTTTTCCGTATTTCTATTTTGTGTTCCTTCTAATGAATAAGACAATGTCTTTTGAAGGTAACTTTACAATGAAGGAGAGAGAAACCTCCGCTAATCAATGATGTAGAGGAGGAATAGAAGGGGTCCTACAGTTCATCCTTGAGGCACACAATCGAGTCCTAGAAATCCGGTCTTTGTATAATTAATTTGTACTGATTGAATTCTATAAGTCTTAAACGTTAATTTTTATTTCATCTGATCTAATTGGTTTTTATTTTATTCATTAAAATATAGTGAACTTAGGTATAGAGGCCTTGGACATGTAATTAAATAATACTCCGACTTTTCTGCAAGAATTTGATTTAGCTTTAATAACATTTGAGGCTCCAATGTTTTGCATAATATATATTCCTACCTATCAGATATTATTATACTAATTTTATAGTGGTTGTTTATGTTTCTCCTCTCTTATAGTTACACTTTTTATTTTTTCGCGCCGAAATCATTAAATGAAATGTTTTATTACGAAAAGAGTTCGATAAGTCGTTGAAATTGGAGTAGGTGCGTTAGATGTTTTTAAAAATAATATTGTAACGTCGAAATTGTGTTTTTTATCTTAACGCAATTGAAGAATTACGTTTTGGTTGTGTGATTGTATATTTCATGAAAGGTTTATCATGCAGAGGGATGCTAAGCAGATTTAAATATGGCCGGTAGATGTGTGTAAACTGCTCATGTGACCTTAAATATTAAATATGAAATGTATCCTGTATTGCCTAATTTTTTACTCTAAAGTAATATATAAGATACAATAAGACTGACTCTAGGATATCCAAGCGTGAATAGTTGGGGAAGCTTTTCTCAAGATATAAAGCTATTAACTAAACATATTTATTAAGATCATTCATCTGCGTAGATTGTAACGATTTGTGTAACCTTTCTTAAATATTGCGTTCTCTTAAAATGGCGGAGTTTATGTAATTATACCTCAGCTCAATGGAATTGGAATTGTAACGAGATAATTTTTTTGCAAGATGTATAAAGGTCAGAGCAAGAAGTACTTGTTGTTTCTGAAACCGTTCACAATAACTTACAACACAATCCAGTTAACGTCAGAACAGACGTAGAACAAATTTCTTCAACTTATTCAAACATTTTCAACATTCTAGAAACCATTAGCCCTCCTTCTCAATAAACCTGTTAAACATTTTTCCCAGTTTCAAAGTTACCTATTCCCAATAATACCCTTCCTTTTTTTCTTTGTCCTTTTTATTGGTCCCTTTCTAAACAGGCCACTCTTCCTTTGTAACTTCCACCTCTTACCTTTCCCCACGCCCAACCCTTCCACCACCCATGGTGTCTTTTTCAAAAATTATATTTTCCTCTCAGTCATGGAAATGTGAACTTAGGGGCGAGACGTCCTCTCTCATCTTCATGATAGGCAGGTGTAGTAAATTACTGTTTTAATTTTTTTCAATAATATTTTTTTTTTAATAGGTTGTTGTTTGCATGTTTTTAAATTCTCTTACATATCTTTCTACATTCATACTTTTGATATCACATTACATTACGATAATTCTATATTATAATATTGTAAATTATTATTGTATTCTCGTTACATTGTATTTCTACAGCCCTAAAGATGGCATACAATGTGACCGAAACGTTGGCAAATAATCTTTAAAAAAATACACTTTGTTTTTCAAAATTTGTATTTTTTGGATCTAACTTAACCAAAACCCAGCTAAAATCATCTAATAATTTGATCACCAGTCATTGTCTCAAGGTATGGTACTTGGCTGTGTTAGTCAAATACCTTTCTCATATAACCTCTTTGTTAGGTTACAACCCAACAGTGAGGAAGTTAGAGTCGTTTTCAACTGTAGTAAGATATAGTCATCCCCTCCGTACTGTAGAGCAGATATTGCGACACAGCACGCTCTTTTTTTTTTTTTTCCTTTTTTTTTAATGGTTTACATTATTTAGGCTTAGCTGTTTTCAGAAAGCACAGTTTCCAACATCAGTATCTTTTTTAGGAGTCAAACGACGTTTCTTGTCTTTTTTTGACGAATGAATATTGATAAAAATAATCAATTAAATGTTGTTCTCAAGAGACTAAATGATTTAACCTCACAAAATCATATGTAAAATGCATATATATATTTCGAAATAATAATAGATTAGTTTAACTAACCCCNTTTCTTTGTAGTTAAGAAGTCTTCTATCAAGTAATTTTTCTTTGCAATAGGCTTGACTATACTTTTCACTTTTGTAAATACTTTATTGAAACTCTACTAATCTAATTAATTTTTGGAGAAATACATAAGATCCCAAGCTGTTTAGTCTCAAGACAAAATCTTCTTTTATTTAATTGCTCAATGTTTTGGTAATAATCATGGCTATGTGACCTAATAGGGTGAAAGTAAATTAATTGAGATTTTAATTAAATAATTAATTTTAATCACCCAACCAGAATTAACTGTTCTCCCTTAATCCAGCCTAGGGTCCTGAGATAACTGCTTTCATTTAGGCCATGGTTAGGGAGCAAAGTTGGAGAAATGATCTTTTGAAAAGCAAGAATTCTCCCTTTGGAAAACAGTCAGTAGCTTACTAAAATCAAGGTGTCCTGGAACTAAAAAGATCAGGTGGTTGAGGAAATAATGAAAGAAGTGAACAAAAACTAAGAGCTTGAGATAAGAACGAAACACTCAGAATAGGAATTAATATCTAGAAATCAAAGGAAGTCAGAGTGGCAGCAGCTGACATTGCACTACATATGTAAAGAATGAGAAAGTCAGAATCCAAAAATAAAATCCTCTGCATTTCTCAGTTTAGGACAATTATCAAAACAGACTGTCTGCTCTTCTGTTATCCAGTTTGAAACGTCAAAATGACGTCACTTAAAACGTTATCTAGCCATTAGTTTTTTTTTTTTTTGAGTTCGGTCAAGGTTGATTCAAAAATAAAATGTGTATTTTGATTATCTGCTGACAATTCGGTAAATTTTATCTTCTTTAAATCCCCCTCTATTTCGACGTATATTAGACCAGAACGAATTTATAAAACGGTTTAAAAATAAGAATAAATAATGAATTTGATTATTTCTTTCCCCCTCTCTTACTAGCTGGTGCATCAATAAACAACAAAAACGCAGCTACTTTGTGACGGACTTATGGAGTAGCTGCGTACTCTAAGCGAATTTCATATGCTTAATCAAATAATAACTAATAATAAATTCAACATAATGAATGAGAAGAAATGAAGAAATTTACTTTACAAGTCTGAGAATACAATGAGTGTGAACTGCTTGACCACTTAAAAGAATCTTTAGTTTGTAATATTTTAGTGTAGTTAGTGTGAGAAAAGTGTTCATCCATCTCCATGTTATTACATTCGTAAATGTTTTCCATAATAAGCTTCTTTAGTAAAAATGTTATAGACTGTAAAAGTTATGTTAAAGATGAGAGAAGGAGGTGGTGTGAGGACCAGACCTGTAGGGGAAGGGACAACATGATGGAAGACACCTTCCCTTCTTCAGAGGAGAAAATTAGGGTTACACAGAAATCACGATGAGATTCTTCTTGACTCTTCGCGACACATCCACGAACTTATAAAAGTAGCCCTCCGAGTCAGTAATAGGTTAGTGTTAGTTTGAGGCAGACTCCGTTACAGGTTGTGTGCTTCAGAGCTGTGGGCTGGTCGTAGTCTTTGCAATGCCGGCAACAGTGAAGTGTTAAGTGACACTAATTAGCACGTTTATTTTTGAGCCCTCTATATAAATAATCTCATTTAATTTATTTTTACCTGTCAGTGAATAACAGTAAGTTATTTATATTTTCTATAGAATATCTAGGTTGGACCGTTGTTAGTAAGGCTATTTATTTAATATTATAAATTAACTTATATTTATTTCCGTTCTTAAATCATTATTGACTCATAACCTGTAACAAATATAAAATTACCCGGTATTTTCTACTGACTATTTTGTAATTCATATAACAAAGAAGATATTACGATTATATATTTTGGTCTCCCCATATTTCTTATAATTACTTATCGGATTTAAAAAAAAAAAAAAAAAAAGCATNTATATTTTTTTATTATACAAATAGTTACAAACATAATTCACTTTTTTATATTCCTTCCTTAATATTTGTTTTTTGTTGAAAACTTAAAAGCATTTGAATTTCATGATATAAGTGTTATAGGTTTATTTTACTTCTATTACACAATACAATATATTTCCTAACAGTAAATGAAGATATTCAAATTTTAAAATTATATACATATAGATCTGCCAAAATTTTTCAAAACTCACGTCATGACATGATTTTAATCAGCCTGAATTTTATAAAGGAAATCTGCTATGACTTCTAAATATTTTTATTAGTTTGTAATATTTTACCCTAAATTTCACAAGAGATGAGATCACGTTTCTGCGTTGTAAACCATTTATAGCGCTTTTTTTTTTCTTTTTTTTTAAAGAGCAAAAGTAAAGTTTACATTTGATTGAACAACAATAAGTAATGTAACAATAAGATTAAGTGGTGATTAGTAGAATAAATAACTTATAAACGAATTCTTGCCTTGTTTCTTGTAGCAAAAGTTGAAGTTAAAATTGGCAGGCGTAGGGAACACTGTAGAAGCGATATAGTATGCATACAGATATGTTTCCTGAGTCTGCATAAGTATAGAGGGATATGGGCCATCGAAGAAAGGTATAATCGATATTTCGAGTGTCCACACATCATAAACCTTGCGAGTGAAATCGGAAATTGCACTATCGATTATTTTTATCTCCTTCCAGTAGACTTCCCATCAGCCAATCAAGCTGTGAGGCGACTCCTGAATAATTTCCAGAGATACCCCCCCCCCCTGCATTGGTCAAGCAAAAAATACATTACATTTAAAGCTATGTCGTGTCCGACCGCTCGTTAGCGCTCGTAATTGTAAATAAAGTTCTGTAAAATCTAAAGTGAATGTTATGTTACATAATGTCTAACACATAAAACTAATTCTGAACAACTAATGAGAGGGGATAGAATAAAAGGAGATCCAGGTTCGAGTCCTGGCTGGGACAGATAGATTTTTTATTCTATTCCCTCTCATTAATTGCTTAAATTTTACGTGGGATAATAAACCACAACCAAATAAATATTTAAAAAGAAAAATTAAAAAAGTAAATGACGAGAGTCGACAAATAGCTTGACAATGTCAGCTCCTTCGAGTGTAAGACGAAGTTCTTGTGTTTCTCGTAGGTTAGGCTCTCGCCAATGTAGAGGGAATCGAATGAGATACCTGGCGCGTCCTGGTAGCACAATTGGCAAGTGCACCTGCACGGATAGCAGGAGATCCAGGCTCGATTCTTGGCTGGGACAGTTAGATTTTTTATTCTATATAGCAGGAGATCCAGGTTCGATTCCTGGCTGGGACAGATAGTTTTTTTTTTATTCTATTCCTTCTTATTAATTGTTTAAAATTTACGTGGGATAATAAACCACAATCAAATATATATTTATAAAACTAATTCGTTCTCACAAAGCCATAAGGTCAATAAGACATTTCCCTGATAAGTACCAGTTGATCGTATCTCATGGTACTGTTACCATGTGCCCTTGTTAGGGAGACTATTTGCTGCATAACTCCTGATCTTTGACGGTTGTTTTTGTGAGTTTGATTTATCATGCTCGATTGTAGATTGTAACCTTACTTTTGTATAAAGTTTTTGTTGTTGTTGTGTGTCAAGTTTGTTGTGAGGAATAAAGGTGTTATTGTAACTGTGTTTTCAGTGTTTATGTCTATGTTATAACCCATATAGATTTACTTTAACAGCCCTAGCTCGAGGCTTTCCTATTAATGACGGTTTTATTTTCGAATTTCTCTTTTTTCATAAGTGGTCTCATTCACCCCCACCCTCTTTGTTTTGTTGACTACTAATAAGATTCCTCTTTCTTCTTTGGGCTTCTACAGCGAATTTCGCCAACTGAACTCTCTACGACAGGCGAACGCTGGATTGGTGATTCCAGTATGCCATAATTCATTTTATCATAACCCAGAACATATGTAGCTATTCGGAGGATTAGTAGAGTTTCTTTTGTGGTTTGGTCAGGGTTGATAAAAAAAAAATTAATTTAAAAACAGTTTTAAATTGTATTTTTTTTAGATCATACTTGACCAAACCCCCACAAAAACCTCTACTAATACTCTTTATGATCAAAAACTCGTAGCTATTGAGAATGCTTTCATGACAGATTTGTTAAAGATTTTGACAATATTTTCTTCTGTGATCCTGTCTACAGGATAGATAAGAACCACAAAATATTAGGGCTAATATACGTATGTGTGCATGTGCTTATGGATATTTTAGGCCACAGTTTTCAATAATCCAAGAAAATATGACAAGTAACATTTAATCGCTTGAAAATTTCGGGAAGAGTTAGTTTATATCTGAAGTCATTTAAGGGCAAACGGGCGAGTAGGGTTTTTATGCACATCGAAATGTAAAATTTTATATCTTCATTAATATTAGTGTTGAAAAAAAAATGTAACATAAGTAATTTATTAATAGTTGTTAGCCTCCCTTTAAACTACTTGGAGAAATAGGTTTTAGGCTGACATTCCTTTCTAAACATCCGTGACCCAGGAAAAGCTTTTTTTTATCGATAAATCCTAGTCCCATGGACCTTACTGGTGGGCAGGAATTAATTTATAAAATTGAATTGTCTAATATTAATATTCCATTAAATTTAAATGCATATTATAAAAAATATATAAGTAAGTAAACTAATTCAAATAATTAGCTACCTTCCTCTTAAAATATNAAATATAAAAAAATATAAAGTATGTGCATATATATATAAAACCCTACTTTTTTCTTCCCCTACTTCATATTTTCACAAAATTTAAATTTTTTTAATCTCGTTAACCATCAATTTTTAAAGTAAAGCCTTGCAAATTAGCCCAGGGTTATAGTTATAAATAGTAGTTTATTTTCAGTAATTCAAAAGATAGATTTCGTAAATTTTGTATTAACGAAATTTCTGCTACTTTAAATCCGAAATGACCGAAATCTAATGATTTGTAAAACCACCTCTCTATTATCAACTAGTAAATTATGGATATGCGATGAAGACATGAATGTAGATTTAGTAGATTTTGGCTAAATGCATGAAGAGCGAAATTGATTATCTTAATTATATGGAAATTATTGTTAATTCATGATTTTAACTTTAAATTAACTTTTATAACGTGAGCTAATTATTCTTAAAATAAATAAAGTGGCTCTTCTAAACTTACAAGCCTACTTAAACTACAAGCGTAGTGAACTTTAGTCTATTTGGTTTAAAACTATATTCCCGTAGATTAGTTTTAAAAACAATAAAATTGTAAATATAAAGGCTATTAAATTGGCTTAGACTCTCGTATTTTTCAATAAATAACCATTTATAAAATTTATTTGGGTCTTATGTCCAGCATGGTATGTCGAAGTTTTGGATTTTATTAATCATATTTTTTCTAGTGAAATTATATAAAATTATTCCCTTTGGTAATAACCATAACTTATTACAACTTTTTTTAAATTGTTATGATCTTATGATCATTTCTAAATTGAAGAAACTATATGTATATCATGTTAAAATTCTTTATATGCACTCACACACACACACACACACACACACACACAGATATATATATATAAAACTTTATCCCATGCATTAAAATATAGGTTATATATTTACTGAAATGACTAAAAGTGTTATTTCTATGAACTCTCTAGAAAAGAGGTATATATAGAACTAGAACGCCTTGGGTAGTGAATCAGAAATGGGAAGACTGGTAGGAAGCCCACCATGCACTTGGGGGTGGGAGATGCAAGGTAGCGGGAAGCGATCAGGGCGGGGCCGACCTTGGCAACTGCACTTGGTCCGGTGAAACCCTGCACTTGCACTTCCCGAGGGCGTTAGTGACGCAACCGGCCGCATGGCGAGCTGTCAGCGCCCTCCTTCGCCTACGCCACAAGGAAGCCTTACGAGAGCTTGAATACGGAAACATTTATTTCATTTTTATTAAGATTAAGATAAAGCAAAATGAGTTCTAGTTAATTTCCAATTGCGGGAGAAAACAATTTCCTAAAATTGTGAAATGTAACTATGTTCCTCTACAACTTTCAAACTTCCTTGGGTTTCATCTTAACTCACGGCTTACATGGGGCGAACACACTAAAATTAAAAGGCAAGAACTTAATCAATGACAAGGACACATATACACTCATTTTTATGTTTATATTCATATTCATTCTATTCAGGAACTTCAATCTTTAAGTGGAAAAGAAACTGACACTCTACAATACATTATTACGACGTTATAAAAATCTGGGGTGCTGCTAAACCTTCCAACATCCAACGAATCCAGTCCTTTCAATCCGAAACCCTCAGAATAATTGCAAATGTTCCCTATTACGTATCCAATTCATCCCTTCACGACGATTTTAATATTCCTTTTGTTCAGGATCTAATTTCCTTTCCACAGTCAACCACCATATCATCCTAATACATTAGCATAGAGCCTGTCCTCTAACTCTAACCCCTACAACTGATATGAAGATGAACATAGTTTGTTTTTAGTTTGAGAGTAGTGACATTGGTCATCTTCTCTCTTCTTGCTTGTCATTTTGTTATTTTTTGAGTTCTATTTAATCCAATTAAATAATGTTTTTTATTATGATAGAAATATAATTAATAAATAAAAGTTGAAAAAGGAGCATTAAAATTTTTGAAGCTTTGGTTTTGGCATATTTATAAATATAGAAACCAATTTCGGTACTTAACCATTTTATAATGACACAACTACTTGAAGAAGTTCATTTATAGTTGAATCCAAATAAATGAAAGGAGAAGTATGCGAATTTTGTATAGATCTTCAAAGATTCAACGTCAAGGAAGCTTAAATATATGGTCCTTTAAAATGTTTAAACACACGCATATTCGGTATTTAAGCTTAATTTTACATGCCATTAATTTGGTTTGTTAAAGAAACTTAAAAAAAAACCCCGAAAGTGGTCTAGGTAGGGAGGGGGGGGGGGTTAAAGAAAGAAAATATTATAAAATTTGAATATATTGGTTATATTAGAGTTACGAAAAAAAATCTGTAGAACAAAATTGGTGTCAAAAGCAATATTATAATACTTTTAATCAATCAAATTTTACAGAAAAATGTATATAAGTGAAAAGTATTCTTAATAAGTATTCAGATTACCTAGATTATACATCAGTTATACAGGTTCTATTCTCCATTTAGACATATGATCTCCTTCCCTGATGACATGATCGCCCTAAAGATAGGTGATATAATATACCGAAACGTACAAAGAACAATAATGAAAAAATTGCACATTTAGAAGAATATATTTTTAAAATTTTTTTAACCAAATCCAGATTTCTGCTAAAATTCATATTAAAGAAGATATTTCATAATGTTTAGTAAAAAATAATGTAAAGGGGTTTAGAAGATGACTAAATTAATATTTTTTTTAAATATTGCATATGTGTGTGGTTTGTAATCCCACATTAATATTATACAATAAATTCAAGGGAATAGAATAAAAAAAACTTACTACCTAAGCCGGGACTCGAACACGGATCTACTGATTACCGGTCTGGCATATTTAACAATTACACAACCGAGTGTATTGGCATGTTTACCAATTTTACTAAAATAATATTGTTTTACTTGTTTTTATTGGCGTACGAAGCATACGACAGTTCATGTGACTTAATAGGTGCAATATCTTTTCTTTTTTTTTTACTTTTTTTTTTAAAGCTTATAAAATTATATAT
>KZ807169.1:232235-252436 GCA_000696205.2 Oncopeltus fasciatus | reverse complement strand
TATATATATATTTCAATACTAAATGCTATGTAACGCAATCCTGGTTGTTCTTACAATAAGTTTACTTATTTCCAAAGACCATTATTCGTTAGATGATATCTGTTATCAAATTTTATTTTTCTTTCCTAGGTCTGCTTAGTCGTCATTGGCGCTGCCCTCGCCAGTGAGGAGAGGCTGAAGAGGAGTCTTTGGGGAGCCCATGGCGCGGCTCTGGTAGGCCCTTCAGCCCTTGGAGCTACCCTTGTAGGGCCTGCCTCTCTGGGCGCCACAGTCGTTGGACCCTCATCCCATGGTGCCGCCATTGTAGGACCAGCCTCTGCTGGAGCCGCCATTGTCGGACCCTCATCTCATGGTGCCGCCATTGTTGGACCATCATCCCATGGTGCTGCTCTTGTCGGACCTTCTGTCGGACCATCTGCTCTTGTTGGACCCTCAGCCCATGGTGCTGCCCTTGTCGGACCATCAGTCGGACTCGCCGGCCTCGTCGGACCAGCTCTTGCTCCAGGAGCCATTATTGCACCTGGTCTTGGTCATGGCCATGGTCATTGGTGGTAATTTGCTGAGTTCCATCAATTCTTGTACTTTCAGAACTGAACTGAATAAACCATTTATGTACCTCATTTCTTTATTTAATTTATTAACAAAACCCTACCAAAATCACATTTTGTACTTATCGAAAAGAAATAGGGTATCTGTAGAATAATAAAAAAATAAGAGATATAATTCAGCCGTCAACGGTAGAATTCCCGTCGCTTGAAGGAGGTTTATTTCCGACATTTTCACGGAAAGATTTGCTCTCAATAAATAAAGATAATATTACACTCCTAAGAGAGCAGTATTATTCCAGAATGGATTTGAATCTCATGAATTCAAAGAATCCTAAAAGCAAAAATGTAACAAAAATGCAGAAGATTGATGGAATATCCATTCCTATTGGTTAATTTTTTTTTTTTTTAATACATGTAACACTTATGTTCCTTTTAATTGCTTGGGAATATTGATAATTCGTAACCAAGGTACTAATATTTATAGCCGTCTTTACTAAACTAAATTGTATATCAATTTTTTTAATGTAATAGGACTAGATTTTTATTACTTTTTAACACATATGCTTCAAAGGTCAATCTGCTAATTTTATTGCTAAAATGATGACAGCAAATTAGTTCGATTGTATTTCTTAAATAAGAATGCATAACAGTTAACTGCTCTATAAAGCAAAGACGAATAAGACAGAAGGTCTACAAATATCTCGGCTTCTTCAAGATCTAGACGAGGAGTGAATGTGTTTTTAGGAAACTTTTCGACCTTTCGAGATTGTTTGCTTCAGAAATGGTACCCAGGAAATTCAGAAACCACCACATCAACTTAAGGCGACTGAAGAATCGTGGCATTAGTAGGGTGTAAAGGGCACTCATGGCACACACAAATGGGGAAAATGGCGGACACCACGGTTTCCCGCCAAAATTTTATACCTCTAAGCCTACCTCTTTGGATCAAGATAGCAGCCGTCAGGGTCTTACCTCACTGTCTATGCTTCCCTTTATGTTTCCCTCACAGAAACTATTACTAAATGGCTCAAGTAGCCATAATTCTTTTTATTACTCCTTTATATATATATATATATATATATATATATATATATATATATATATATATATATATATATATATATATATATATATATATATATATANATTTCTGAACTAGATATGTAAAAAATATAAATTAAATAATTACCTTGATAACACAACCCCAAAAGAGTTATTATCTCCCGCAAAGATAATATGGGAAATTCGCCTAGGTAGGCTATGTCATGGTTAAAAGGAAATTGGTCTAGGTAGGTTATATTTTGATTGCTAGGAAATTCGCTAAAATATCTATGGACTCACTAGTGGAAAATTCGCTCACCAGCATTGGGGTAGGAAATTCGCTAAAATATTTAGGGGCCCCATGCGGGGTAGGACCTCCTATGACGTCACAATCTATGAAATATTAAATTAGCTTAAATCTCTACTCACCTGTGGAAACAATCATCAAGAGACAACAAGAGCGATGAGTTAATAAATGCTTCCGGGAGGGTTATCATATGGTTACAAGGAAATTAACCTGTGTAGATTATGTTATGGTTACAAAGAAATTCGCTAAAAACTTTAGTAATATTCTTGTCACAATTGGTGATAAGAAGAAGATAGGATTTAGGAGAGGACCAAAATTAAATAGCGTTTCAAAAAATTTATGTGTGAAATTAAATTTTCTAACATTAACCTTTCATAAGATTTTACGAAAAATACAAATTGAATAATATATTTAGGCATGAAACTACGAATATTCAGCACTCTCACTATTATATATATATATATATGTGTATAATGCCAGGTTATGACATTATTGAAACATGTAATTAATATTAATTGATACAACCTGTTTCTTGTTATCCTTCTCTCAGACTATCCCGAGTGTCATGTATTAAGTATTCGTTTTATAATTTCCAATTAAAAAAAAACTTACCAATTCCCTTTCATGCATTATTTTGCTGAAACTTTTAACTTAAGAAAATTTAATTTTTTAACAAAAAAAAAACCACTATTTCTGAATATTTTTTGAGTTTCAGAACCACATTTAGTGTAAAGTAATATATTTATTACTTGCATAAAAATAATTATAATTCATGATTGAAAGAAGATAATTGAGATGTGTTTTTATTATTTTACGACCAAATAAGACTACTATTAAACTTATTCTACCACGCGAGGAGAAGTAGTAAGTTCAGTCTTGAGAGCTGAAGTATTAAAAACTGATTTATAAAAAAGTTTTTATTTATTTTCTTTATCTGCATAAATTTCAGGCCATCATCAGGGCAAATGTGATGATGGGAAATAACGACCTCTCCACAGAAGCTAAATTATGACTGATGCTTCCTGTTCTACAGGTTGAGAAGAAAATTTTTTGGAAGGTAACTGGTGGATAGCCGTAGGTGGGATTCGGTATTGGGGACTGTAGAAATATGGTAAAACTGATTTGTAAACAAAAAGTTTTTATTTTTTACATTCGCCAACGAAATTGATACACTCTTGTAACGAGGTCAAACCATAATCACAGAAAACCTAAATTATATCACCCACAACGAAGTCGAATAGTTCGAATTAATGTTTTATAATGTTTTTGGCGGAGTTGCTTTTAAAGACGTAGGAATAACGACTGCATCTGTCAATCTCTTCTTCAATGTCATTCCAGTTGCTTACCTGGGAGCCTAAGTAGACAAGCTCCAACACAAGTTGTACTCTTTGCGAGACCAACTGGCAAAAAATCATCTTCCCGGATACCATGCCTTGTGATAACGCTTACCATTTTGGCACATGGTCTTATTTGTATTTACAAGGAGTCCCATATGTGATATGTAATGCTGCCACTATCAGTGCTGTAAAAGCCTCCCTGACCGTCTCCATTATCCTCCCAGATAGGTCCAGATCGTCTGCCTACCTCAGCACCTGAATAAGTCTGTTAAGAAATGACCTAGGTCCGTTTGAAGTCTGAATACCAGAGTTCCTCAAAGCTGTCTCAAGAGCCAAGTTAAATACAAGGCAGGTCATCACCCTGACTGACTCCTGTTCCCGCGTTAAAGCTTCTAGAGAGATCGCCAAACTTTCGTACGTAGGACAGAATACAAAGCTATTGTCATAAGCGTGAGTGTTACCAGTTCTGTAGGTATCCTTAAGGGAGGAGTCTCTTAAACATGAAAACTCTGACAACACTTTGTAAGCACATGCAAAAAGACATATTTATCTATAAATTATTCCTTTAAGGCCATTCCTTTCTTGTGAATTGGATATATAATAGTCTGTTTCCACTCTTAAGGTGGCCCTTACACGTACCATATGTCTAGAAATAGATCCCTAAATGGTAAGCTCTATCCAGAAACTCGAGTGCTACGTGGTCCTTGCCTGAGGAATTGCTATTTCGTTGTCAGGGCTTCCTTGATCTCCTCTTCATTTGAAGGGTAAAATGCTCAGTGCCTCATTCTGCAGGTACATTCTCTTGAGGTCTCTCTGTTCGGCAGTGCTTTGAAGCATTCCGTTCATCTGTCCAGTGTTGCGTTTCTGTCAGTTATAAGAGATCTGTTCTATTCCTTCTAAGTATGTGCTTGTTGTTTCCTGTATTTCCTTCCCTCATTAACGAAATGGAAAAGTTTATGGTTGCTCTCTGTAGAGCCATCTTTATCTCCCCTCAAGGGCTTTATTTTGCCACGCTCTCTTCTTTCTATTTCTCAGATGTGTCACTTCTTTCGAAGGCGACTGCACTCATGACTAGAAGGCCGTGCACGGTTATCTGATATCATGTCGCGGTTATCCTCATTATTTTCTTTCATTCAGTCTTTATTCCACATCAAGGCAAGGGTTTTAGAGGTCAGTCTTTGCACCATTACAGCAGAAGTAATGACGGCTTCTTTACAGTATTGCCAAATAGCATAAATGCCCTTTTTAGCGTCAATTTTATGTAACTTGGGTTCTAGATTATTTCTGAACTAGGCACTTTTTACAGAGTTATGAACCAGGGCCCCTGATGATAAAAACAGTTTTTCTCTTTCATCTTCTGCTCCAATAAAAAATAGCATATTATAAAGCATTATCAATGAAAGAACTAAAATCTAAATTTTTGTTTGTTTCAATAGATGGATCTACATCTAATAAAGATAATCATAATCTTCATGTTTTCTCTATATTTTAAAAATAAAGATTAAATATAACATATATATATATATATATATATATATATANGCGGAGATCAATCATCGGTACTATTCGCTTCCATGGTGGCTCGTCGACTTCAGTATATTGGAGATTAACCTCAGGTACCGATATAATTACGTTCCTCTGGCGTATACCAAGAGGAGCAGGATGATGAGGTTTTTCACTGTACAGCTGAACGTGCTTGGGATCGAATAAGTAATTGTAAGCCAGGTTTGGGGGTTTAAATACAATTTTTGATAAGTAGGAAGAGAAGAGTTGTTGTCGCCGTATAAGAAGTGGTAGAACACTTGCCTCTGCACAGAGGCTGGTGATTGGGCTTGTCCTGAAAGCACCTGTGGCCAGTCGGATTCCTCCATGGTGAATCGAGTCTAAGCACGAGAGATGGCTGTTTTTTGCTGATGAGTCCACTATACTGCCGTAGTCTAACTTTGACTGTATCAGGCTTTTATAGATCATAAGAAGTGATTTTCTATCAGCTCCCCAGGTAGTTTTCCCAAGAACTTTCATTAAGTTCATTCTTTTTAGGCAGTGCTCCTTCAGGTATTTGATATGACCAACCCAGGTTAATTTATGGTCAACCACCATTCCAAGAAAACGAACCTCATTTACAAATGAAATTTGTTGATTGTATAAGTACAAATCAGGGCACGGGCTTGGACTTCTTTTTCGGCTAAATAGAACACATCTGGTTTTGTTTGTTGAGAAATTTAAGTTATTTGTTTTTGCCCAGGATTCCATTTTATTAAGAGTGTTTTGTAGAAGCCTACTTGCCCATTGGATATCTCTGAACCTCAGAAATATTTGAATATCGTCTACAAATAGGAACCTGCTGATTGTTGGGGGAATCTGGTCCACAATGGGATTAATTCCGATAGCGAATAGTGCACAGCTTAAGACACTACCTTGAGGAATGCCATTATAGATTGCTTTTCGGCTGGATACCTTGTTCCGTATTCTTACCTTTATAGATCTATTTGATAAGAATGCTTGAATAAACTTGGGCAGTCTCCCTCGAAAGCCCCACTCAAACAATGTCTTAAGAACGTGACTTCTTTTTATTGTGTCATATGCCTTTTCGAAGTCAAAAAATATCCCTATGGCTTCTTTTCCTTCAATAAATGAATTTAAAATTTCAGCTTCCAGAGAGACAAAGTGGTCCGTTGTAGATCTGGATTGTCTAAAGCCACATTGAACAGCTGAAAGAAGATTGTATTTTTCCAGGGTCCATATAAGCCGTTTATTTATAATCTTCTCCAGAAGCTTGCAAAGACAGCTTGAGAGGGAAATTGGACGATAATTGTCAATAAAGAGCTTGTCTTTTCCAGGCTTTGGCAAAGGTATAACTATTGTTTCTAACCATTCCAATGGGAGCTCACCTTTATCCCATATATTATTGTAGACATGGAGGAGTATTGATTTGAATTCTGGGCTGAAATGCTTAATCATGGAATTGTGAACTTGATCATTTCCTGGAGATGTATCTTTTAGGTCTTTTATAGCTGAATTGAGTTCTTGGTAGGTTATGGGGCTATTGTAGTCTAGTTGGGAATGTTGGCTAACTGGGTCTTCAGAAAAATCTAAGATTTGTGGAGATTGTGTATGATCAACTTGCGGAGAATTTGATATTTGGGAGAAGTGTTCCACAAATATTTCACAAAGCTGTTGTGGGTCAGTTATTATTTCATTTCCAACATTGAGGGTGGGTTTTTCAGTATATTTTGATCCGGTCATGCTACGAACTTTCTGCCACACTTTCCTGACTGGAGTATTTATATTGATGGATTCCACATAGGAAGTCCAGGATTGCCTTTTTTTCTTCTTGACCAGTTGTCTTGTTTTGGCCTTCAAATGTTTATACCGAATTAAATTTTCAGTTGTTGGAGAATTTTGAAGAATCTTGAGGGCTTTATTTTTTTCTTTAATGGCTTGTCGGCACTCATTATCAAACCAAGGTGTGTGGTTTTTGGTTGGGCGACCTTTCGTTTTTGGGACTGTCTCTTCGGCTGATTTGATAACCTGTTTTGTCAGAATATTTATCATACCAGTGACATCACTTGGTAGATCATCCAGGGATAGTTTGAGTAATGTAGAAAATTGCCTCCAGTCTGCTTTTTCAGTTATCCACCTAGAAATTGTTTCTTCTAAAGGTAGGGATCGGGTCGGTTGTAAAATTATGGGGAAATGATCGCTACCATATTGCCCCTCGCAGGTGTTCCAAAGGAAGAGAGTGCTAATGTATGGAGAAGATAAGGTTAAGTCGATGGCTGACGAAGAGCCATAAGCTGGGCTTATATATGTAGTATCTCCATTATTGAGAAGGAGTGAGTCGCAAGTATCTATGATCCTACGAATAATGTTGCCTCGAGAGTTAGTAGGGGATGGTGACCAGGAATGGTGCGAAGCATTGAAGTCTCCTGTCACTATGTACGGTGCTTGCAAACTATTTATAAGCCGAGTTAGAGCTGGTTCGTCTATGGGTTCTGTTGGAGGTAAATACACATTACAGATAGTTAGTTGGAAAGATAGGTGAGCTGTTATTGTAATAGCCTGTATAGTGGTGTGTACATCTATGAGGTCCGAATGAAAATAATTTCTAACTGCAGTCAGAACTCCTCCGCAGGCTCTGTTCATGTTTTCCTTGTCTCTTCTGTAGATGGTATAATGTCTCAGGTTCATGTTTTTATTTTCCCTTAAATGGGTTTCTTGAAGACAAACCACAGCCTGGTTTTTTTCATTGATAAGAATTTGCAGTTCTTCATATTGAGTACTTATACCATTACAATTCCATGAAATTATCGACATACCAGTTAAGGAGATTTGCCAGCCGTAGTGGGTTTAAGAATGAGAATATTTATAATTTATTATATATCCATATCTGGGTCTCCTGATTCCTGTGTTTTTTACCTTGTTTCCTGAGGTTATAATTTTTTTCCCCAGACCTTTGTGGCCTGGGTGTGTCTTCCTGAGTAGGAATAGAAAGAGGTGAAGGAGGGACGAGAGGAGTAGTGAGGGGAGGAGGGGGAGAGGAGACTACGATGGGGTGAGGAGGAGAAAAGGTGACTACGGCGGGGTGAGGAGTGGAAGAGGGGTCCATGGCGGGGTGAGGAGTAGTGAGGGGAGGAGGGGTGATTTTTACTATTTACCAATGTTAAATCCAGTTACCTGGGAGAACCCAGATGGAGCATCTTCACTCACGACTAAAATGGGGCGAACATACTAAAATTAAAAGACTAGGACTCCAATACAGACTCATGAATATGAACTCCAATCTTACGATAGAAAACAAACTGACGCTGCACAAAACCTTATTACGACCGATCTGGACTTACGGAGTAGAAATCTGGGGTGCCGCCAAGCCTTCCAACGTCCAAAGAATCCAGTCCTTTCAATCCAAAACCCTCAGAATAATGGTAAATGCTCCTTATTAAGTATCCGATTCCTCCCTTCACCACGATTTTAATATTTCTTTTGTTCAAGACCTCATTTCTTCCCGTTTCACTCTTTTCCATAGTAAACTGCCATACCATCCTGTCCCTTACCACTGACCCTTTCCTTCAACTCCAATCCCTACAACCCTCCCCGTCGACTCGAGCGAAGATGGCCTCGTGACCTCCTGGGAATACAGTTTGTAATTAATTTAAGAGTGGTGTCATTGGTCATTATTCATCCTCGTCCGATTGTCATTCTTTTATTTATTTTTTTGGGTTCGTTTCAATAAAATTATAAAANGGAAATGAATACATGTTTCTGAATTGATTCTAGTTTCTATGTATAAATATATCTCCTTAATAATTTTTTTTTAATTAATTAAGATTTATTTATTACATTCTGATTTGATGAGATAGAGAAATATACAATGAATAAATAAATACATATTACACAAATTAAAAATAACTATGAATGAAAATAAAGGAACATCATTGTGGAGGGAGAAGGGGCCCACCGAACCCACTCCTAATAATATTAAACATTAAAGCCCAGGAGGTCTCGAGACCATCTCCATTACAGTCGCCGGGGAGGATTGGAGTCCGACGACAAGGATTGTGCTTATGGATTAGGATGAAATTGGAGTTTTCTCTGAAAGAGCATGAAGCGGGTGTAGATACGATCTTGGACGAAAAGAATATTATAGTCGTGATGAAGGGTAAAGTTGGACACATAATATGGAACGTTAGCAATAATTATTGAGAATTTTAGACTGAAAGTATTGTATTCGTTGTATATTGGAAGGCTTAGCGGCACCTCACAGTTTTCACCGTAGGTCTAGATTGGTCGTGTTAATAAAGATATATATTTGTCAGTTAAAGAAAAGGAATATATAATTCTTTTCGTTTTTTCATTTTTTCTTTAATTTGATTTGTATCTTCCAGATGTATAACCAAAAACCCTATAAGGCTCATTGACGAAGGTACTTTTTGAAATTAGTTTCTAATACAATTACTATTGTCGGAATAGCTGCCATCATTTAAAACTCACGAAATTAAGATATTTGTTACTCTGAAAAAGAGTCAGCCATACCTTTCCATGCACACAATGCCGAAGAACCGGATGGTGGGTGTCCGAGTGGTTGCAATTATTTAGACTTTACGACATGGTTGTCGGGACCTTCGAGACTGCAGGATGTCCCTTCAAAGACAAATGTCCTGAGAACCGGAATGTTGGTGTCCGAATGGTTGCCCTTATTTAGACTTAGAGACATGGTTGGGACATATGGGATTTTGCCTGCGGTCCCTTCAAAGACAAAAAGACCTTACTCTGGTAGGCTGACAAAACAAAGGCTGTTCCCAGCGATTGGGTTCCCCCTCCAAGAAGGGAGGTCCCTTGACGAGGGNATCAATCACTTTTGTCATTAAAATAAATTTATTAATGTAGCAAATCTAAAATCCTAAGAGCGATTGCAAACGCCCCATATTGTGTATCTAACTATACCCTTTATCAAGAACCTCTTCCACGGCATTTCATCCTAATCCATAAGCCATATCCCTGTCGCCGGACTCCAATCTGTACAACGAAGATGGCCTCGCGAATCCTGGGCTTTAGTGCCGAAATTTATTGACTGAGGGGTCAATAGGTACTTTCTCCCTGCTTAGTTTTCATAACAATGTTATTTTTATTTTTTTATATATGTATTTATCTTCAGTGGCATCTAAGCTCAAGGTTTTCATTAAGGGTGTAATAAATAAAGATTCATTAATAAAATAAGTGATCTGTATTTAAAATGTAATTAGCGTAATTGTATTCTGATAAATCCAAATTTCATTAATCATAAAATGTATTTTTAATGATAAAGTTTATTTTAGTACTTTACCTTTTGCTCAACTTGAGATTTATTATTATTTTATTTATTTATTTATTATTATTAGATAAATAGTAAGAAAATAGCTACTAACTACAAGTGCATCAGTTTCACATAAATATATAAATGCATAGATTTAGTTAGATAGACACAAGTAGATAAGGACACTTGTCTACTCAACATAGACCCGGGAGAGCAGCTCTCCTATTGGCTGGCGGGGAAGGGTGGAGCTCGAGGGTGGAGTCCTGCAAGTATATAAGTCCTGTCTCCACTTCACCTTACAAGGTATTCTCACTCCTGCAACCTCACCATCATGAAGGCTTTTCTTGTGAGTTTTCTCTCCTTTTTCTCTATCATTCTCCACAAGTATTACTTTAACATTAACGACATATATTATCGATCAAGCCGAATAAAATATTTCAAAAGAATAATTATTTGAAGTCCAAATTTATTAAATTCAATGATTTTCTTCATTGAAAAATAAAAGCTTACCGAGTACCATACGATTTTAGAATAGGTTGGTTACATGAAAGAAGCTTTTTCCCTCGACTACTAAATAAATGAAAATGGAAATAAAATGGAATTCGAAATCAAATTCCCATTTGATATGATGGGAGATTATGTAAATCTGAATTAGGGGTTGCACATTTAATTTTACTTTTTTAAAGTTTATTTACATATTGTATTTATTACAATTAACTTTATAATTAAATAAATAATAATCTACAAGGAATATCCAACAAATTAAAATTGTAAATGGAGTTACTTTTATTTTTAAGGTAATTGACGGTACAAATGTTGAATATCGATTGTTTAAAATCAGTGAAGACATTTCACGTGAATATTCAAGTTGAAATAAAATTTTTTTAACATGTTTCATGAACTGAACAATGTTTTTATGGATTTCGTAAAGGATCTTGTTTGGATATATCAGATGCTTACAACAAATGTAATTTCCCAAACTGCCCTAGATGAAAATTTCACCAACTATTCATTATTAAACTTTTTTTTTTTTTTTTCCAAATAAGCACTCAACGACTTGGTTATCAGCGCCTATGATTCTTAATATTAATTCCTCGGAAGGTGAAACAATAAAGANACACAATGCCGAAGAACCGGATGGTGGGTGTCCGAGTGGTTGCAATTATTTAGACTTTACGACATGGTTGTCGGGACCTTCGAGACTGCAGGATGTCCCTTCAAAGACAAATGTCCTGAGAACCGGAATGTTGGTGTCCGAATGGTTGCCCTTATTTAGAATTAGAGACATGGTTGGGACATATGGGATTTTGCCTGCGGTCCCTTCAAAGACAAAAAGACCTTACTCTGGTAGGCTGACAAAACAAAGGCTGTTCCCAGCGATTGGGTTCCCCCTCCAAGAAGGGAGGTCCCTTGACGAGGGTGGATATTTGGCAGTAGTCCGTCGAGGCAAGTCAGTAGTATTCTTCGGCACACAGCAGCTATTCCACAATCACCTCAAGCAGAAATAATTGTAAGTGAAAATTCTATAACTCGTTCTAACTAATCTAAATCTATAAGATCTAACTCAATTCCTTTTGGTTAATTCTTTAATTTGATTTAACATAAGACTTTTGATCCCCTCTTTGGACGTGATCTCAAGCAGCTAATTCAATTTAGAGGACGTTCAACGTAGAGTTAATTGTCAATTATTAATTCACGTAAATAAAGGAATTATTTAGTTTAAATCTTTCTTTTTTAATTATCCTCACCTTTTATCATAATAGGATTGGGAAGGGCCTTTATTCCTTCACCCTTGTGGCAGCATTTAACGTTGTCATTCGATTTAGACTCCTATTTAACTGTCCTAATACGACACGATAAAAAATATACGTGTATTATGAAAATGAGAAAAATAATTGTATATGTACAAAACAGAAATAAGCATGTGAAAAATAACGCTTGGAATTGAGGTTCGGGCTGAATCCATTCGTATGTTCTTATTATCAAATATAGTAGTAGTAGTAGATCATAATGGAGGGCAATCAACTACAAGGTTATTACGCCATATAAATACCCTTTAATATATTTACTATAAATTAGTTAATAGAAGACAGGAATCAGGATTATCTATTTAATTATAAAATTTTAATAATAAATATAAAACAAAGTATATAAGTTAATATTATATAATAATTTCACCTAGTTCTGTTATTACCACATGTAAGAGCTTTAGATGCAGCCTGAATGAGTATCTTCTGGATCTTGCGAGAAAGTGCAAGTCCTAATGACAATTTACATAATTATAAAAGATCAATATGTTCATTTTGGTAAACTCAAAACGACAATGACATTGGCCTAACAACATCCGGGAATAAGTAAATATGAAAGTATTTCATGTATGATATCCACCAGGTCCTGAGATATCATTTAAGTAACATGAATATATTTTTTAAAATTTATTTCCAGTTGCGAAATGCATATATTCACATTTATATGTGACCGCGGTTTTGAAATTACCTTCACATAGCCCTTAGTGCAATTCAGAAGTTTAAAATATATTCAAATATAAAAGAAAATAAATAACTTAAACCAAACAAAATAAATGCCAAGAAAAACCACAAAAAAAAAATCTATTTTAAACAAAATATTTGATCGATTTGAAAACTGCGAAATTCGAATTCAGTTATATTGTTATTGAATAATTACTTTCATATGTGAATATTTCAATATCAACCGGAAACATTATATCTGTAAGAAAACAATTATGTTTAATTCGTCCCATTTCTAAGATGAATTTCACCTTATCATAGATTCTTCTTGGCATTTATTTCAACCCAATCTACTAGATTCTATGTAATATATATAGATTATATTACATTATATATATTTATCTATTTTTTTTCGATTTGCTTTATGAAACTGAAACGTTTATGCAGACTCATTTATTACTAAGAGAACTTGGCTAATCAAATTGTTACGGCCTGCGGGTCGATGATAATTAATAAGGAAAATAAATTAAAGTTAATTTATTATAACAAATAATTAAACCTACTAACTACGAATAACAATTAATCCTTCTGCCCTTACTAAATAATAAATACAAAAATATAAAAAAGAATAAATTACTTTCAGCTAATTGC
Organism: Oncopeltus fasciatus; assembly: GCA_000696205.2. NCBI lineage: Eukaryota > Metazoa > Arthropoda > Insecta > Hemiptera > Lygaeidae > Oncopeltus > Oncopeltus fasciatus. The sequence goes on along the minus strand of KZ807169.1, from coordinate 239,291 downwards.
TAATTAATATATATATACAAATAAATTAATTGTGCTTATTTACATAAAGGTCTATAAAAAAAAACTTGCTAACAACGTTCACTTATCACTTAACAGTTACAGACACAGGAAAGGCCACGACCAGCCCAACGCTATGAGACTTGCGATCCAATAAGGAATCTTCAACTGAGTAATAACAATTTATCACTGAAAAGTGGGCCGCTGGCGAGTAGATTTTAAGAATCCATGGCAGGTCTTAAAGATTCTAACAGCGATTACCAAGTAACCCTAATTCCCTCCTCTGAAGAAAGGAAGCAGATGTTATCCTTCAATTGGCCCCTTCCCGTACTGGTTTGGTTCTCACTTCACATCCTTTCATAGTCTTTAACAATATATACACACATACACTTACACATGCGTGTATTTGTGTTTATATGATTCTTCTATAAATGCTCTACTGGCTACATTTTTCATTTTTTCTTCGGGAAATTTGGTATTCAGCTGTTGAAGGTGAAGCGATAGAGGTTCGTTTTACAGGAAATCGGATGAATATGAGTGAGGGATTACCTGGAATGTCAGTGTGACGTAGCGTGCTTTTTCGACGTAGGGTGCATAATGTTAAATTCAGAGTAATAAAATTCACCACTGATTTATTAATTGTTTTAATACATATTCTATAAGTGTGGAAGATTAAATAACATGGGAATTTGAAAAACAATCATTCATTTATAGGCAAACTGAGGAATTCACCGACTTACCATCTTATAGTATAATTTTCAAAGCAGCAAAATAATTTGTACATTATTTATTTTATTTTTTAAATTTTAAAGAAAAATGCAAAATGCCATAAAAAAATATGTAAGACTACAACTTTCGGAATGTGAGGCCTCATTTTTTCAAAATTATTGAAACTTATTATCTAATCTAATGGACTTTGATGAAAGTAAATATCCGTCTTATTCTCACAACTATTACGGCTAAGAAAGAAATTATAAATCATGTTAATTGTAAAATATAATTTTCATTAATTATCCATTTAATAGAAATAGAACTTTTTAAATAGCAATTGATAAGGTTCGTATTTAGGTCTGAATTTCGATGGTTCAGCATTTCTTCCCTCCAATCCTTACACCATATTTCTACAGCAAGCTTTGGAATTCTCTTTCTTAATTCTCCTTCTAAGTAAAGTCAAATAAACCAAGAAAAGTTCAACCCCCCTCAGAAAATTTGAGATTATCTTTTAGTTCGCATAATGAACTTACAATGTCAATCGGTTAAGAGACACAGGTATTACTAGTTAATTATGGGACAAATTGAGTAAAAATAAAACAAATATATACGGAACACAAATGGTTTATTCAGCCCAGTACAGAAACTGTAAGAACTTGACAAATTACCACCAGTGACCATGACCATGACCAAGACCAGGTGCAATAATGGCTCCTGGAGCAAGAGCTGGTCCAACAAGACCGGCAAGGCCGACTGATGGTCCGACAAGGGCAGCACCATGGGCTGAGGGTCCGACAATGGCGGATGGTCCGACAGAAGGTCCGACAAGGGCAGCACCATGGGAAGATGGTCCAACAATGGCGGCACCATGGGATGAGGGTCCAACAATGGCGGCTCCAGCAGAGGCTGGTCCTACAATGGCGGCACCATGGGATGAGGGTCCAACAATGGCGGCTCCATGGGAAGAAGGTCCTACAATGGCTGCTCCAGCAGAGGCTGGTCCTACAATGGCGGCACCATGGGATGAGGGTCCAACGACTGTGGCGCCCAGAGAGGCAGGCCCTACAAGGGTAGCTCCAAGGGCTGAAGGGCCTACCAGAGCCGCGCCATGGGCTCCCCAAAGACTCCTCTTCAGCCTCTCCTCACTGGCGAGGGCAGCGCCAATGACGACTAAGCAGACCTAGAAAAGCAACATTCTTTATTACTTTATTTTATTTACTAAAACCAATAGTTATTATTTATGTACGTTTTATTTGTTTTATAATAACACAGTGACATGCGTTCACAAGTTCCGCTTTCTTTCACTAATGCATAATAATAACAATAATAATTAAAGAAGAAATGACTACTTAAGAAATATATCTGTTTGTAAGAATTATATTCTAGAAAATATCATGCAACAATATTATAATGGAGTTTTTCATTTCCTTTAATTTTTAACAGTTCCTATTAACATACTATATATAAAAATTAAAGGAACTTTAATATATTTATTTTGAATATTTTAATATTTTTAATCATTTAAAATAAAAAAGTAAAACTAAAATAAGCCCCTTCATGAGCGACAGATTTAATTAATTGCTGTAATAATTTAATAAATATATATGCTAAATACGTAGTTTGAAGGCTGATAAATTACAAAAATAAATTACTTAAGTTTTATTAACAAGTTATTTTATAGATAATGAAGATACTAAAGAATGCTTTAACAATTATTAGAATTGATAAAACTACTGGTTCTGAGTATCCAATGTAATACATAAATCTTTTTTAAATCTTTGACCGTCTTTTTTTTATTTATAATGATAAATAGATTCTTAATAAAATTAAACAAAAATATATTAACAAATTGGCTTTTACAATGAAATTTTAGATTCATACTGTAGAACCACATGCAATATACCTGGTAATTTTAAAACAAGCTATATTCATTATTTATTTATTTCATCAGTATCGACCACATTGAGAAGTAATTATTATATCAATGGAATTATAGTTTTTTTTCTACTACTTTCTTTAGATAAATTTCACACTCCATTTTTTAAGTAGAGAAAACAAAAGAAATTTATTATTTGATATTAAATTTGCACAATTTATATGGGAAGATAAAATGAAGTATTGAAAAAAGACATTTATTCTCTTTCTTCGTTCAATTTCTAATTGCTTTATTTAAAAATTTACTTCTTTATAATCAAATCGAATTCCAAGTNATATAGCAGTTTTTTTTTTTTTAAATTAAATTTTAACATTCAGCTAGTCAAGAATGTTTATGACGAACTTAAAACTAACAGAGCTGTGACAAATGAATATATAGAATTAATGACAGGCAGAATCAAAAAATAAGAAAATGTAATAATAATATTTTTTAGTAACCAAAAATAGCAAAATGTTATTAATAATTTTATTTTCATAGAATGTATAATAATAATTATAATAATAAAATGTTATCTTTAAATTACTAATCTTGAAGAATATAGTTTTCCACTTAATGAAAAATGAAATTAAAACAAAATAATAGATAAAAAGGAGAGAAAACTTACAAGAAAAGCCTTCATGATGGTGAGGTTGCAGGAGTGAGAATACCTTGTAAGGTGAAGTGGAGACACGACTTATATACTTGCAGGACTCCACCCTCGAGCTCCACCCTTCCCCGCCAGCCAATAGGAGAGCTACACTACCATGTAGAGTAGAAGAGTGTCCTTATCTACTTGTGTCTATCTAACTAAATCTATGCATTTATATATTTATGTGAAATTCATGCACTTGTAGTTAGTAGCTATTTCCTTACTATCTTTCTAATAATAAAAAATCTCAAGTTGAGCGAAAGGTAAAGCACTAAAATAAACTTTATCATTAGAAATACATTTTATAATTAAGAAATATGGATTTACCAGAATATAATTAAGCTAATTACAGTTTAAATACAGATCACTTATTTTACTAAAGAATCTCTATTTATTACACCCTTAATGAAAATCTTGAACTTGGATGCCAGTGAAGATAAATACATATATACTAAAATAAAAATAACAATAAATTGTTATAAACACTAACCAGGGAGAAAGTACCTATTGACCCCTCACTCAATACGAAGCCCGTCACTTTCGTCTCATATATATATATATATTCAATATATGAGAGGCGCTGACGTGAGGAATAGTAAAACTAAAATAAATTTACGGGCTTCGTCGTGAAGAAGGTAAGGTAATTCTGCATTGGGTCATTTTTTCTTTCCGACTTTTATTTATTTATTATATTATTTACAATCATCTACAATACAACATTTTATAATTTGATTAAATTGAACCAAAAATAAATAAAAGAATGACCATTGAAAGAGGAGGAAAAGTGACTAATGACACCACTCTCAAATTAATTACAAACTGTATTCCAAAGAGGTCACGAGGCCATCTTCGCTCGAGTCTAGGGGGAGGGTTGTAGGGATTGGTGTTTAAGGAAAGGGTCAGTGGTAAGGGATTAGGATGGTATGGTAGTTTACAGTGGAAAAGAGTTAAACGGGAAGATATGAGGTCTTGTACAAAAGGGATATTAAGATCGTTGTGAAGGGAGGAATTGGATACTTAATAAGGAGCATTTACGATTATTCAGAGGTTTTTGGATTAAAAGGACTGGATTCTTTGGACGTTGGAAGGCTTGGCGGCACCCCAGATTTCTACTCCGTAAGTCCAGATCGGTCGTAATAAGGTTTTGTAGAGCGTCAGTTTGTTCTCTATCGTAAGATTGGAGTTCTTATTCATGAGTCTGTAAAGGAGTCCTTGTCTTTTAATTAAGTTCGCCCCATTTGTGTCGTGAGTCAAGATGTTCCATCTGGGTTTCCCCAGGTAACATGATTTAACGTTGGTAGATAGTAAAAATCAAAATTGAGAATGGCAAAGGAACACTGCTAAATTTTACAAATTCTGCATTTGCAAATTGATTTCAACGCATTTCGCTACATTGATTTTTATTCACCATTTGCCACATTATTGTTTAAGTCTTTTGACATGATTTTGTAGGATTTTAGAAGCAGTTTTACGATTGGTGTGGGAAGGTAGGATAACCTTGTTCTCCACTTGGTAGAAATTGGATTAATCTAATACTTGCTGAACAGTAAAACAAAAAAAAAACGCTTGTATAAAATTAATGATTACGTTACTAGGAAGTAATTCTGTTTAAAAAAAAACGCCACCATGTCTGACTCTATCGACCACTTGAGAAACTTTCAATAAAGCACCTGGAGGCTCAAGGGAAGAGGAAATGTAATATGCAAGGCGAAACATCTGCTGGATAGTAGAATATTGAGGGGTTCAATGGAAGTCATCACTACACTTTTAACAGAATTTTCTTAAAGCTTAGAAATTGAAGGAAGGAGACTTATAGGACGGTAGGATGATAGGATGAAGATAAATGCTAAAAATGAAAGGAATTGGCTCAAAACAGTGATTTCTTTTTGCACGTCATGTCTCTACATGTTAACTAATAATTATATATATTTAGGAATTTCATTAGGCAAATATTATAAAGAATGTGTATTTTTATATATGTGAATTTATAATGTTTAATTTTAAAGACGGGAAGAAGAAAATCACTCTTGTTGTGTATTTATGGTATAGCTGTTATTGAAACTAAAAGGAGTTTAAAAAATTGGAGGCCATGGAAAAATTTACAAAAATGTATTTCCTTATTTTAATGTTTCGGCTAGCAATTCAATATATCTTCATGCATAAAAAATTAAAAACAAAAAAAAAAAATTTTGGTGTCGCTACATCAAAATTTGTAATATACGGAGATGGAAATAAGCTAATAAATAGTACTAGGAAATAAATGATATAATATTATTGAATACTATAATTTTATTTTAATAATACATTGACTTTAGAATGAGTATATTAGTAATTTTTAGCCATGAAGTTGGTTTGAATTCAAACCGAAACATTAGCGTTCTTGTGACTTTTCTTACCAGCTTTTTTCCTCTCTTCCCGAATCTCTACTATTGATGTACTTATAATTTTAAAAAAATTGAGGATTTAAAATATTGAGAAAAAATAAAATAAAACAACCTCTTGAGTTAGACAGAAACGTCGTCACATGCTGAGGCAATGTGGAGTTGTCCGTCTCGCAGAAACTGCGTATTCTAAGCAGATTTTACAAGTTTCAATTAAAGCAATATATAAATAAAAGTAAATGTTGACATTCATAAATTGGAGAAAAGAATGAAGCATAAAATAGGACTACCAAACTGGCTTACGATTAGGGTGAGTGGGGGAAGACAGTGACACCGTAATTGCATCTGCAATCATCTTTCTTAATAAATGTATAGGGACTATTATATAAGCTCAAGTCCATATTCCCAAGTACCATCTACCTAATTCTCAAATCTTATCTTTCAAACCGTTTCTTTAGGGTCCGGCAAGGATCAGATTACTCCGAACACTACCCTGTGTAAGTGGGTGTTCCACAGGGCAGTGTGCTTGGACCCATCCTTTTTATCCTTTATACTGCAGACATCCCTACTCATCCTAATACTCTTTTAGCCCTCTTTGCTGATGACAAAGCGATCCTCTCCTACCACCCTGATTCCAAAATTGCTTCTAACATTTTACAAAACCACATTGATGTTATTCAGCAGTGGTGCACTAAATGGAGAATTAAAATAAATGAGTCCAAATGCGTATAAGTAAATTTTCAACTAAGAAAAGATTCTCCTGATAATGTTACATACAATAACATCCCTATACCTCTCTCTGATTCTGTCCGTTACTTTGGGTTCCACCTTGACTCAAGACTCAACTGGAATGAACATACTAAAATCAAACGACAAGAACATCTGTTTAAGACGCCACGGACTCTTATACAGCCTTATAAATAGGCGCTCACAGCTCACATTAGAAAACAGACTGACCATTTATGGTACAAGACCATAATACGACCAATCTGGACCTACGGTACAGAACTGTGGGGTGCCGCTAAGCCTTCCAATATCCAACGAATAAAATCCTTTCAGTCCAAAATTCTCAGAATAATTGCTAACGCTCCATATTATGTGTCCAACTCTACCCTTCATCACGACTTAAATATTCCTTTCGTCCAAGATCTCATATCCACCCGCTCCAAGCTCTTCCATAGTAAATTCCTATTTCATCCTAATCCACATGCCCAATTCCTGTCGTCGGACTCCAATCCTCACAATCCTTCCCGGCGATTAAAACGGAGATGGTCTCGCGACCTCTTGGGTCTTAATGCCTAAACTTATTGAGAGTGGGGTCGATAGGCCCCTTCTCCCTGCATAGTAACGAGCATTTATTTGTTTTATAGTTTATTTTATTATATTTTTCTCCATCGACATAT
>KZ807169.1:215141-232040 GCA_000696205.2 Oncopeltus fasciatus | reverse complement strand
AAACACTCCCTGAGCTCACTACTCTACAAGTCGCTGATCCGCCCAATACTGACGTTCTCCTGCCCTGTCTGGTTCGGCGCCAGTAACAAGACCATCAAACGACTGGAAACATTTGAAAACCGCATTCTTCGCATGATACTCAATGCACCCTGGTTCGTAAGAAATCAGCAGATCAGGAGGGAACTGGGAGTAGAGCCCATCTCTTTTCACATTCAGGACCTCACCTACAAACACCATGAACGTCTGCCGCTGTCTTCAGGAGCTGCCACCTTCCGTCTCGGAGCAGTCACCCAGCGACGCCTCAAACCTAGACTATATCAGCATATACTGCTCTAATAATTTTATAGTATTTTTGTTTTATTGTGTAAATAGCATAGTATTTATTGTATACATACCATATATTCCATCTTGTGTAAAAAACAATTGTTTTGGGCCAAGAATAAAAATATATTTATTCTTCTTCTTAAAAAATAAGTGTATAGCATTTTGCTCTGTATTTTATTTTGTTCCTAAATAATGTATTGTTTATTTAGTTATCTATAAATTTCTGCAGCTAACCATTTTTCCTTATATTTTAGAGACTTATTCTCTGGTGACTATCTGATAACAAAAATATTCTCCACAATTGTTTACACATTTTCTTTTTTGGTTGAGAACGTGTGAAGAGAGTTGTAGAGTATAACACGAAATAAAATCATGAATTTACTACACCATTTGGTTATTACACTTTTCATCGCAGATCCTTACCACTACAAGAGAGATACAAACAAGAACCATCTGAATCCTCAAAACAAAAACAGTACAAACGCCTGAATACTCTATCAGCCTCCGACATTCGGCTCAGTTTTGGACTGATACTCACCAATGTGAGATACCTGGTAGATTTAGCGGAACCTCTGACTCACCACCAATCCTTCAGCATCATGGTTTTCATCCTTTTTCAAAATCCATCCCCGCAACTTTCCCTACCCAAACTTAGGAGTCCCATCCTAATGGCAGAGGCTAGTATGACATCCGGGAAGACATATTTGGATTTATTCATCTCCATAATTGGACCATAGATTCTATGAAGAAAATTATCATCGAAGAGTAGTTCATTCTCAGAGATGGTCGAGGTTTTGAGTCAACCCGAAATTTTATTTTTCTTTCATGCTTAATTTTAGAGTAAGATGTAGAATAATAAGAGGAAGAAATGATGTACACAAATGATTTATTCAGTACAGTTTTATAGGTACAGGAATTTTTAGAAGTAGATGAATCACCACCAATGACCATGGCCATGACCAAGACCTGGAGCAATAATGGCTCCTGGAGCAAGAGCTGGACCGACGAGGCCGGCGATTCCGACTGATGGTCCGACAAGGGCAGCACCATGGGCTGAGGGTCCAACAAGAGCAGCACCATGGGAAGATGGTCCAACAATGGCGGCTCCATGGGAAGAAGGTCCAACAATGGCAGCTCCATGGGAAGAAGGTCCAACAATGGCGGCACCATGGGAAGAAGGTCCAACAATGGCTGCTCCAGCAGAGGCTGGTCCTACAATAGCGGCACCATGGGATGATGGTCCAACGACTGTTGCGCCCAGAGAGGCAGGCCCTACAAGGGTAGCTCCAAGGGCTGAAGGGCCTACCAGAGCCGCGCCATGGGCTCCCCAAAGACTTCTCTTCAGCCTCTCCTCACTGGCGAGGGCAGCGCCAATGACGACTAAGCAGACCTAGAAAAGGAACATTTTTCATTAATTTTTTTTATTTAAAAAAGCCATTTATTAATTATGGTGTTTAATATTTGTTTCAAGACAACACAGTGCCCTGCGTTCACAAATTCATCTTATTTCACCAATACATAATAATTATAATAATAATAATAAAGGAAGAAATAATTCCATTTGGAAAACTGAGTCGCTTCTTGAAGTTTGAAATTCTTCAACAAGGAAGTAAATACATTGTAATATTACAAATTAAATAGATTATTATATTACATTAGATTATATATTAATTTTCCAAAATTTGATCTTAGTTACACGACGTCCCCTCTCGCCTTCATGACAGCCCTGAAGGCCATCTTACAATGTAAGTCTAAACGTTGGCCGATAATTTAAAAAATAAACATTTTTTTATAACTTATTTTTTTTGGATCTACCTTGACCGAACCCCTACAAAAAAAAACTTCGAATAACATTTATTACAGTTTTAATAGCCCGTTATTCTACAGATAATGATACATAAAATATTTGTAGTAATATTTATTTATTAGGAGTAATAAAACTATAGGTTCTGATTTTGCAATATTTTATGTAAATATTATAAAACTTGTCACGGCAAATATAATTCAAAGGAAATTAAGCACAAAGGAAAGGCATAAATTTCTATGGCTCTACTATAGCCAACAATGCTAAAAAAATAGCAGTATTGGTTACTAAATTGTAACAACTGGGCAAGAATATGTGTGGTACGTTGAATTGGACTGTGAAAAATTAATGTGTAAAGTAATGTTAGGCAGAATCACAATTATAATGACAAAGACATAAAAATAATGTTTTTCAATAACCAAACTTTAATAAATTATTATTAGCATAGAATGAAAAATTATAATTATTGCCAAATTAATGCAACATCAATGGAATTCTAGTAGTCCGATTTTATTTTTAAATTTGGTTTCTAATTAACTAATCTTTAAGAATATAGTTTTCTACTTACTGAAAAATGAAATTAAAATAAAATAATAGATAAAAAGGAGAGAAAACTTACAAGAAAAGCCTTCATGATGGTGAGGTTGCAGGAGTGAGAATACCTTGTAAGGTGAAGTGGAGACAGGACTTATNCTATATTATAAATAAAAGATTGACCTGGGCGGGATTTGAACCCGCGGCGTCAGGATTGCGAGACCCGTACGGATCCCCTGAGCTAGCCTGGCGCCCCTATACAATATTTAATGTGAAATGATTTATTCTTCATTCAAAAAAAAGAAGAAAATAATCTAGTATTTATATATCTGATGACTTGTGTGTGTGTGTGTGTGTGTGTGTGTGTGTGTGTGGGCGCGCGAAATTTACGGAACAATATAAAATATTCATTGCTAACACCTTTTATAGCCAGATTCAACAGGAAATAGAAGAAAGTAAAATTTAATAAACGTCAACCATAATATAAACTCTATATTTATTGAAATAATTCTTGTTCATAACTATTGAAAAATAATTTATTTATCCTAACATCTATCATCAATGTAATAAATAAAATATCATAACAGCCTGTAACACTCAATATATGTTTTTAAATTTTATTTATTTTTTAAATATTCTTAATTTTACTGTTTATAGTTATTGAATTAAAAAAAAAAAAAACAATACAAATTTTGAATTCATATTATTACACTCGGAAACACCTTCTTCCCTCCCAAAAAAACTTTTCTTTAGAGGATACCCATTGAAGATTGGATAAAAACAAATAGAATTTTGTTTTGGCTTAGTACGAATTTTCATTATTTCTAATTTTTCACCAATTGTTTAACGTAAGGAAAAATTTGTTTCAAGAAACAAACTTCGTGAAAAACTTTATTGTATCAGTGAAATAAGATTTTTTCAAGGCCTACTTCGTTTTTGTACCATGAAAAATATATGCTTAAAAAATTTATTTTATGAGATATTTTATTTTAAGATTAAAATAAATTGTGTGCGATCCCGTTAGTGTATGACAGGAATCTATATACAATTTTTTGGTGAGCCATTTCGATACAAAACATGTCAAAGTGGGTAAAAAAAATTTCATTTTCATAGCATTTTTTTTTCTCAATATTTTTATTTTTTGGTCTATAACAAAGGTATTGATTATTTTTCGAGTCGTTCGATAAACCCCTTCACATTCAACCGATTTCAGTCAATAATGAAATCATACCAAGTTTTTCAAAAATAAGATTAAATTAATTTGAAAAAGAATTAACTACGGATGCTAGCTAAAAAATTAATAAATATATTGATCATATCATATTTTTAACGTCGCTAATGTTGGATCGGTTAAAATATGTAACCTTTTTTTTTTTTTTTTCAAAAGTCCCGATATGGTACCAAGGTAAATAACTTGATTTCCATTAAGCGAAATATTTTCAAAATACCAGCTGTGGTGGGACAATGTCTTAAATTTTATTATTTATTATGTAATTTATGTATCTTTAAACGAAAAATGTCAAATTTTAAAATTTTATTTGTTTTTTGTCCTATTGGTTAACAATAATAAGTAACGAATAATTTAAAAATAAACTAAAATATCTGAATATAAGAAAACATTCTACTAATTTAGTTTATTCCTTTTTAAAAAATCATTATAAAAAAAAATAAATAAAAGAGAGAGATTTCAAATGTAAGAAGCATTGACTTTTAGCGAAATTCTTAAAGAAAATTTTGCAATTGGGTCAACTAGATGACATTTGAAAAACATTCGTTAAGATAAGTTGAAAAACATTCGTTAAGATATGTGCGTGTATAATTATATAAAAACTTTCTAGTGCTGGAAATTATGTTTTATATTAGTGGATGGATTGAAACCCATATAGCTTTTACACAACATAAAATTCACGCAAAAGCTGCATTATTTTTGGAGAAACCCAATTTTTCGTTATGGACACAGACAAGAAAGATATTTAATAGATTAATTTAATTTACAAGCAGAGGGAGGGGGGGAGGGGATGAACAACAAAGGTATAATTGTGACATCNTTTGGGGAGCCCATGGCGCGGCTCTGGTAGGCCCTTCAGCCCTTGGAGCTACCCTTGTAGGGCCTGCCTCTCTGGGCGCCACAGTCGTTGGACCCTCATCCCATGGTGCCGCCATTGTAGGACCAGCCTCTGCTGGAGCCGCCATTGTCGGACCCTCATCCCATGGTGCCGCTGTTGTTGGACCTTCTGTTGGTCCAGCCGCCCTTGTTGGACCTTCCGTCGGAGCATCCGCCCTTGTTGGACCCTCTGTTGGACCATCTGCCCTTGTTGGACCCTCTGTTGGACCATCTGCCCTTGTTGGACCCTCTGTTGGGCCATCCGCCCTTGTTGGACCAGCAGTGGGACATTCCGCCCTTGTTGGACCAGCTGTTGGACTGTCAGGCCTTGTTGGACCAGCTGGCCTCATCGCTCCTGCTCTTGGCCTCGGCCATGGACATTTGTGGTAAAATATAGGATTATGATTTTTTATTTAAGATTATATTGACTGAATAAATGTGCTGTGCCCCTATTTGTGTGTTTATTTTGCCCAATATATATCTATTTAAACTATATAAAAGTGATGAATTTACTAATGCATATATATTTAAAAGTATATGGAACCTTCTTATTTCATACAGTTATTTAGAGATTTCTCCTGAAAAAAATGAAGCTAATTATTCATCTATAAATTTAACATATTTTGTCTGTTTATTCTATAGTGTTCGCAATTATTATAATAATGGGACCAAATTTTGTATTCTTTTAATTTATTATGGTTTTTAGCAAGGTAATATATATGAATATATTACATATATGAATAGGTATTTAGATATTTGCTCGGAGCTCAGAAAATAACTTCATTTAGTTACAAATATGTGAAGATTTGTGAATAGAAAACTGATTGGATTTTGATAACAGTCAATGCGAGACAACCTGATGCCTGAGTCACCTTCTTGTTACAAAATGAATTAATTATTGTGAATTACTTTGTACACGATTTTTTATATCAACCCCTTTCCGGCCAAACCTCAACTGTTAAGTATTAATAACCCCTTTAAAGATTGACAAGTTAATGTTAAATTTACAGAAGATTGTTTTCAGACGCCAGGCTTGACGCCATTTTGAGCGTCCCAGAGCTAGCTACTCAGATTAATATTAATAACTAGTGCAGTTTAAATTCAATTACAACGGTTATTTATAATTAAACTTTACTATGAATAACTCAGTACAGTTTTATATTAACATAGACTTTGAAATTTCCGAAAGAAAACAAAAACAAAATATTAATATGAGTTTTAACCGATGGAGATATGACGAAACGTGGGGTAACAAAAATTAATACTTGAAGCAGGAAGAGGAAAGGGATGAGGAACTAATCCATCACAGATATATCATAAATTCAATATGCATGTAGAGCCAGAAATCCGTAGTCAATATGCATGTAGAGCCAGAAATCCGTAGTCAATATCTTTGTAGTGGTCTGACTGGCTTTTGTGAAGTTCTCTACTTCAAACAAGAACTTATTTTATTGTAATAATAATAATCTCGTGAACCAGTTGCTACCACTCAAAGATCAAATAAATGTCAGAACGAACAACACGCACACTCAAAACCCGTTAGGCGATAAAAATGAACCTTGATATGTCAGCAAAGGAGCTCACCACAAAAGGAATTTTCCTAAGAAAATTGAAAGGAATACAAGTTATAAAATATTCCTTCGCGATCAGCCTTCCTAACACTTACCAAATAAGGACATGTTTCTTGCATTTATCAAGACATCATCAGTAGGAAATGGAATATTCATCACGACAGGAGAGCCTAGGACAGAAGTAGCAAAGAGAGGGAAGATGTAGTGAAAGGTCAAAGGTTTAGTTCCACCAATGAACCTATAATTACTCACAGGAATCAGTCCTCAATGGCGAGTGATTTCGACAGAGGTCTCCATACTCGGGGCATAATTGACTTATACTGCCAATGTCTATTGGTAAATTGTTGGTTTCCGAACCTGGACCTAATTAATAAGAAAACTAACAATTGACCATTTGAAAATACTCGTAATAGTGTACATTTCAATTTTCGCCCTGAAGATGGCAGCCGAAAGTGCTCGGTGTCAGTCGTGGAATGCAACTACTAAAGACTAAACTGTAATTTATTCTATGTAATTAATTGTAAATAATTGTAATTTATTGTTATAAAATAGTAGAACTTTATTAGAACGATAAAAAACTTGTCTTTGAAGATAGGGGCATGTCATTCCTTGGTGTGCCTGCTTTTATTGTATTTTCAAATGTAATCAGCTTATCTTACCAAGTTCATCCCAACTCTATTATCCGTCAACTGCCGACAAAGCTGGGATGAACTTGGTAAGATAAGCTGATTAAATTTGAAAATACTGTAAAATCAGGCATACCAAGGAATGACACTTATGCCCTTATCTTCAAATGTGACTTACAAATAGATATAATTATTCATCCCCTAAAACACATTAATGGCCCACATTTGTGTTATATATTTGTTTATTTACATTTCCTTTCTTACAGAGCCATGAAGAGGAACTGTAATTATGTAGGCTAAAGCAACTCTTTAGAACAGATTTACAGAATGAGAAGGTACAGAAGCACAGTACACACTAAAGAATAAAATTTATAATCCAACACATTCCAATACCTTAACTATTAATCTTAGAGAACCTATCTCATTCCACTTAAACTTTAAACAATTAATGAGAGTAAATAGAATAAAAAAATATATCTGTCCCAGCCAGGGCTCCAACCTGTATCTCCTGCTAACCGGGCCGGTATGCTTCCATTACACCACCGGAACGAGGTAGAAAATTTATTAAAGGCTTTCGCTAGTGAGTTGGGTATTTAATGAAAATTTAATCTAGCTCGTTCCGGTGGTGTAATGGTTTAGCATACCGGCCCGGATAGCAGGAGATACAGGTTGGAGCCCTGGCTGGGACAGATAGATTTTTTTATTCTATTCCCTCTCATTAATTGTTTAGAGAACCTATGATTTTTCTTCAGTACCTAGATAAGTTGCCACCTGTAGACTGACTGATTTTATATGACATTTTTTCAGATCAAAGCTAAAGATACAGAGTAATTTACCCCACCCACGCTTACATTAAAGGAACTGTTGACCGTTACTATCATAGATGAGTTGCCAGCAGTAAACTGACGTAGCTCATATTTCTTGAGTAATGACCTTTCAACATGCTCAAGGCAAAACTATATCAGTGCTCCTCTAAAAACATGATAAGTATAATATGTAATGTAAGTTATATGTAGAAATGTAAAATATAATAATATAACTTGGGCTTTGCAATGAACATATTAGCCATATGTTTTTTTTTTTAGTTTATGATTAAAACCAAATGAAAGAGTCGGTATTCTTTATTAAATATACTGTTATGGGTGCATGATTAAACAAAGACTCTCATAAATTAAAAGTACTTAGAGAAAAAAAGGGGAATAAATGCATTATTAATAGCTAAGACCTCTGCATTATTCGGGGGCAGGAGAAATGTCAAGTGCACTATTTCCGAAAGTGGGTGCAGTGTGGGTGCAGTGGGTGCAGTTAGCGGTCCCCTCCCGACCAGGGTCACCGCACCACTGCCTGGTAATGACCGTTCTTCTCAAGGCTTCCCGCCCGCTTTTCCACCGACCGTCTTAGCTTACGGTGTCTATCTCTTCCACTCCTTCCTGTACCTGGATTGTGTAACGCCAATGTGAGAAGGGGAAATAACCTTCGCGGGAACTACCTTACTGCTGATAAAGCTATTTATCTGTATTTAAGGCGGATTCCGAATTTGAAGGATCTTATATGATAATATGAACAAAAGTCAGTTACACAGCAGTAGTTCAAACAAAGCAGATTTCCATGTTTCACTAAATATGGACGTACCAATGAGCCAATTGACCAATTTGACCAAAAAACAATCAAAGGAAGTCAAGAGAGAGTAAATCAAATCATATTTCGGCACTACACATGATGGTGGGATGAATCGGGGAAAATTATTGAAATCGCTTCCTTCTTCTGTTTCTTATGCAAATTTGATAAAAATTTTCAAAAGTCTCATATTAGAACTAATATTATTCATAAATTTGCATTCATTAACAATTATGTGTATATGGATGATTATTCAATGTCGCTTAATGTCCCCTTCCCTCAATAACAATGAGTAGAATAAGTTTTGTTATAAAACAATCTAAAATGCATTATAATAAACTCAACATAAAAGTATCTTCCTTAACATGAGCTTATGTTATAAATTATATAAAATACACGCTAGAAAACTACATAATACAACTTTTATGTACTATACAATTTTTCATAACTGTAATAACAAATTAAAATAATAAATTCTGATCTCTCTTTAAACACCCCTCTCTCTCCCCAGTATTGGGTAAAAAATATATACTTTTAATGATTTGCAATAAAAATAAGTAAACTGGAAAATGTAAATGTCCCACCCACTTTCTTAAAAAATTAATAAAAAACAAATTATTTTCAATAACATTCACTTTCGAGGTTATTTTCTTAAATATTTTTCTCGATAAACATTTTGCAAAAATGTATTGATTAAAATTTTATCAATTAAGTTCTATATATTTTTTAGTGTCGTATCATTCGTGATGACAAAGATATTGATAGTTTCCTTTAAACCCCTCTCCTCTCAGAACAATTTAATTTTAAAATTTACAATAAATAAATACTGTTGTTATAAATAAATACTACATTTTCAAAAACTAGAACAAGAAAAAAATTATTCTCTTACACTATAAAATATCTTTTGAAGTGCTCACACCTCACATTAGAAAACAAACTGTCCATCTACAAGACCATAATACGACCAATCTGGACCTACGGTGCAGAACTGTGGGGTGCCGCTAAGCCTTCCAATATCCAACGAATACAATTCTTTCAGTCCAAAATTCTTAGAATAATTGCTAACGCTCCATATTATGTGTCCAACTCTACCCTTCATCACGACTTGAATATATCTTTCGTCCAAGATCTCATCTCCACCCGCTTCAAGCTCTTCCATAGTAAACTTCCATCCCAATCCACATGCCCAATCCCTGTCGTCGGACTCCAATCCTCACAATCCTCTCAGGTGACAAAAACTCCTGGGCCTTAATACCTAAACTTATTGGAAGTGGAGTCGATAGGCCCCTTCTCCCTGTACAGTGATGACCATTTATTTGTTTNTATAATTTGAGATGTATAGCAAATTTTATATACCATAAATTCAATATGCATGTAGAGCCAGAAATCCGTAGTCAATATCTTCAAATAGTTATTTGGATATAATTTGAGATGTATAGCAAATTTTATATACCATAAATTCAATATGCATGTAGAGCCAGAAATCCGTAGTCAATATCTTCAAATAGTTATTTGGATATAATTTGAGATGTATAGCAAATTTTATATACCATAAATTCAATATGCATGTAGAGCCAGAAATCCGTAGTCAATATCTTCAAATAGTTATTTGGATATAATTTGAGATGTATAGCAAATTTTATATACCATAAATTCAATATGCATGTAGAGCCAGAAATCCGTAGTCAATATCTTCAAATAGTTATTTGGATATAATTTGAGATGTATAGCAAATTTTATATACCATAAATTCAATATGCATGTAGAGCCAGAAATCCGTAGTCAATATCTTCAAATAGTTATTTGGATATAATTTGAGATGTATAGCAAATTTTATATACCATAAATTCAATATGCATGTAGAGCCAGAAATCCGTAGTCAATATCTTCAAATAGTTATTTGGATATAATTTGAGATGTATAGCAAATTTTATATACCATAAATTCAATATGCATGTAGAGCCAGAAATCCGTAGTCAATATCTTCAAATAGTTATTTGGATATAATTTGAGATGTATAGCAAATTTTATATACCATAAATTCAATATGCATGTAGAGCCAGAAATCCGTAGTCAATATCTTCAAATAGTTATTTGGATATAATTTGAGATGTATAGCAAATTTTATATACCATAAATTCAATATGCATGTAGAGCCAGAAATCCGTAGTCAATATCTTCAAATAGTTATTTGGATATAATTTGAGATGTATAGCAAATTTTATATACCATAAATTCAATATGCATGTAGAGCCAGAAATCCGTAGTCAATATCTTCAAATAGTTATTTGGATATAATTTGAGATGTATAGCAAATTTTATATACCATAAATTCAATATGCATGTAGAGCCAGAAATCCGTAGTCAATATCTTCAAATAGTTATTTGGATATAATTTGAGATGTATAGCAAATTTTATATACCATAAATTCAATATGCATGTAGAGCCAGAAATCCGTAGTCAATATCTTCAAATAGTTATTTGGATATAATTTGAGATGTATAGCAAATTTTATATACCATAAATTCAATATGCATGTAGAGCCAGAAATCCGTAGTCAATATCTTCAAATAGTTATTTGGATATAATTTGAGATGTATAGCAAATTTTATATACCATAAATTCAATATGCATGTAGAGCCAGAAATCCGTAGTCAATATCTTCAAATAGTTATTTGGATATAATTTGAGATGTATAGCAAATTTTATATACCATAAATTCAATATGCATGTAGAGCCAGAAATCCGTAGTCAATATCTTCAAATAGTTATTTGGATATAATTTGAGATGTATAGCAAATTTTATATACCATAAATTCAATATGCATGTAGAGCCAGAAATCCGTAGTCAATATCTTCAAATAGTTATTTGGATATAATTTGAGATGTATAGCAAATTTTATATACCATAAATTCAATATGCATGTAGAGCCAGAAATCCGTAGTCAATATCTTCAAATAGTTATTTGGATATAATTTGAGATGTATAGCAAATTTTATATACCATAAATTCAATATGCATGTAGAGCCAGAAATCCGTAGTCAATATCTTCAAATAGTTATTTGGATATAATTTGAGATGTATAGCAAATTTTATATACCATAAATTCAATATGCATGTAGAGCCAGAAATCCGTAGTCAATATCTTCAAATAGTTATTTGGATATAATTTGAGATGTATAGCAAATTTTATATACCATAAATTCAATATGCATGTAGAGCCAGAAATCCGTAGTCAATATCTTCAAATAGTTATTTGGATATAATTTGAGATGTATAGCAAATTTTATATACCATAAATTCAATATGCATGTAGAGCCAGAAATCCGTAGTCAATATCTTCAAATAGTTATTTGGATATAATTTGAGATGTATAGCAAATTTTATATACCATAAATTCAATATGCATGTAGAGCCAGAAATCCGTAGTCAATATCTTCAAATAGTTATTTGGATATAATTTGAGATGTATAGCAAATTTTATATACCATAAATTCAATATGCATGTAGAGCCAGAAATCCGTAGTCAATATCTTCAAATAGTTATTTGGATATAATTTGAGATGTATAGCAAATTTTATATACCATAAATTCAATATGCATGTAGAGCCAGAAATCCGTAGTCAATATCTTCAAATAGTTATTTGGATATAATTTGAGATGTATAGCAAATTTTATATACCATAAATTCAATATGCATGTAGAGCCAGAAATCCGTAGTCAATATCTTCAAATAGTTATTTGGATATAATTTGAGATGTATAGCAAATTTTATATACCATAAATTCAATATGCATGTAGAGCCAGAAATCCGTAGTCAATATCTTCAAATAGTTATTTGGATATAATTTGAGATGTATAGCAAATTTTATATACCATAAATTCAATATGCATGTAGAGCCAGAAATCCGTAGTCAATATCTTCAAATAGTTATTTGGATATAATTTGAGATGTATAGCAAATTTTATATACCATAAATTCAATATGCATGTAGAGCCAGAAATCCGTAGTCAATATCTTCAAATAGTTATTTGGATATAATTTGAGATGTATAGCAAATTTTATATACCATAAATTCAATATGCATGTAGAGCCAGAAATCCGTAGTCAATATCTTCAAATAGTTATTTGGATATAATTTGAGATGTATAGCAAATTTTATATACCATAAATTCAATATGCATGTAGAGCCAGAAATCCGTAGTCAATATCTTCAAATAGTTATTTGGATATAATTTGAGATGTATAGCAAATTTTATATACCATAAATTCAATATGCATGTAGAGCCAGAAATCCGTAGTCAATATCTTCAAATAGTTATTTGGATATAATTTGAGATGTATAGCAAATTTTATATACCATAAATTCAATATGCATGTAGAGCCAGAAATCCGTAGTCAATATCTTCAAATAGTTATTTGGATATAATTTGAGATGTATAGCAAATTTTATATACCATAAATTCAATATGCATGTAGAGCCAGAAATCCGTAGTCAATATCTTCAAATAGTTATTTGGATATAATTTGAGATGTATAGCAAATTTTATATACCATAAATTCAATATGCATGTAGAGCCAGAAATCCGTAGTCAATATCTTCAAATAGTTATTTGGATATAATTTGAGATGTATAGCAAATTTTATATACCATAAATTCAATATGCATGTAGAGCCAGAAATCCGTAGTCAATATCTTCAAATAGTTATTTGGATATAATTTGAGATGTATAGCAAATTTTATATACCATAAATTCAATATGCATGTAGAGCCAGAAATCCGTAGTCAATATCTTCAAATAGTTATTTGGATATAATTTGAGATGTATAGCAAATTTTATATACCATAAATTCAATATGCATGTAGAGCCAGAAATCCGTAGTCAATATCTTCAAATAGTTATTTGGATATAATTTGAGATGTATAGCAAATTTTATATACCATAAATTCAATATGCATGTAGAGCCAGAAATCCGTAGTCAATATCTTCAAATAGTTATTTGGATATAATTTGAGATGTATAGCAAATTTTATATACCATAAATTCAATATGCATGTAGAGCCAGAAATCCGTAGTCAATATCTTCAAATAGTTATTTGGATATAATTTGAGATGTATAGCAAATTTTATATACCATAAATTCAATATGCATGTAGAGCCAGAAATCCGTAGTCAATATCTTCAAATAGTTATTTGGATATAATTTGAGATGTATAGCAAATTTTATATACCATAAATTCAATATGCATGTAGAGCCAGAAATCCGTAGTCAATATCTTCAAATAGTTATTTGGATATAATTTGAGATGTATAGCAAATTTTATATACCATAAATTCAATATGCATGTAGAGCCAGAAATCCGTAGTCAATATCTTCAAATAGTTATTTGGATATAATTTGAGATGTATAGCAAATTTTATATACCATAAATTCAATATGCATGTAGAGCCAGAAATCCGTAGTCAATATCTTCAAATAGTTATTTGGATATAATTTGAGATGTATAGCAAATTTTATATACCATAAATTCAATATGCATGTAGAGCCAGAAATCCGTAGTCAATATCTTCAAATAGTTATTTGGATATAATTTGAGATGTATAGCAAATTTTATATACCATAAATTCAATATGCATGTAGAGCCAGAAATCCGTAGTCAATATCTTCAAATAGTTATTTGGATATAATTTGAGATGTATAGCAAATTTTATATACCATAAATTCAATATGCATGTAGAGCCAGAAATCCGTAGTCAATATCTTCAAATAGTTATTTGGATATAATTTGAGATGTATAGCAAATTTTATATACCATAAATTCAATATGCATGTAGAGCCAGAAATCCGTAGTCAATATCTTCAAATAGTTATTTGGATATAATTTGAGATGTATAGCAAATTTTATATACCATAAATTCAATATGCATGTAGAGCCAGAAATCCGTAGTCAATATCTTCAAATAGTTATTTGGATATAATTTGAGATGTATAGCAAATTTTATATACCATAAATTCAATATGCATGTAGAGCCAGAAATCCGTAGTCAATATCTTCAAATAGTTATTTGGATATAATTTGAGATGTATAGCAAATTTTATATACCATAAATTCAATATGCATGTAGAGCCAGAAATCCGTAGTCAATATCTTCAAATAGTTATTTGGATATAATTTGAGATGTATAGCAAATTTTATATACCATAAATTCAATATGCATGTAGAGCCAGAAATCCGTAGTCAATATCTTCAAATAGTTATTTGGATATAATTTGAGATGTATAGCAAATTTTATATACCATAAATTCAATATGCATGTAGAGCCAGAAATCCGTAGTCAATATCTTCAAATAGTTATTTGGATATAATTTGAGATGTATAGCAAATTTTATATACCATAAATTCAATATGCATGTAGAGCCAGAAATCCGTAGTCAATATCTTCAAATAGTTATTTGGATATAATTTGAGATGTATAGCAAATTTTAATTTACCCAATCTCGTACAAATATCCTTGCATTACTAAAGTGATGTAATCTTCGTAAAATGAAACTTTTATGCATAAAATACAATTAAGAATAATTAATGATGCCTTTTATGTATATAAATAATAGTATTGGTCTATAAATTCATGTACTTAGATGACAATCAATTGCTGTCATTTGAGTCCTGTTGTCTATATTGCTCTGAAACAAGGATAGTTATTTTTTCCCTATTTCGCAATTCATCATTTATCAGCATTGACAAAATCGTTTTTTGAGATCTATGAATATTCCTAAAGATTATCCTTAACATATTGGGTGATGAATATATTTCTATTGTTGTATAATCAGTTCCGTACTAATATAGTACTATTATATTTGACAGAATATATATTCAAAAATATGACTTGGAGTAATAGAACAAAAATGAAGGCATAGTCCGACCTCTAGAAGAAAGACAGGAGATAATATAATTTATTTTAATTTTGTATATGTTCATAAGATCATTCAACATTCATCATGTTTTCGTGAATAGTACATATTTAAATTATTCTACGCCTTTTATAAAAACATGATGATAAATGTTAAAAAACAACATTTTACACTAATGTGTATCAAAAAAAGTTAACAGAGAATTTGCCAATTTTAATTTGTTTTTCGCATAGGAATTTCTCAAGATTTAGGCCTTTGACATTCTCTCAAATGATTGGAAGAGAAAAAGATCAAATACGGCATTTTTTTTTCTTTTCTAAATTTTTCGCTGAAAAATTACTAATATGAGTTTGATATATTTAAAGATATTGTGGATTAATTTCATTTTTTTTTAAATCACTATTTATTTTAAATAATTTTTCCGTTTATATCCTCTTGATTCATAAGTAATAAGTAATAAATTAAGTTAAGTAATAAATTAACTAGTTATAATTTTATTTTATGAAACCAGTTAAAGTGACTTGTTAATTTTTATATAATCCAAGAATCAGTGTGTTTTACTTTTGCCGGAATAGAGAAATAATCACGAAAACTTGGCAAATAATTTGAAAATTATAAGAATAATCATGAAAAAAAAATTCATTGGTAATCTTAGCGAATTTCTCATTTAGATGGACATAAAATTGACAAGAAGAAAAATTTTAATTAATAAAGAAGGGTAAAAGGTATATCCAATAATGTTCGCCATATCGCAAATGTTTTTCTTAATGTGCACTAGTTACCTCCAAAAATTATATGAAATTTTTTAAATAATTTACTAGTTTATTGGTTAATTGATTTATTTATCGCTTTTAAAAAGCGAGAAGAAGCTATTCACCCTTTCAAAAATTTTTTGACCACCACTTAGGGTGATGTATGTATGTATGTATATCTATAGGTTTCCATCCTATTCAAAACATCCCTGGCTCAGGACAAGCTTTTATTTATAGTTAAAAGCATGCCCTGGGCGGGATTCGAACCCGCAACGCCAAGATTACGAGACGCGAACGGATGCCTTTAGCTACCCTAGAGAAAACAAAAAGAAGAAGACACTTGTTAAATTTCTAAAGTAATTTAAAATAAATAATATTGAGAGGTAAATATGAGTCAAATTTACACTTTTTCATTACAAATAAAATATTTCTACAAAAATTAATTATAGTGTAATGAAAATAGTTCTATTAAAATTAATTACTAATCTAACTAAATCCTTCCAATAAAATTTAAATTTTTTTTCATATAGAAAAGAGTAAAAACTTTAATTAGAAACAACACAATTTTTATAAATTAAAAATATTTTTTATTATAAAGTAAAAACTTATTGTATGGCCAGTGAACCTGGATATAATTTGAGATGTATAG
>KZ807169.1:190070-204235 GCA_000696205.2 Oncopeltus fasciatus | reverse complement strand
GAACATCTCTCTCTGATGTGGACTTATAATCTATAATGGTTTTAAAAAGTGCAGATGAAAAACTTTTAAGAAAAAAATTTAAATTTGGTTTAAAATTCTGTCTGTTTATATGCAAAATTATATTGCTTTTGTTTTCATTTATTAAAAAATGTTTTCAAATTTATTGAATTTCATTTATTTTATCCTCTTTCATTCATTCATATTCTTCTGTTTTGGTTAATCAAATTAGGTCACGATCATAAAACTGTAGGTTAATCTTCAGGATGTATATATACATCATCAAACACCTGTAAACCTTTTAGGTAAGCTGACTTGAGATGACTAATGAGCTGTAATTAGTCCTCTTGTTTTATAATTAATCTTTAATTTAATTTAAAATTCCTTCATTCATTTAAAGCCACCAATATGTGTGTGTGTGTGTGTGCATATATATATATATGTGTGTGTGTGTATTATTGTTAGATTTACTGATATGATCTAAGAAAGAATTGCACTCTTTACTAAGGTCCAACAATGCTTTTTACAGAGTATTTCTTCGAAAGAGAAATGTATTTTGTTTTAGAATGTTATATTTTACATGTGTATGCTAGTGCTATTGATGTGCATAAGTAGTATATTTTAAAATATCATAAGAATACACTTTTATTTTTACTCAGAATTAATTTTAAATTCGACTTGTAAGTTTTATAAAATCATATTTTATGTGGATGAAAAGTATTACTCCAAGATATACAATTTACATCACTCGTATTCCTTAAAAATGTTCACATACTTTAATTAATTGTTTTATAATTACAACGGCCACCAGAAAATTTAATTAGAACCTTCAGAACACATATAAAATGGTCGGAAAAAAGCATTAGGGATTTTTCTATTTTTACTTAAAAATTATAATATAAATAAAAATTTGTACATGTTTGAAACTAATACAAATAATCACTGTGTTGTAAATATTCAGGCGTGATGAATTAGTGTTAACCTAATTTATTATACACTAATTATTAATAAAATTTAGTTATTTTGTGCTCATTTGTAAAAATTTTTAAAACTGAATTGTCGATTACAGGTCTGCTTAGTCGTCATTGGCGCTGCCCTCGCCAGTGAGGAGAGGCTGAAGAGGAGTCTTTGGGGAGCCCATGGCGCGGCTCTGGTAGGTCCTTCAGCCCTTGGACCTAACCTTGTAAGGCCTTCAGCCCTTGGAGCTAACTTAGTAGGGCCTTTAGCCCTTGGAGCTAACTTAGTAGGGCCTTTAGCCCTTGGAGCTAACCTTATAGGGCCTGCCTCATTAGGTGCTACTGTGGTTGGGCCATCTTCTCTTGGCTCTTCAGTTGTTGGACCTTCTTCCCTTGGCGCCTCAATTGTCGGACCTTCCACTTCTGGAGCTTCCATCGTTGGACCATCCACTTCTGGAGCTTCTATTGTTGGACCATCCGCCTCTAATGCTGCAATCGTTGGACCTTCTTCACAAGATGCTGCAATTGTCGGACCCTCCGCCTCCAGTGCTGCTATCGTTGGATCTTCTTCAAGAGGTGCTGCAGTCTTTGAACCTGCTGACTCTGGTGCTGCCGTCGTTGGAGCCCTTGTTGGACCAGCTGGCCTAATCGCACCTGCTCTTAGTCATGGGCATGGTCATTGGTGATGAAGATCGGTTTTAAAGGACTCAAATAAATAAATAAAAATTAAAAACAGGGGTTTTATCATTTTACCTGAAGATATTTAGCTCTTGACATGTGATTATAGTTTTTCAATAGAATCAGTGATTTACTTTTTCAAATTTTTAGAAACTAATTATAAGCCTTCGTTTAAATTAATTAATAATAATGAAGCCTGTGTCAAGATCAACTTAAAGTTTATTTTATTCATAAAATATGGAGGGCGCTGATAACCTTAGGAGTTGAGCGCCGTAAATCTCCCAATAAACAAACAATAATAATGGATTTCCAAAAAAAACAAACAAAAATTTCTTTGAAATTTAAAGATTGAGTTGTTTTCGCTTTGGTACAGAATTAGTTTGCATAAACTGCAATTATATTTCAAATAGATTTTTATATACTCAGGGATTGCAGATTTTTAGTTTTATGTCTTCTTCTTCTTTCAGCCTAGCGGAGTGTTAAGCCTGAAATTTCACTCCTCCCAGTTTCTGGCGAAGTCTGGAAGATATCCTTTCCTTTCATTCTGCAATGACTATCCATAAAAGCTGAGATAGGACAACTTAAGGCGCCCACTAGACCCTCTACCTTCTGGGACCTATTCCAAAGTCTTAGAGGATCTCTATGGTCGTCCATACGGACAAAATGACCGAACCACTCGAGCTGGCTAGTGTTCAATACCGAGATCCTTGGTAATATTTGGATTCCGTATGCAATCTCTCCTTATTTTCTCCTTATATTTCTGGAACCTGGTCATTTCAGCTGCGGTTTACTGGTTTTTTCTCTCTCAATAAGTACCCCAACATTCAGCTCTACAGACTAACATGGGCAGATATAGATAGTTTTGTAGATATGGAGCTTAATACCCTTGCCCATATCTCTCTTCCCTATATATCCGGCAGTAGATTGTACTTTCCTTGCTAATCCTATCTGATATTTCTGAGTTAACTTTCCCAGATCTGGAAATCTCAATGTATCGAGTTATGTAAAGACTGCCATTACTGTCATTTCCTCTCCATTACATTTTACGTGTATATCATACTGCTACCTTCGCACTTGCAAGATTTTGCTTTTTTTTTGGTATCCTTTTCGAGCCTTTATATCAAGGTCTGTTATAATTTTCCAAATGAATCCGTAATCTATACCACTGCCCTGTTAGTTCTTCTCCTACAGATGAGCGCTACTTTACACATAAACAAGATGGATGGATGGATATTAAGCTAAGGACCACTGCAGCTGTCATAGCCCTAGCGTCCAAGAAGAAGGGGGCACTAAGCATGATCAAATATCTCACCCCTTTAGTATTTTCATCATTATTTCCTTGAGCATATTTAACAACCCCAAGGCGATAGTGTACTTTGCTCTAACCAGAGTGCAGACAGAGCAGAAACAGAGAATATACTGAACCGTTCGCTCCTCAAACCACTCCACCAACGAAGTCTATAGGAATTCCGCACTATCAACTCACACTTTGGTATCAGCAAACAGTGATCTAGTAATGACTCCAGTACTGACTTCAGGTACACATAACCAACAGTAATATCTAAAAATTAGTAAGAATTCCACAAATATACACTAAATTTAGAGTTAAAACCAAAATATGTAATAAAAGGTCTTATCCCTAGCATGAAAACAGAGAAAATTAGAATTAACTTAGAAAATCCCAAAACAAAAGTCAACTATATTCACCAAAAGATCAACAAGAAAGTAACACCTAATTTTAAACTGCCTATTTGGATTGATACATTAAATAATAGAAATTTAATTCCATATCCTCATAAAGTTAAATACATATGCAATGTGGTAATTAAATGGCAGAACTTTTTAAAAACATCTGGAGAAGACTCTTTTTGGAACCAGAACGGACAATTTAAATCGGCTTCTAAAATTACCCCTCCTCTCGAATCAGACAACACTTGTATGTACACAAACAAAGCTAAAGTTGAACTTTGTTCTCGCTCAACACTTCCGCAATGCTCACTTGCTCACTCGACATCATGGCTCATTGCACCATAAACACAAAATAGAGAAAGCCGTCAAGTCTATCTGAAAAACCTATAATCAATCAGTTCAAATCTATCAATCGTGAAGAAGTATGCCAATTCTTAAAAAAAAAAAAAACATTAAAAAAAAACAACTGGAAAATATACACTCCACTATCATAAAAAAATTATCAAGAAAAGGCAAACTAGTTATTACAAGAATATTAAATAGTACTCTAAGATGATTTTAGTTGGGGTTCGGTCGAGGTAGATCCAAAAAAAACACAAATTAAAAAAATGTATTTTTTTAATTTGTAATATTTTATTTTGGTTGTGGTTTTTTATCCCACGTAAATTATAAATAATTCATGAGAGGGAACAGAATAAAAAAATCTATCTGTCCTTGCCAGGAATCGAACCTGGATCTCCTGCTATCCGGGCCTGGTATGCTGACCGTTGCAAAACGGTTTCTTTCTCGTAAGTTAGGCTCTCGCTAGTGAAGAGGAAATTGAGTGAGATATCTGGCTGTCCTTGTGGTGCAACGGTCAGCATACCAGGCCCGGATAGCAGGAGATCCAGGTTCGATTCCTGGCGAGGACAGATAGATTTTTTATTCTGTTCCCTCTCATGAATTATTTTTTAATTTGTGTTTTTTTGGATCTACCTCGACCGAACCCCAACTAAAATCATCTTAGAATAATATCTCAGTCAACAAACTCTCATTTTGAATATTAAATAGTACTCTTAGAATTAAATATTTTCTATCATACCTTCTATTATCCGTTTTCATTGGTTTCGGCAAACCATCTTCTGTTGGCGAGTACTTTCGGACATTGTCCATCTTCTGTTGACACATGTATTCGGCCACGAGGAAGGATCGCCAACGGAGGATGGTTTGCAGAAACCAATGAAGACGGAGAATAAAATGTATGATAGTTCTATATTCATTGGTAGTGATAATAACCTTTTAGATTAAATATTTTCCTGCAGATTGGAAAAGAGCAAAATTAATAACAATACCTAAACCAAAGAAAAACTGTCTCTTCATCCATAAACTATCGACCGATTTGCCCACTTATCAAAAATATTTGAAAGGCCTTTAAACTCTAGGCAAAACGACCATTTAAGAGAAAATAATATTATAATAAATGAGCAGTTTTTAGTTAGGCAAAAATAGTCTTAATTCATCAACTAGCTCGACTGACAGAAAGAACATTAAATTTATAAATAAGTATAAATAATTTATAAACTTCTAATGCTCAATCTCAAGCTAATATTGTCCACACAATATTATCTTTTTTAACTAATAGATGTTCTCCGTACACATAAATTCCTGAACCACACCGCCAGAGAATATTCCGGCAGGCGTTAAACAGGGTTCCTGCTTAAGCCCAACACTCTTCAGACTAATTATCAATAATCTACCAAAGCTCATAAAAGCAGATATATCACTTTTTGGAGATGGCACAGCAATATATACATACAATTTCAAATAGATAAAATAGTTAAAACAGTATATAAAATAAATCAAAACAAAACCAAATCTATTTTTTCCACAAAAAAAGCATTCTAAAAATAAATGCAACGCTCAAAATTAATTTTATAATTTTTTTTGTGGTATTTGATCCCACGTAAATTTTAACATTTTTTAGTGGAAGAGAACAGAATAAAAATCTAACTGTCCCAGTCAGGACTCGAACCTGTATTTCCTGCTATCCGGGCCGGTGCATTTACCAATTATGCTACCGGGACCAGTCTGATAAGTTATTAAATTCTCTGCACTATTGTCGAGAGTCAAATGCACCGGTCCGGATAGCAGGAGATCCAGGTTCGAGGCTGGGACAGTTAGATTTTTTATTCTGTTCCCTTGCACTAAAAATCGCTCAAAATTAATATTTTGTCGATCCCAAGGTCCTCTTCAGTAAAATATTTGGGGGTTACCGTAGAGAGGTTTACATTTATGCATTAAGATTGAGTTTTATAGAACATGTCAACTTAATAGTGAATGCAGAAATTAAATTAACCTGCTCTATGTTACCTTATTTGGGAGTGGTGTCACTGGTCACCTTCTCTCCTCATGTGACTTTCATTAGTGTCATTTTTTTTCTATTATTCAATGTAATCCAATTTAAAAAATGTTTTATTTTTTTTAACAGAATGTAATATGTAAATAAAGCATATCAAAAAAATGGTACCTTACATCAACATAAATCCTCTCTTAATAGACAAAATAAACTAATATTATATAAAGCAGTAATCGTAAACTCGAATGCTATGGCTGTCGAGTCTAGTGCGGAACCAATTATAGAAAACTGCAAATCATACAAAAAATGTGACTCGCAAGCAAAATATTTTGATAATGCAGGTATAACTTTCCACAACTCTTATCAAAGACTACACATTTACAACCACAGAGACATTTTTTCATAAATGAACAACAATCCGAAAATACCCTAGTATAGCAAATCGGATACTATGACAAGACTGCATTAAAACGATACACAAATGGACAAAATACATACTACTGTAGCACATAAAAAAAAACTCACACTTTATTACTAGTGGATTTTTTTTTTTTTAATTTTTCTATTAATTTTACTTTGTAAATTTTATAAATATTATTTATTTTGTGGTCTTTAATCCCACATAAATAAACTTATTACTTTGTAAACTTATACCTTAATTATAATTATATAAACTTATATGAAGGTATTAATATGCATATTTTTAAAGTTACATGTTATGTATACCCCACATTAAAATATTAAAATAATGACTTATACTCATTAAATAAAAAAAATGTAAGAGGACGAAGAAAAAAATCGTGATAAAGTAGTGTTATCAGAAGTTACTTTGACAACAGATGTTTCTATAGACAAAGCGAATATCAGGAGGAAGCGAGTGATAAAGGAAAGAAAAGAATCAGTATTTTGTAATTTTGCACAATTTTGGTAAAGTAAACGACTACCACGGAGGAGCTGCGTAATCCAAGCAGAATTAAAATTATCATTGAAAGGGGGATAAATAAAAGAGTAAATTAGAAAATTCATTTTCTGATTCAAACAAAACTAGTGGAGTGGAGTAAACACCACCATGGTCGTTACAATCCGTAAATTATTTCCTCAAAGAGTAATTTTAGTAAAATGTTAATAAACATGGATTAGTATTGCGGTTTTTAAACATTTTCGTAGTTCAAATATAAAATCATTCGATAAATCATATCATGGAAAATATTCAATATTGGTCTTTATCTAATATCCCTCTCCCCACTTTTTTTTACATCCGATTTTGACAAAAAATGAATTATTATTTTTAATGTTTTATTCAAACAGACTAAATACCGATTTTTTTTTTTTTTTTTTTTTTTACTTCTATTTCTCAGTAATAACAAGAGAGTCCATCCAACAAATGAAATTGGATTCTGAAACATCTTTCTAAATAGGTTTACGAGATATGTTATACTATATAAATAAATTGCATTTTATAAATATTTTGATTTATCAAATTTTTTGACACGCTAATATAAACGAAGATACAGATATTTTAAATTTTGGTATTTACATTAACCACCATTCTCCCTGATCAAAACCATTACTCATTTAAAATTTGCAAAATAATTAGAAATAACGAACTTATTTTATTATTTCAAAAATTACGTAGAGAAGAGTGCTTATGAATAAAATTTTGATACCATATTTTTTTTCTTCTGAAACGTAGGGTCAGTGAAAACCCTTTGAATATTTATTTACTTAAAATAGTGATGTTATGCAGTTCATCACTTTCTATTACTTCACAAACACACAAATTTCCTTTCTCACTCACTACCTTTCTTTTTCTAACACTCTCTTATTCTCTATATTTACTATATTTACAACCCACAGGAACACTTATCATTCACACTCTCTCTCTCTCGCTCTCTCTTTTTCACTCTCTCTCACTCTCTCTCACTCTCTCTCACTCTCTCTCTCTCTCTCTCTCTCTCTCTCTCTCTCTCTCTCTCTCTCTCNCTCTCTCTCTCTCTCTCTCTCTCTCTCTCCCCTTCTCTCTCTAACTCTCCCTCCCTCCCACCCTCTTCCTCTCTCCCTCTCTCTCTATATAGTCACTTCTTGACATTGGTATATGATTAGGTCAAATAAGAGGCTTAATTTATAGTTAAATATGTACCTCACAATTACTTGCAGTCCAATCAAAATTTAAGAAGTACTATAATCAAACAGACAATTTATGGAAGAAAACCAATAACACATATAACAAACTTAACTTTTTACTGATAGAAAGGTGCAGTTACCTCCCCTCCTGGCATGTCCATGTCTAGGGGATGCGGAACAAGGGAGGAGATCCAAGGCCTCTGGCTGGGGTATATAGCCTGTCGTCAACAGATCACTGACACTCACTAACGAGCATTCGACATGAAGGCTTTCCTGGTAAGTCTCAGAGAGATTGTACTTTATGACATATAAGGTTATGTTCTGTAGTAACAAAATGACTCTTTCTATCTCTTATACTAGAAGCTATTATTTGCTTTTTTTTCTCTTATTTGTTAAATTATACCTATTAACAATATAAAATTAAGAAAAACAACCCTTACAATTAATTAAATATTATTGCCTGAGTTTTTTTTAAACATTTAACCATGTTAACCCCACTAAATTGATTTTATAAATATTTAAATGTATGTAAACTAAGATAATCACAGTTAAAACTTTCATTCAGAATAGAACATTTCATGATTTTACTTTATACATGGTTCCTTAGGTCTGCTTAGTCGTCATTGGCGCTGCCCTCGCCAATGAGGAGAGGCTGAAGAGGAGTCTTTGGGGAGCCCATGGCGCGGCTCTGGTAGGTCCTTCAGCCCTTGGACCTAATCTTGTAGGGCCTTCAGCCCTTCGAGTTAACCTTGTAAGGCCTTCAGCCCTTGGAGCTAACTTAGTAGGGCCTTTAGCCCTTGGAGCTAACTTAGTAGGGCCTTCAGCTCTTGGAGCTAACCTTGTAGGGCCTGCCTCATTAGGTGCTACTGTGGTTGGGCCATCTTCTCTTGGCTCTTCAGTAGTTGGACCTTCATCCCTTGGCGCCTCAATTGTCGGACCTTCCACTTCTGGTGCTTCCATCGTTGGACCTTCCACTTCAGGAGCTTCTATCGTTGGCCCTTCCACTTCTGGAGCTTCTATCGTTGGACCATCCACTTCAGGTGCTTCCATCGTTGGACCATCCACTTCAGGTGCTTCCATCGTTGGAGCCTCTTCACAAGGAGCTGCAATCGTCGGACCCTCCGCCTCCAGTGCTGCAGTTGTTGGACCTTCCGCCTCCAGTGCTGCTATCGTTGGATCTTCTTCAAGAGGTGCTGCAGTCGTTGGACCTGCTGTCTCTGGTGCTGCCGTCGTTGGAGCCGCATCACAAGGTTCAGCCCTTGTTGGACCAGCTGTTGGACTGTCAGGCCTTGGTGGACCAGCTGGCCTCATCGCTCCTACTCTTGGTCATGGGCATGGCCATTGGTGATGGAGATTGGCTCTATAGGACACAAATAAACATAAAAACAAAATAATTTATCTGTGTTTTATTCAGACCTTCATTACCTGGATAATGGAAGTATTTAAGATAATAGGATTATTATTACTAGTATAAATTTATAATACGTTAGCATACTGATTTAATTCTAATGGACGGTCAGCGATTGAATTATGCAAAATATATCCAAAAATATGTTGTTTAAAGCGTATTAGTATAAAAAAATAAAATAAAACTTTATTAGTTATTATATTCTACATATTTTTGCATCATGTAATGTGCTGATTAATTTTCAATAACATAAATTTATTTTAAAATAAAATAAATAAATAAACAGGAAAAAAAAAAGAAAGAATTTAGCGTGTACTTCGCTTGTTTGAAAAGCTGCCCAATAACAGAACTTCTAAATCTATTTTATATATACAGGTTTTTTTTTTCTTTTCTATTTTATTGTTATGAAGTGTTGGCAATGAGAAGGTCACGGGGCCATTTCCTTTTTAGGCGACGTGGTGGATTGTCAGGATAGGTAATACTGGAGAGAGTTTGGACTAAAGTATTGGTAGTATGGAGTTTGGGACGTAATAAGGTGAATCAACTATGATTTTATACAATATATAAACACAAATAAAGATGGATATTTAAGAATTTTTCATTTTTTTTTTTTCATTTTGGGGTGATATTTCTTTTTATATTTTTAAAATGTAGAATCCAAATTCTGCGTTTAGATTTTTCTTTGTAAATCCTTGAAATAAATAATTTCGATTGTAATCAGATGAGGAAGTTGAGGTCAGAGAGAGACTCAAATTTATAGTCGTGATAACTTTCTTATTTATATTATGATAATGGTTATAGAACATGATAGGTGTAAAAGGTAATTTTCTTACGTTCATGCTCTTTAAAATTTTACAAAAACTTGATTGTTAAGATTTGTTGAGATTTCTGAATGTAACTGTCATTGCTGAACGCTTCCCCTACACTTGAAGAGTTATTTCAAAAAAGAAAAATTGAATAATGTCAAGCTGTAATTTTACCCAATTTAAAAAATAATAATAATAGTTCCGGAACATGTATTTAAATTCTCTGAAGAGGTAAAATTGTTCATATTTAAAAAAAAAAAAGAATAACTAAATAGAGAAATATATTGTTGAAAAAATATTCAGTAGAATGTAGTTCTACCTGTCACCAAGTCCATAGTGCTGTCCAAGAACTTGCACAGTTTGTTGTAAGAAGGTAAATAATAAGGCCAAGGTTGCGTCCATAAATGTCTTCCGGGGCAGCGTGCAACATGGAAGAGTACACACAATCGAACTGACTCCTTAGCTCTCTGGTGCTTCTGCAGGATGAAGGACACAGTCTAGTTGAGTAGCTGACGAGAGATGGTTCGGCATTCTCAGCGAAGAGGTGGAGTTCGTGGTGATTGAGGAATCGTCCCCCGCTTTGGCTGACGCATCCAAATTGTTCACTAAATCAGAAACTTACGGATCGTTGATGGCCAACTCTAAAAATTAAATAGCTGCATGAATTAGAATACAACTTTATTTATTAAACTTTCATTTATTTATTACATTCTGTTAAATTAAAACAATTTGTAATATGATCACCACAATGAATTTAAAAAAAAAAAATGACATTCAATGTCAATCACATGAGGAGAGAAGGTGACCAATGACACCACTCTCAAATTAATTACAGACTAAGTCCCCAGGAGGTCACGGGGCTATCTTCGATTGAGTCGACGTGGAGGGTTGTAGGGATTGGAGTTGGAAGACAAGGTCTGAACTAGTGGATTAGGATGGAATGGCAGTTTACTGTGGAAAAGGTTGAAGGAGGAAGAAATGAAGTCTTGAACGAAGGGGATATTAAAATCGTGGTGAAGAGAGGAATTGGATACATAATAGGGAGAATTTGCAATTATTCTCAGGGTTTTGGATTGAAAGGACTGGATTCTTTGGATGTTAGAAGGCTTGGCGGCACCCCAGATTTATACTCCGTAAGTCCAGATTGGTCTTAATAATGTCTTGTAGAGCGTCAGTTTGTTAGAAAATAACTGAAGAAATATTTCACTCGAGGAAAGAAATATGCCTCTCACGTAAACACTGAGTAAGCTAAGCAAATATATATATATATATATATATATATATATATATATATATATATATAANTTCTTCAGGGCTGAAAAGAGAATGATCCAAATTCCCATTCTCTTTTCAGCACTGAAGAAGCCATCCCATGATGTGCGAAAGCTCGGAAAATAACAACAATTTGACACGGTCCAACCCGGAAGAAGAAACGGTAAATACTTCTGACGACCGTCATAGCCTACGTGAACATGATAATAAATATGTCTATGGGTAGATTAATTAAGATAATAACTAATTTATATAGAAGCTGGTCCTCACTCTTTCCCAGGATGTGAAATTATAAGAGAAATAGTGAAATAAATTGAATGCAGGATGTAACCGAAATAACGACTGGGGAATGTAGGATTGGATATGACAACCTCCGGGCCTGGAAAACGTGCCAAGATCACTAAACACACAGGATGGAAGACTGTGGTATGACGCGGCACATGTAGGTAATACAGTATCGTACGCAAAACAAATTCCAAACTTCTCCCAAAAATCTATGTCTATTCTAATTACTATTTTTAATTTTTAATTTTGGCAAAGTCTGATATTTTAATGGTAACACATTTTTTTTTTTTAATTTGGTAACTTTATTAATTAATATTGCAGAGGGAGTAAACGTACTCTGTCCCATGTAAATGCTCTTTGCACTATAGTATTAGTTACAGACTATGATAAAAAACGCATTAAAAGGTTAACCTAATCTATTCGAAGGGTGCACTGTCGCCCTCCAGAAGGCCAAGTCTAGAAGATGCGGAACTATCTTTCTCCCGTACTCTCTCTCTCTCCCCTACTCATTCTCTCTTTTATCTCCCCCTCTTTCTCTCTCTCTCTCCCTCACTTCCTCTCTCTCCCTCTCGCTCTCTCTCTCTCTCCCTCACTTCCTCTCTCTCCCTCTCGCTCTCTCTCTCTCTCTCTCTCTCTGTCTAAATTATAAGTAGCCTGAAATTGTCAGGAAGAAAGGATGTACATCCTATGACAATAAAGAACTAATATAATATAATCTCCCTCCTCATCCCCCTCCCACGCGCTCTCTCACTCTCTCTAAATATTCTCTTATTGACATTACATTGGTATATGATTAGGTCAAATGAGATGTTTAATTTGTACTTATATAAGTACCTCACAATTACTTGCAGTCCAGTCAAAATTTAAGAAGTTATAAAATCAAACAGACAATTTTTGGAAGAAAAAAAAAACACTTATAAAAACAAACTTAACCTTTACTGATAGAAAGGTGTACTACCTCCCTTCCCCCAGAATGCCTTGTCTAGGGGATGCGGAACAAGGGAGGAGATCCAAGGCCTCTGGCTGGGGTATATAGCCTGTCGTCAACAGATCACTGACACTCACTAACGAGCATTATATATATATATATATATAAACTCTAGGTTTATACAGGTTTTTTCGGTCTCGAGAAATACTGTTTTCTTCTCCAGAATACTACAATATTGTATGCTTTGTGAAAATACTAGAAAGCAGCATCATCTGGCAGAAAAAACAACACTGTTACCAGAGATAAGAGAAGCCCGATAGAAACCTCCGGAAATGAACTGATAAGAGCCAGCCAATGGGAGGGAAGACTTTGATCGAGATTGGATTCCCAGGGAGGTATAAAAGCCCCCTGACCTGGAGTCTTATCACAAGAAAGTCGGTTATGCTTAACCCCTTCTGCCAGGAGCCCATTGTAGCTAAATGTCCATAAATGAATATAAGAAATATCCCCTCGTAACTTGGGGTAAATTGTTCGCTATTCGCAGGCGTGAGCCAAATTGACACTTCCCAAACAGCTGGGAACTGCAAATCAAATAGCATCTCCTCCTATCACTTGTTTCACCTAAAGAGGCATAGGAAAATGTTAGCCAACACAGATAAATACTAGAAAACTTAAGATAACTGTAAGACACATTGTGCACTACTTTGTTGATGAAAACATTGTATTTTTAGTAACCAGAGATACTCTTTTGTTAGTGTAAACATAAAATAATAATCATGTTAAACAGAACGCCCCCCCCCCCCACAAAGGAAAAAGTATTAGAACAAAACAAAAATACTTTTGTACCTCTTTAAAACATGGCTAAGCAAATATTTGTAAATAATTCGTAAAAAGAATATATAGATGGTTAATTTTATTAAAAAAAATATCTTTTGAAAGAAAAGGAATAAAATAAAATAAATGCAAGGGAGACTGAAAAATAATCTTACTACCTCAGCCAGGACTCGAACCCGGGGTCACCTACTTTTCTATAAAAAAATAATTTAAGTGGTATTAAATACCACAACTGAAATCATTATTTGAAGAAAAAAAATCTTCCCTTAATCATTATCTTACTGTATACGCTCCAAATTTTATCTCATATGTAACATAAGCTTAATTGCACTGGAAAAAAATTAATCTGTGAAATACCAGCAGATTTAACTGCACACAATTGATGAAATGTTTAACAGGGGCTTTTACTCCCTACACGAAAAGTCACTTATGATCTGCTTTGAGACTGAGCGATGAGTTGCTAGCTTGGTTGGTTGCTAAGCCTAGGTTACTAGGTTTCTTAAAATTTTCAAATCGTTCATATCAGTGCAAAAACATTTGGAAATACAAAAAATCTTTCTATAATTCACACGTTTTCGAAATACAAACAAGACCAATTATTAACTCTGCACATTAAACTAAAACGATTCTCAAATTCATCACATGGTTTGCTCTTTAAAATAAAAAGCGAATTACACCCATATTTGTTTAAAATAATGAGAGCGTTCTTTTCAACTACTTAGAGTCGTGGAGGGAGGGGCTATTTACATGTTGCCACCCGATTCTAAACATCAATGGTTCAGGATTAGTATTTATTTATAGATAATAGCTTGCCATTGGAGGGATTTGAACCCGCAATATATATATATATATA
>KZ807169.1:173681-189346 GCA_000696205.2 Oncopeltus fasciatus | reverse complement strand
ATATATATAAATTACAGATATAAAATTACGTATCTATATTATAATAATGTATATTCAGATTTTCGCTAATACACATTCAATTTATAAAAAAAAGTTTTATTCACATAATAAATACTCTGATTTACAATTTAAATATACATATTTCAAATAATTTAGATTTATTTTTGAACTAATGTTGTAACAAAATATATTTATGTGGTTGTATTAAAGAGGTTGTTTATAATTTAAAAAACCAACTGTGTAACTACCTGAAGGTAACGGGAATGTATGTACGTCGAGAAATAATAACTTGCATCCCTTAAATTATCCTCTATTTTTGTTTATTTATTTATTTATTTATATACACGTTCTGTTAAAATAACACTCACACACACATAAATATAGATTAGTTATGGATGTTGTAGTTTTTATGATTTTAACTGGTTATATTCTTTCATTCTCCTGAAAAAGTTGGATTAGAAGTGAACACATTTTTAAGTAACAATCATTTTATAATAACATGCGTAATGTCTGCTAAAATAAAGTCCTGAGAAATTTGCCTAAGTTCGCAAAGGACTTCCAAGTTTATCTTGATTACTTAACTTCTTTTCTACTTCTTTAAATCATGTAAAAACTGCTGACCTCAAAAATGGCGGATATGTAGTGAGTAGTTCCTGCTAAATTGCTCGCCTGACGTGAATCCGATATTATTTGAAGGGTGCACTTACCTCCCCTCCTGGCATGTCTATGTCTAGGGGATGCGGAACAAGGGAGGAGATCCAAGGCCTCTGGCTGGGGTATATAGCCTGTCGTCAACAGATCACTGACACTCACTAACGAGCATTCGACATGAAGGCTTTCCTGGTAAGTCTCAGAGAGATTGTACTTTATGACATATAAGGTTATGTTCTGTAGTAACAAAATGACTCTTTCTATCTCTTATACTAGAAGCTATTATTTGCTTTTTTTTCTCTTATTTGTTAAATTATACCTATTAACAATATAAAATTAAGAAAAACAACCCTTACAATTAATTAAATATTATTGCCTGAGTTTTTTTTAAACATTTAACCATGTTAACCCCACTAAATTGATTTTATAAATATTTAAATGTATGTAAACTAAGATAATCACAGTTAAAACTTTCATTCAGAATAGAACATTTCATGATTTTACTTTATACATGGTTCCTTAGGTCTGCTTAGTCGTCATTGGCGCTGCCCTCGCCAATGAGGAGAGGCTGAAGAGGAGTCTTTGGGGAGCCCATGGCGCGGCTCTGGTAGGTCCTTCAGCCCTTGGACCTAATCTTGTAGGGCCTTCAGCCCTTCGAGTTAACCTTGTAAGGCCTTCAGCCCTTGGAGCTAACTTAGTAGGGCCTTTAGCCCTTGGAGCTAACTTAGTAGGGCCTTCAGCTCTTGGAGCTAACCTTGTAGGGCCTGCCTCATTAGGTGCTACTGTGGTTGGGCCATCTTCTCTTGGCTCTTCAGTAGTTGGACCTTCATCCCTTGGCGCCTCAATTGTCGGACCTTCCACTTCTGGTGCTTCCATCGTTGGACCTTCCACTTCAGGAGCTTCTATCGTTGGCCCTTCCACTTCTGGAGCTTCTATCGTTGGACCATCCACTTCAGGTGCTTCCATCGTTGGACCATCCACTTCAGGTGCTTCCATCGTTGGAGCCTCTTCACAAGGAGCTGCAATCGTCGGACCCTCCGCCTCCAGTGCTGCAGTTGTTGGACCTTCCGCCTCCAGTGCTGCTATCGTTGGATCTTCTTCAAGAGGTGCTGCAGTCGTTGAACCTGCTGTCTCTGGTGCTGCCGTCGTTGGAGCCGCATCACAAGGTCCAGCCCTTGTTGGACCAGCTGTTGGACTGTCAGGTCTTCTTGGACCAGCTGGCCTCATCGCTCCTGCCCTTGGTCATGGGCATGGTCATTGGTGATAAATACTGCCTTCAAAGGACACAAATAAAAAAGAATTGAAAATACTTGGCTACTTATTTTCTTTAAACTCCTTCCATATCACAAGAATGTTAAGACAATAATTTAATATACACAATTAAATGAATATAGATTTTTCAAGATTCCTTCTCTGTATTTTATTATATAAATATTATTTAACCAGATGAATCTCGAATATTCAGGTTCATAATAAGTTTTTGTTTTAATGTTAGGTATCAAGAAATGTTGATTTATTAAATAATTGCGACTCCTGTATCATTAAAATATCATATCTTATGTATCAACCCCTCCACTCCTTCCATTTCATAATTCGTTTTCTGGCTTTCAGACTAAATGACCAATGCTGACTTATATTTATGGTTGGTGGCACTTAAGATAAATTTTTTGTTATGACCAGCTTGCAAATTTACCATCAAATTAAATGAGGTTCGGGCTAATTGGAGTATAGCTTTTAAAACAATTATTTTTCTGGTCAATCACAATTTCTGTTTCAGCTAAAATAAATTTTAATGAAGTTTTCGGCTAACCAGTGCTTCAAAAGGAGCTAATTTAACTAACAACATAGTAAAGTGTATATATTATTTTATAAATTATAATAACGTATAAGTCATTTAAAAATTGTTATTGTATATCACTTAAAATCTTTGAAACTTCTTTATTAAAGTCATGAATAGTTGATCAAGGTGACAAAACGTCTCCTTTAGCATTCATGTGAGCCCTAAAGATGGTTTACAATGTAAGCCGAAACGACTACATTTTTAAAAAAATGCAGATTTCTTTAATTGCATTTTTTTGGATCCACCTTGACCGCACCCCAATAAAAATTCTCTATTATATCTTTATTAAAAATGAACAGACAAAGATATAATATCATTATTTAACTAATTATTGAAAATGTTTCGGATCGCCGAATTGACTTTGGCACAAAAAGTTTAGTAGGTAGGATCGGGTTTAGAGGCGATCAACCCTTAGATTATTACGCCCTCTTCTTCACTATGTAGGTAGGATCGGGTTTAAGGGCGATCAACCCTTAGATTATTACGCCCTTTCCTTCACTATAGAGGTAGGATCGGGTTTAGGGGCAATCAACCCCTAGATTATTACTCCCTCTCCTTCACTAGGTAGGTAGGATCGGGTTTAGGGGCAATCAACCCTTAGATTATTACGCCCTCTTCTTCACTATGTAGGTAGGATCGGGTTTAGGGGCAATCAACCCCTAGATTATTACGCCCTCTTCTTCACTAGGTAGGTAGGATCGGGTTTAGGGGCAATCAACTCTTAGATTATTACGCCCTCTCCTTCACTATGTAGGTAGAATCGGGTTTAGGGGCAATCAACTCTTAGATTATTACGCCTTCTTCTTCACTATGTAGGTAGGATCGGGTTTAGGGGCAATCAACTCTTAGATTATTACGCCTTCTTCTTCACTATGTAGGTAGGATCGGGTTTAGGGGCAATCAACCCTTAGATTATTTCGCCCTCTTCTTCACTATGTGTATCTCTTCATACGAAGGAATTTTTGATAGAGAAAGAACTCTGGTAATTTTTTTTAAATCAAAAACTTCCTGTTCCCCACTTCAAGCATTTATTTTATCTTCCAATGAATCCCTTCGAATTTAATTATTTTGTGTCACACGTTAGCCTTTTT
Organism: Oncopeltus fasciatus; assembly: GCA_000696205.2. NCBI lineage: Eukaryota > Metazoa > Arthropoda > Insecta > Hemiptera > Lygaeidae > Oncopeltus > Oncopeltus fasciatus. The sequence continues at coordinate 185,764 of KZ807169.1, read as the reverse complement.
AGTCCTTTATTTTATTAAATATTAATTAATAACACTATTAATTCTACCTAATAGATACAAAATATTACTCTCTCTGTGTTTGTGGGGTGGCTGTCGTATGTCCTATAATATCGAGTGTGAAAAAAAAAAATACGTTTTTTCGTCATAGAGGGATAAATTTATATTTTCGATATTAATACTAGGTTCAGACCAAAGAAACTCAACAAAGATAAGTTTACTTAGCTAAGGAATATTTTAGAAGTTACACAGATAAATTGATGAAATAGGAGTGGAATTTCATTTAAAAGATAAGATTTTAACTTAAGTACATTGACGCAGCATTCACTTGTTTTCTTGAAGGATTTTTGTATATTTCTTTTAAATGTAAATAGAAATACTGATTTCATTTTGGGAAAAAGTCGAATTAATACGAATGAGATATTTGGTTTTACATCAAAAAAGATTTTCCAATATAACGAGCGATAAATTTAATTTATAATAATGAAATTCATTAACGGTTTGTTTATTAATAACAGAAAAATCAAGGAGATCCACAGCGAAATTAAATTATTAGAAGTGGATGTTAAACCGTACTGTCAATTTTATATTTATTGCCTTTAAGCTACAGTTATTTGTTTTCTTAGTGCAATTTGATACATTCCTTTCTATGTATATTTAAAAGCCAAGTTGATTTTTGAGAAATATCGTACGAATAGGACTGGGGAATTATCTAATTTGCCCACTAGTGCAATACAGTAAATTTCTGAGATGCAGTTTTGTAAATAAAACTCAAATCAGAACAGTTTTTGATAAAAGAAATATTTTAGGAGTTAAATAGCGGCATTAATCAATGTAGAGTGATGAGGGGGAGAGGTTACCTGTATTATAAATTTCATTTTTACTGCCAACATGCTTAAATATTAGCTTTTGATATAGTTTTTGAACATATCCCAAATATGTTCAAAATAAAGGGTATGTTTTTATTGGACGAAATAAGACTAATAACGGTCGTAATTCTTTGTTAACTGTAATGAAACTTTACCGATAATCGTTTGTGGATAAAATGTATTCTGTAAGACGAAATTAAAATATTCCGTAAGTCTAGAGGACTATATGACATAGTAAGTTTGAATGCAAATATTCTCCAAGTATAATACTTTGGAATTTGCTTAATTTACATAACACTTGCATGATGGGTTTTTTTGGACTGTGGTTTTGCAAAGTGTGTTTATTTATGATAGTCTGTTTTGTTTAACTATTGGATTCTTATAAGAGAATTTTTAGATATTTAGTCTAAAAATAATTAATAAAACGTGATTTTATAAAAATTTTGATTTGTTGACTTGGTGTAGATAAAGATTTAATAAATTTAATTTTATTTAATAGATTTAATTTCATTCTATAAAACTATCTACAATTTCATTATTGTATTTACCATTTCATCTTCCGGGTTGGACCGAGTCAAATTGTTGTTATTTGCCGAGCTTTCGCACATCATGTGATGGCTTCTTCAGGGCTAAAAAGAGAAAGCTCGGCAAATAACAACAATTTGACTCGGTCCAACCCGGAAGATGAAATGGTAAATACATCTGACGACCGACGAAGCCTACGTGAATTTCATTATTGTCGTTAGTCCATTGTTTGTATTTAAAAACAATTTTATCGAGAGTGTAATATTTGCTTTACAATTATGAAACTCAAATAATTTGTATTTAAAATACAAAAACCCCCAATTTTGACAATATAAGTGGTGGCTTAAATGCACCGTAAACTTTAATATTTACTAACAATTTTTAGTGCAAGGGAACAGAATAAAAACTCTTATTGTCCCAGCCAGGATATCCTGGACATTCTGTTCCCTTGCACTAAAAATTGTTAAAATTTACGGGGGGTTAAATACCACAAAAAAATAATGTTCATAAAATTTAATAATTACTAATTATAAGAAATTAATACTTAAGTAAACTTGGAAAATTTCTTTTATATATAAAAGAAAGGCAGAGTTTGTGGTTAAGGAAAATCAGATAAATAAGAGTAGGGATTAACTAAAATGCTTAGTGAGAGAACATAAAACTTATTGTCAGTGGCCGTAATATAGAATTTAAAGTTATTAAACTAAATTCAGATTAATTTATTACTAAAAATACATTTTACATACTATGGTGAATTCAGATACACATTCATAGATTATCAAAGATGAATTGGTATTCGCTTAGCCCATGCAGAATCTAAGTGATGCGATAAAAATAAAAATAAAAATGGCAAGCACAAGAAGGAAATAGAAAAGAATAAAATGGGTGGAGTACAAGAAAATTTCACAGCTACAGAATGAATATTGCAATTCTCGTATTATTCATTGTCTTTGTGAAGTCTGTTTCTTACCTCTTCTTCTTACTCCTATGTGTTGGAATGGGAGAATACTAGGGTAAGACAACATTTTTATATGGTATAATTGATCATTTTTGTATTAAGTGTATTCTAAATAAAGATTTTTTTTCCGGCTTAAGATGTCAATAAACTTTTGGACGACGCCTATTGTCATGCCATCCCCTCCGGCAGTCATGTTAGTACACTTCCCATTGAGTAGGTTGTCTCTTGCAGGAGGTAACACACCCTTCTCCGGCCGAGATAAGCTGATAACGCGGGGCAGATCTAGGGAGTAAACCAAGGTCGCAGGGTAGTATATAACGGGCTCTCTCAAAGAGCTCGGCACTTTCACAAACAGCTCTCGACATGAAGGCATTCCTGGTAAGTGAGAGTGGGGACTCGAATCGCGAGTACTGATTTAACGAGTAACTTTTTCTATTTAACAATATCTCATTATAGGCTTTGTAATTTTCTAAAGTAAAACTCAAAATAAATCATAAATTATTCTAAATTGTGCAAACATTACATATTGTCTCTCACAATTTGTAATAAAAAAGTAATTTAATATGTTACTTTTCACAATTTAATTGGTGAATATACTTCTGGTAACTTATTGCCACTAGAAAAAAAAAAAGAAAAAAAAGAACATTACAATGCAATATTTAACTGTTATTAGTAGCATTTTTTTTCTTGTTGCCACTGAGTGATTTGTTTTATGTGTACAACTATAATTTGTGTAGAACATGAAGTCAACAAATAATGAATGAATAAATTTTCATTTGAAATATAATAACCAAGATAGGTTTGTGACATATTTTTTTAAAACAAAATTTATCAAATTATTTCTTCGTCATTTTGTCTCATATTCATTATTAATTTACATAAAAAATTAATGTCTCATATCTTTACAGATAACATGTGTTCATAAGGTTTTTTACTACAGATTCATGACTAATAAAAATACTGATAATTTTTAAAGGTTATGAACGATTCAATAAGTAGAAAGTAGTATTATGATTGTTTACTAAGAAGAATCAGCTTTAAACATTACTTCAATTAAATTAAATTAATTTTTGTTAATTCAGAAATATCATTTCAATATTCCTATAAATGGCATTTTATATAAATAATGATACTTCAATGCTATGTAACGCAATCCTGGTTGTTCTTCCAATAAGTTTACTTATTTCCAAATACCATTAATTTTTAGATGATATATGTTGTCAAATTTTATTTTTATTTTTCTAGGTCTGCTTAGTCGTCATTGGCGCTGCCTTCGCCAGTGAGGAGAGGCTGAAGAGGAGTCTTTGGGGAGCCCATGGCGCGGCTCTGGTAGGCCCTTCAGCCCTTGGAGCTACCCTTGTAGGGCCTGCCTCTCTGGGCGCCACAGTCGTTGGACCCTCATCCCATGGTGCCGCCATTGTAGGACCAGCCTCTGCTGGAGCAGCCATTGTAGGACCTTCTTCCCATGGAGCCGCCATTGTTGGACCCTCATCCCATGGTGCCGCCATTGTAGGACCAGCCTCTGCTGGAGCAGCCATTGTTGGACCTTCTTCCCATGGAGCCGCCATTGTTGGACCCTCATCCCATGGTGCTGCCATTGTAGGACCTTCTTCCCATGGTGCTGCTCTTGTCGGACCTTCTGTCGGACCAGCCGCCCTTGTTGGACCTTCTGTCGGACCATCTGCTCTTGTTGGACCCTCAGCCCATGGTGCTGCCCTTGTCGGGCCAGCTGTTGGAGTCGCCGGCCTCGTCGGCCCAGCTCTTGCTCCAGGTGCCATTATTGCACCAGGTCTTGGTCATGGCCATGGTCATTGGTGGTAAACCACTTGCCCACTCTGTATTTCTTTACCTGAAAATCGCAATAAAGAATAAATACCACCAACAAAATATTCTTTTTTTATATGTATATATCCCATATATTTTTGTGTATTAGAAATTCTTTATAATGTAAAATAATACTATATATATATTTATTAATTGACTGGTACAAACAATCTCGGAACCCTCTGGCTTCCGGTCTTAACGAATGACTTGAACGAAGAAATGTTGTATCTTCCAAGTTGGCTGCAGTTTAGTTCGTATGGTCTTCCTCGACAGGCTTACTTGAATTCCTAAGTCATTTGTGTCAACGGCATAGACATTATTTGGCGTTCACACAAAACATTTATCGTTTTACTTGACCGGATTCATAGTAATCCCTCCACCACTCGAAATTAATTATGACTTCCTGTAGTTAGAGGAATTGAAACTACTCAAAACAATAAAGAAATCACCATTAATTTTAATTTAGTATTTTATGAATATTTTAGAAATTACGGAAGTAGAGGTCAGAAATAAAGCACATAAAAAGAAAAGAACTCAATGAAAAAGCAATGAAAAGCAATGGCTTCTTTTTTGACTCTAGTTACTAAAGCAGAGCATAATTGTCTGAGATGAAATTTAAAAAAAAATAATGTGATTGATTCAAAGATTCATTTGGGAATCATTTATAATTAGATCTTTTGAGGAGGTTATTTTTCCTATAGTATTCAAGTATGAAAATGAAGGGGCAAAACAAACCGTTAATAAANAGGCGGCGCCGGGGAAATTTAAACCATTGTACCACCCCCAGGAGGTGGGGAAGTCTGGGAGTAGATCAGAGGTAAGTAGAGTTGAAAACGAAATGGAACACGTGCTCTCGGTGAGTTCGCTGGGAGAACTGCACGACTCCAATCTTTCAGTGGCAGAACATCCTCAGACTTCCCTACTTCGTTCCTGCTATTGAGGAACTGTTTGGTTTGTTCCTCTCTTGAACAATGATCCAATGTTCCAATCTCTGTCAGTAAATCTAATTGGTAGTAAAAATGATCCAATCTGAGAATTCTGTGTCTGTAATACAGATGATGCCAGTCAATGATACTTAGCAGGTTTTCTTGTTCTGAAGAATAGCTAATTTCTATGTGTAAAATATTAAAAACAAAATTGTTTGAACATAACATCAATTTAGGCAGTTGTGATTAATCATTTGTGTTAAAACCTTCAAACCTTTAACCTAAAAGTTGTTCGTTAGCATCAGGGTTAACTGAAGGTACTTATTGTTAGTAACATTCATATAACAGTCGGCCAATTTCTGCAAAAAGGCCGTAATAGAAATGGACATTGTTTGGAAACGCCTAAAAGAGTTCTTAGACAATTTTTTTTTGGTATGATATCGTTTTAATGGACAGTCGCTCTTTTTTAATTGCCTATATAAAAAAAAGCTTATTTATTTGAGCAGCATTTGATATTTTGCAGTATTCTGACTTACGAGGAAGAGTTTATTTTCATTTTAATTCTAAAACATTTAGTTTAAAATAAAAATTTATTTAAGACCTTGTATTCTTATGAATTTAAAATAGAATGAAAAAGAGGACAATTTTATAAGTTTGTAAGTTTTTCATAATTAAAAAAGAAACTTCAAAAAATATCAAATAAAAATTTGAAATTAGACTAAAAAAGTTAGAATAACAATAATTTTTTTAAATAATAATTTTAGTTTTATTAAACTATTTTTTCGTAAAGAACATTTAAAAGATGATATTTCAAATTTTAACGTGAAGAGTTGAGCGGACCTCATTATAATGAAGCAGAAAATTATTAAGAATTTTTTTGAGCAAGGGAACACAATAACAATTCTAACTGTCCTAGCCAGGACAGTTTTTATTCTATTCCCTTACACTAAAAAATCGTTAAAATTTACGTGGGATTATAGACCACAAAAAAATAATATTTATAAAATTAAAATTTAAAAGTAAATAACAAGAGTCATTTAAATAGCTTGACAATGTCAGCTCCTCCGAGCACAAAACGATATATTCGTCGGCCTCGGAGGCTAGACTCACGACGCTAGTGCGGGGAATTCAATAACTTATCAGACTTGTCCTGGTAGCATAATTGGTAAATGCACCGGCCCGGATAGCAGGAGATCCAGGTTCGAGTCCTGGCTGGGACAGTTAGATTTCTTATTCTGCTCCCTGGCACTACAAATTGTTAAAATTTACGTGGGATTAAATACCACAAAAAAATAATGTTCATAAAATTTAATAATTACTAATTATAAGAAATTAATACTTAAGTAAACTTGGAAAATTTCTTTTATATATAAAAGAAAGGCAGAGTTTGTGGTTAAGGAAAATCAGATAAATAAGAGTAGGGATTAACTAAAATGCTTAGTGAGAGAACATAAAACTTATTGTCAGTGGCCGTAATATAGAATTTAAAGTTATTAAACTAAATTCAGATTAATTTATTACTAAAAATACATTTTACATACTATGGTGAATTCAGATACACATTCATAGATTATCAAAGATGAATTGGTATTCGCTTAGCCCATGCAGAATCTAAGTGATGCGATAAAAATAAAAATAAAAATGGCAAGCACAAGAAGGAAATAGAAAAGAATAAAATGGGTGGAGTACAAGAAAATTTCACAGCTACAGAATGAATATTGCAATTCTCGTATTATTCATTGTCTTTGTGAAGTCTGTTTCTTACCTCTTCTTCTTACTCCTATGTGTTGGAATGGGAGAATACTAGGGTAAGACAACATTTTTATATGGTATAATTGATCATTTTTGTATTAAGTGTATTCTAAATAAAGATTTTTTTTCCGGCTTAAGATGTCAATAAACTTTTGGACGACGCCTATTGTCATGCCATCCCCTCCGGCAGTCATGTTAGTACACTTCCCATTGAGTAGGTTGTCTCTTGCAGGAGGTAACACACCCTTCTCCGGCCGAGATAAGCTGATAACGCGGGGCAGATCTAGGGAGTAAACCAAGGTCGCAGGGTAGTATATAACGGGCTCTCTCAAAGAGCTCGGCACTTTCACAAACAGCTCTCGACATGAAGGCATTCCTGGTAAGTGAGAGTGGGGACTCGAATCGCGAGTACTGATTTAACGAGTAACTTTTTCTATTTAACAATATCTCATTATAGGCTTTGTAATTTTCTAAAGTAAAACTCAAAATAAATCATAAATTATTCTAAATTGTGCAAACATTACATATTGTCTCTCACAATTTGTAATAAAAAAGTAATTTAATATGTTACTTTTCACAATTTAATTGGTGAATATACTTCTGGTAACTTATTGCCACTAGAAAAAAAAAAAGAAAAAAAAGAACATTACAATGCAATATTTAACTGTTATTAGTAGCATTTTTTTTCTTGTTGCCACTGAGTGATTTGTTTTATGTGTACAACTATAATTTGTGTAGAACATGAAGTCAACAAATAATGAATGAATAAATTTTCATTTGAAATATAATAACCAAGATAGGTTTGTGACATATTTTTTTAAAACAAAATTTATCAAATTATTTCTTCGTCATTTTGTCTCATATTCATTATTAATTTACATAAAAAATTAATGTCTCATATCTTTACAGATAACATGTGTTCATAAGGTTTTTTACTACAGATTCATGACTAATAAAAATACTGATAATTTTTAAAGGTTATGAACGATTCAATAAGTAGAAAGTAGTATTATGATTGTTTACTAAGAAGAATCAGCTTTAAACATTACTTCAATTAAATTAAATTAATTTTTGTTAATTCAGAAATATCATTTCAATATTCCTATAAATGGCATTTTATATAAATAATGATACTTCAATGCTATGTAACGCAATCCTGGTTGTTCTTCCAATAAGTTTACTTATTTCCAAATACCATTAATTTTTAGATGATATATGTTGTCAAATTTTATTTTTATTTTTCTAGGTCTGCTTAGTCGTCATTGGCGCTGCCCTCGCCAGTGAGGAGAGGCTGAAGAGGAGTCTTTGGGGAGCCCATGGCGCGGCTCTGGTAGGCCCTTCAGCCCTTGGAGCTACACTTGTAGGGCCTGCCTCTCTGGGCGCCACAGTCGTTGGACCATCATCCCATGGTGCCGCCATTGTAGGACTAGCCTCTGCTGGAGCAGCCATTGTTGGACCATCTTCCCATGGTGCTGCTCTTGTCGGACCTGCAGTCGGACCATCCGCTCTTGTAGGACCTTCTGTCGGACCATCTGCTCTTGTTGGACCCTCAGCCCATGGTGCTGCCCTTGTCGGACCATCAGTCGGCCTTGCCGGCCTTGTTGGACCAGCCGTTGCTCCAGGTGCCATTATTGCTCCAGGCCTTGGTCATGGCCATGGTCATTGGTGGTAAACAATTTGATAAAGTCTTTTGCTTTTATCTACAAATAAAAATAAATAATTCTCTTAAAACAATTTCTCTGTAATCATTTATATTCCACTATCTACAATTTCCCTATTATGAAAATTTAACTAATGAATAATAATTTAAATTTTAGCATATATAGCAGGTAATGTAGGGCTCTTTCAATAGAGCTGTTAGCGTAAATGGATCAAAAATTACAAAATTTTTATTATTTTGTACTACGCAAACTGGTTGATTGCCCATTGAACACCTCGTATGCATAGATGGCAAAGCAACTCTCAAGGCAATTATTTGTAACCCTCACCCATTACACCCAGATTCCCGTGGGCAACGCAACCCAGCAGGACCTGGAGACAGAGAGAGAGAGAGGAGCACACATCCTTACGATTTACGACTCGAAACCCCTTCCGTGCTCTTCAGAACCTGACAGCTGAAGAGATGGAATCCGAAACCACCCTTTATTGAATTGTTCAACCTTCGCCTGTTTGCGCAACCTCAACATCTTCAGACTGAAGGAACGAGGGGATGAGTCCTGGCTGCTACCCTTTCAATAACCGACAATATAGATCAAAAATCGTAACAATAAAGCTTTGAAACGAATTATTCATTAAATGGAGAAAACTTACGCTCTGCATTACATTTAAAAGCTCAAAGGAGAGAGGGTTGTTATTCGACATTTCCACCACTCCCTCATCTTTCATCGAGTTTGTGTCGAGCGAACTGGGATTCTGTGTAACGAACACATTGAAACTGGTCATGGTCGACCCATGAAAAGGTTGTGGCTCAAAAACACTTCTACCCATTTTATTCGTTAATTTTGAACCTACAGGACACGTGCGGAAATTCTACAATATGACCTTACTCTGACACAAGACACAATTATTTTAAATAAACTATTTGTTAGGTGGGACGTATTGAACACAATATATTTTTTTTTTTAGTTATTAATTTATTCGAGAGTGTCATTTGTCACTTTCTCCTAATCCCCTTATATTTACCTAATTAAATTACGCAATGTTATTATGTTAACAAAAATGTAATAAATGAATAAAAGGATTTAAAAAAATTATTTATTATATCCTGTAAATAAAATTACATTTTGCGTATTGCAATTGCATATTGTCAATTGGCGGCGACAATTACATAAAGGAGAGAACGGCCAGTGCTACAAATCCAAAAGAGAAAAAGAAACATAACTATGAAAATACAATAAGTAGCTTGTACAAGAAGTGCAATGGAGACAGAAAAAATCTTACTACCTCAGCCGGGACTCGAACACGAGTCTCATGCTTTCCGGGCAAGTATGCTGACTAACACAGTTGTTGCAGATCGTTAATTTGTTTTCTACTGATAATTTCGATGTTCGTCCGAGTAGTCTCTGGCGACTTTCATTCTTGGTACAATTTTTTTTTTTTTTTATTTAATAAAACTTTATTTGTAATTAATTTCTACACATTATGTGTAACTTGTAATTTTATGGTTAATAGTAATACAAACAAATAGTAGAATATTTAGTCCTTGAAATCAAAAATATATTTGAACAATGATAGGTATTGCAGTAGTTGTAATTTATATATTATATATCATAATCACTATCTATTATGTAGTAATGCATCACTATCTCATTAAAAAGATAAAGCTCACATATATAATATAGAATCATATAACATATAATTTTCAATATAATATCATATTACACCAATTAAATAATACCACTTATGTAAGTTATTAAAATGTATTAGAGAGTTTTTTAATGAAATTAAGTATTCAACAGCTTTGAGTTTTGTCATTGAAAAATACACAAAACTACAAAAAAAAGGAAAAAAACCCGTGACAAACCTCATTTTTTAGTTAATGATATTATTTTTAATGGTTTAAGTATATGATATATAAAAAGAGATGCAGTGGTCAAAACTTTTATTCCATTCAAGCGACCTTTGCACAATGACCGGGAATTTGAATTAAATATGAAAACTAAACCGCTTTTATATTGAAAAAAATAGGTTCTTTAACTTTACATAACAAAGGTCAAAATTGTAATTGATAGAAAAAAGTCCCGTTGCATATATTAGCAAGGATTTTATTAACTAATCTATAGTACATTATAGATTAAAAACTTTTCATTTCCTCATTTAACGGTGGGTTTAATTCGAATTTTCGACAAAAGATTAAATATTAATAGGTATTTAGTATTTTATTCTTCTTCAATTTTATATTTATCATTTTTTTATAAGTTGAATTTATAAAATCTACAATTTTTATAATTACAACAAATACGTTAAATTAAGTTCTTCTATTTCGAAACTCATAATGGTTTTTATTCGTACTTACTGTTAGTTTGTAGTGTACCTTCCATTAGTTTTGATTACTAGGAGAGTTGTTTATATTAATAGTTACCTCTTTTTTTATCAATAATAATACAGTCAGATCCTCGCAAAACAAAAAATAAAATTAAGTAAATTGAAGAAGAATTATTGAAAAATAAAAAGAAAACCAGTTGAATACAGCCAAAAAAAAGGCAAGGTGTGGACGTACAAAAAAATGTCTAGGTGACTAAAATAACTAAGGAAGTCAAGTCAGCCTGCTAATGAAGAACGCAAAAACTTGAACGATATAAATCTTTCAGTCATTAATTCTGACCAGGGGCAAGAAGAGATCCGATAGTTTTAGTCGTTCTTATAAAATTAGTCTCCCATTAATCACTTAGAGTCATAAAGGGAGGTAAAATTTACAGGTTTCTAGCCCATTTCAAACATCAACATCAAATATCAAATAGGGATTTTGAACCCGCAGAGACAGGACAGCAAGACCCGAACAGATCACACAAGCTACTCTTGGGCCTTAACTAGTAATAATTTTTTAAATATTTATAACCTAATTTTTCAAATTTACATCAAACTGAAATATTAATATACACAAAAAATAGGGATAAAAATGTAGATTCATAAAAAAAAGTCATTTTATGGTTGTATTGGTTCTTTATTGCGATTTTCAGGTAAAAAAGTACAGAGTGGGAAAGTGGTTTACCACCAATGACCATGACCATGTCCAAGACCTGGTGCAATAATGGCACCTGGAGCAACAGCTGGTCCAACAAGACCGGCAAGGCCGACTGATGGTCCGACAAGGGCAGCACCATGGGCTGAGGGTCCAACAAGAGCAGATGGTCCGACAGAAGGTCCTACAAGAGCGGATGGTCCGACTGCAGGTCCGACAAGGGCAGCACCATGGGAAGATGGTCCAACAATGGTGGCTCCTCCAACAGCTGGTCCGACAAGAGCAGCACCATGGGAAGATGGTCCAACAATGGCAGCTCCATGGGAAGAAGGTCCAACAATGGCTGCTCCAGCAGAGGCAGGTCCTACAATGGCGGCACCATGGGATGAGGGTCCAACGACTGTGGCGCCCAGAGAGGCAGGCCCTACAAGGGTAGCTCCAAGGGCTGAAGGGCCTACCAGAGCCGCGCCATGGGCTCCCCAAAGACTCCTCTTCAGCCTCTCCTCACTGGCGAGGGCAGCGCCAATGACGACTAAGCAGACCTAGAAAAG
>KZ807169.1:141704-168398 GCA_000696205.2 Oncopeltus fasciatus | reverse complement strand
CTCAAATGAATCCCATATATATATATAAAGCCATTAATAGGAATATTGAAATGAGATATTTGATTTTACAAAAATTAATTAATTAAATTTGAATTAAACTTTAAAGCTGACTCCTCTGAGTTAACAATCATTATACTACCTTCTACTCAATGAATCGTTCGTAACCAACAAAAATTATTAGTGTATTTATTAGTCTTGAATCTGTAGTAAAAAACCTTATAAACACACAATATCTGTATAGATATGAGAAATAAATTTGTTAAGTAAATTAATAATAATATGAGTCAAAATGACGAAGAAAACATTTTGGATTTTATATTTCAAATGAAAATGTATTCATTCATAATTTGTTGACTTCATGTTATACACAAATTATAATTGTACCTATAAAATATATCACTCATTGTGTAACAAGAAAAAAGTTAACAGCTACTAATAGCGCTAAAATACTGCATTGTAAAATTCTTTTTTTTTTCTAGTATCAATTAGTGAAGAACAAAAGAAGTATATTCACCAATTAAATTGTAAAATGACTCAAATTAAGTTCTTCTATTTCGAAACTCATAATGGTTTTTATTCGTACTTACTGTTAGTTTGTAGTGTACCTTCCATTAGTTTTGATTACTAGGAGAGTTGTTTATATTAATAGTTACCTCTTTTTTTATCAATAATAATACAGTCAGATCCTCGCAAAACAAAAAATAAAATTAAGTAAATTGAAGAAGAATTATTGANAATATAATTTAAAACAATATATGGGGACGGTTTTAATTTTGAGTTTTTAATTTGAAAATTATAAAGTCTATAATGAGATAGTGTTTAACAGAAAAAGTTTCTCTTGAAATCAGTACTCGCGATTCGAGTCCCCACTCACACTTACCAGGAATGCCTTCATGTTGAGAGCTGTTTGTGAAAGTGCCGAGCTCTTTGAGAGAGCCCAGTTATATACTACCCTGCGACCTTGGTGTACTCCCTAGATCTGCCCCGCGTTATCAGCTTATCTTGGCCGGAGAAGGGTGTGTTACCTCCTGCAAGTGACAACCCACCTCGTTGGGTCGGCATGAAGATGGCATGTCAACATTTCGTATCAACTGCATATTCTAAATTATAGGCGGCTATATTCATTTGACAAATTTTAGTGTAAAGGAACAGAATAAAAAATCTAACTGTTCCAGCCAGGACGCGAACCTGGATCTCCTGCTTGCCGGGCTTTATTTTTTTCGAAATTGTTAAAATTTACGTAGGATTAATTTACACACAAAAAAAATTTATATATATTCATTAAACTGTTTCTCGCCATGTTTTCTTAAGCATTTAATTAAGATAGGAACTACGTAAAGTAAGCGAATTTCTACGAACCAAAAATAAGTTTCATTACTTAAAAACATACTACTGCTACCTTAAAAAAAAAAAAAGAAAATTACACACACTTGACAAAGCAAGAAATCCCCGAATCCAATTCATCCTAACTTTGCTTAGTAATGAATAGTGTATTTTGTTGACCAATAAAGTTGACGTCCTGAATTTCATTGAACAATATAACTTGGAAGGCGTTAAGAAACACTCATATGTATATATATATATATCATCTCCCCTCTCTGAGGAAAGGCGAGAAGTCTCCCCGAAAATTGAATACTCATAGTAATTGTTATTCTTCTTGTGTGTTCACTTCACACTTCATCCCACCTGTTCTTATATAATATACATGTGTATTTACTTGTTACTGATAATCAGAGATTTCTCCAGTTTTCCATCCTGGCTAGTCATCAGTAGGCCTAGTTGTCTCTTCTTTGCTCGTATACTCTGTCCTGCTTATCAGATAAAATCAGACATTTACATCCTTATTAATAAAACATGGAAAATCTATTTATTATTCCACTAGCCCCCGCGCATGGTGACTTCTAACTGCTTAAGAGTCTGGTGAACATGGAGAGATGTAGTGATAAACATAATATTACTGATGCAAACGGTGATCTTTACTTTACGGTAAATAATTAAGTTAAGTAAACATAAACATACTAAAAATTGGATTTTATTAGAATATTTTTGGTTTTATATAACTCAAAATCCTGTTTAGCCCTGTCTATATCCTTCATACAATAAATCTTTTGTGCCGAAAAACTCTTAAAAGGTATATTTCCATAAAAATATTAGAAATCATTGTTTTTTTTCTTTATTTATCAAAATCACAGGAATTTTGTTTGTTACTGAAGTTGCTTCCTGATCTTCTTGATTTACTTTGCAAAAAAATCAGTTTTGGTGTCGCTACACTATGTTTAGGATCTATAAGGCATATCAAGGATACAAATATATTAGTAAGTAAATGAATAATAATAAATAATAAGTGAAGAACATGAAATATTTTACGTATAAAAAAATAATAATATATATCTAATCGTTGGAATGATATTTTAATCTGGACTTCCGAAATTTCGGAGGTTAAATGTCCTCCTACCACCTCCAGTCGAACATCTACTTGATATGGTCGTTTGGACACTTCCTTGTGTCACTCCGTAAAAGTCGGTCCTGCCATATTTCTTATCAGTGTAAGTACCGCTTTGTTATCAATAATATATTTTCATAACTCTCAGTATTATTTTGATTTTAGAAAAATATATTATTGTAGCATTTGACCTTTTTAGTACAAAATATTTCATGATATATCTTTATAAATGCCAAAGATGTGTCTTATGAAACCTGGTGTTCCCTACTCCTTAATTTATTAAAAATAGGAAATACAAACTTTTGGTAATATTTTATATGAGTTTATAACAATTTTCTAATTTATTTTGTTACGTAAATAATTATTAGGTTTATATTTTTGCTTTTTTGCTTTGTAAAATTTATATTAACATACAGTAAATTATGTCATGACTAAAATACAAAGATCTGTGTTGCACTCTCTGTGCAATAGGGTTTCAAGATATATTTTTAATTTTAATGATAAATAAAAATATTTTATACATATCAAGAATAAAAACAACATAGATCATAGTAAAATACCAAATCTAGCAAGTATAACAAAATAAATCATTTTTAAAAATTCACATACATAATAACTGATCTTCTAACCGAGAGTGAACAGACTTGGAATGTTGTTTCACAGAGCTTAGAGCAGAGTGGTCTGCTAGGTATTTCCACTGTAGGAGATTGCCACGTAGCCATAGTGATCTCCAAAAATAATTGTGTTTGCCTGGGGTGTGTGGGTGCTAGTCTGGAGCAGGAGGAAGCCTGATAAGCAGGGGGTAGGTAAGTAGGACGGGGGTGAGAAGTGAAGGGTGGGATAACAGCAGCCGGATAAGAAACAAGGGGCTAGGGGCTGTAGAATGTGGATTCTCGACTGCCATTCGTTGTTACTGCGTTTAATCCTACCCTATGATGTTCAGGGGGTCCCCAGATATGAAAGTTCAGATAATACTGTACAATATTCCACAATGTAATAAATATTTGTTTGTGTGTACCCAATTTCGAAATCACATTAAGTTTATTCGGGTGACTAATTTTGGAAATATTTTTGCGTATTTTTTACAATCATAGCTTCTCTAGACATCGAAAGCGACATTCCCCAATATCTACTATATATATATATANTAAACATACTTTTTTTACCTCTATAGAAATGGAACATAAACCATATTTATGAAGGCAGCTAAGTAAAAAACTATTGTGCTTTGGAAGTCTAAAGTCTCAAAAGTAATTTTAGTTATTTTATTGTTTTTTTTATTATTTAAATATAAATTATATAATATAGGGTCACTTATGCACTAACATATCGGGCAGATGTGTATGCCACACAGCCCGTGAAACAATTCAATTACTGCATGAGACATTTACAGGTCGTGTACTCTCTCGTTTCGGTGATCAGAATTAGCCTCCTAGATCGTGTAATTTTACACAATTTGATTTATTTTTATGTGGTTGTTTGAAATCACAGGTCTATGTCAACAAGCTCAAAACCACCTGTACATTAAAGGAGGAGATTTAACGCTGCATCAAGGAAATTCAGCCACATTAATGCGAAATGGTCATGGAAAACTTCGACAAACGCGTGCGAATGTGCATGCAAAGCTGTGGAGGCCATTTATGTTATTCCGATGTGTTATTCCATAAATAACCCTATTCTATGTACATTAAAATACTTAAAACAGTGTTTTATTTTTAATTTATATCTTGCGTTAATTTTGGGACACTCTATATGTAGTTGTGTGTGTGTGTGTGTGTGTGTTTATGCGTGAATGGGATGCTATTAAAGTCTCACTTTTTTTTTTTTTTTTTTTTTTTTGTAAATAGCAGTTAAATGCAAAACGAATGGATTAAGTTCAAAGGCAGAACAAATAAGATTGGTATATTACCATTTTAGGTGATATATCAATCTTATTCGTTCTTGTTAGACAACATGTTTTTTCTATGTAACAGGATAAGTATGTAGGGCTTACACGGCAAAATTTAACAATTACTAAACGTATTTAACTGAAAGGTAGATTTTGGTTCTGCGGTTAAAAAGCAAAAATTAGTTGTTTCTCCTTATAAAATTTGACCTGTAGAAATGTGAAAATATTGGTAAATTACGTGTTTCTGCAAAATACAATCTATAGGGAAAATATTATCCTGCTCTATTATTCTTACAAATAATTTAAAAAAAAACTCATGTTTTTACAAGTCATTTTAATTCTTCAGCTCCCAAGACCGATTCCCTGCCTGACCTCTCTTCAAAAGCTTGACGGTCCTGGTGAGTTTTTCATCTAAACATTATGAGATAAATATTTTGAATAATTAAATGTTACTATTTTCTAGCTTAAGGTTGCTTTTAAATTAAACCTCCCTCTCCCTCATCCAATTGCAGCTGAAAATGAACTTATACAACTTGGATCGTTGTTGACCGAGGAACATTTGATTTATTATTCTATGAGTATTTGATCAAAATTTTAATAAACTTCCATCTAGCTAGGTGAATAATATAGTGATCTAGAAAACTATTTCTTGCTTAGCTAAATCACATGACAAAATGAGTGAACTACTTACCCCCTGGCTAGCTGAATAATATAGTGGTCTGAAAAACTACTCCTTGCTTAGCTAAATGACATGACAAAATGAGTGAACTACCCCCTGGCTAACTGAATAATATTGTAATATGGAAAAATACTCCTTGCTTAGCTGAATGGCATGACAAAATGAGTGAACTACTTACCCCCTGGGTGGCTGAATAATATAGTGATTTGAAAAACTACTCCTTGCTTAGCTAAATGAACTACTCCCTGGCTAGCTGAATAATATTGTAATATGGAAAAATACTCCTTGCTTAGCTGAATGGCATGACAAAATGAGTAAACTACTTACCCCCTGGCTAGCCGAATAATATAGTGATATGGAATAACCACCCCCTATTCATCTCTGTGATGTTGGAGACTCACTCCGTAGGTGACTAAGAACATAGTAGTATAAGGGAACCATTCCTGGCTGTACAAGGGAACCGTTCCTGATTAACAGTGATGAGGTATACCTGTGATATACGGCTGTCAGGAAAATATAAGAGCTCATCAGAGCAGAAAGAGTTGCAGACTGAATCGTTCACTAAGGGGTGGGGCGACCCAAATAGCTTCCGGTCCATTCTCTATTGTTCTTTCTTCGCCGTTGAATCTGAAAAAAAAAAAATTTGTTTCTGAAAATGATAACGAAAAATTAAGTAAGAAAATTCACTCGGCATTGTGATGTTAAAGTAGCGTAAAAAATCAGTTTTAACATGTTTCATTAAAGATAATAAAAAAAAAACTAAATTTAATTTGCAAGCCAACTAGGAAAATAAAAACAGAATTTCTGCTTTCGAAGCATATTTTTTAAACCTGTGCTATTTTTAATAATAATTTACGATGCAAATGTCGAAAAATGAAATTTTATGTGTATTTATTATTTATCAAAATTTAAGAAGCCACTATCGATTTTTCAATTCCCATTCTAGGAAATAGGTATTATTCTCACCCACATCTCCTTTTCTAATTTGTTTAAAAGTTTAAATTCTAATAAAGAAAAGGCACTGGCCTACTAGGATCTAATAAAGTCACGCTAGAGCCTATGATCATAAAACTCTTCTGATTAATGTAATTTACATATAGCAAACGGAATTGGGCGAACTATGATGAATTAAAAAAATGAAATAAAAGGTTATTACTCAACACTACTAGTTAAAGTTCTTCATTATTATAATTTACAGTAAAATATTTGCAATAAAATTGAAATTCTAAATCATATTTAGCACCTGTTATCTTCTTTAAGGCTTTTTCATAACACCAAAAACAAAGAAATTTAGAGTTTTTCAATTTAGTCCTTTTATTTAGATTATAACCCCCCCCCCCCCACGGTTCTCATTTCAGCGGTTACAAACATCCAAGGGAAGCCACACCGGGTACATCAGTCGAATGGATTGGTAATCCTAACGCTGCGGGTACAAATCCTGCACTGGCCTAGCTTTTATAGATAAATAAAGGCATTTTCAGAGCCGTGGATATTTGAAATGGGGCTATGTGGAAAGGGTTAGCAGAGGACAGCCTTTTCCTCCACCACAAGAGGGAAATTATATTAAAAAAACTATAAAAAATAAGTTGTTATAAAAAGAGAGTTATGAAAAATAAATACATCCGTACTTATTTACAATAAACAGACTTGTATCGGTAAAATCGTAAATAAAACCAAAATATCTTGGTTTCATATATCTAAATTGAACCTAATTTATAATCCTATAATAGGCAATTTTTTTCAACAAAATTATTAAAATATTTGAATGAAAATATTTTAAAAAATTATTGATCTAAATATTATTTCATCTAAATCATATTATGCGTGCTTCCAAATTATATAAAATATATGCAGATAAACAAATCATAAAAGTTATGTATAAAATACAAAAAACAACAATAAAAAAAAACAAAATCACACATCTACATTTATAATATACAATTATATACATGATATAATTGTATCACTTGGAAAAATAGATATAAATATATTCGGAGGCTATTCAATGTTCAAAGGAAAGAAAAAAATTGGAGAAATGGAGTAAAATAGTGAGTTTAAGACAAACGATAGTAGTCCGACTTTAGTTCAAGTGAAAAAAGAATAACAATTTGTATGGTTATTAAAAATCATTTACAGAATTTTTGGATTACACCGTAAGCCCCCTTCCTTACCATTTCGTAAAAGTGGACATTAATTAATTAAGTAAACGAATAAGTAGTGGTAGGAAAATAAATAATATTGTATGTAAAATAGTATTGACTACATGCAGAAATTATATATAGAAAATCCACTACACTAAATTTTTATAAGCAGTTTTATCCATATATAGAAGTATTGGTAGTGTTCTTTTTTTTTTTTTATTAGTATGCCTCCCTTTGATCTAATTTGGGTTTTATTCTTTTTTTAACTTTTCTTTAAACCATTATATTCAATTGGGTGTGAGGTGCCAGGGTAGCTAAGGTCTCAAAATCCTGGTGCTGTAGATTAAAATCCCGTCCTTGGTAAGATTTTATTGATAAATAAAAGTTAGTCCTGGCTATTGATGTTTAGAATGGGATGGCAGCCTGTAGATAGCCCCTCCCTCTATGACCTTAAGTGAAGGTAAGGGATTCTCTGTCGCCTCTTAGTAGTGTTTAGTAATAAAAAATAAAGTTATTTTTTCTAAGTTACTAATCCCGAAAATTAATAAAACTTTCCGTACATCATTATCAGAATTTTAGTATAGTACTTCTTTGATTTCCCGTACAAAGACCAACGAAGATAAAAAGCAGAGGTTGTAGGAACTAAAAAAAAAATAAGACTTCATCAGGTCAGACTGAAGAACTGAATGTTAATGTGACATTTGGCTAGAATCGCCTTCATGATCCATTTGAAGCAGGTTATTGCATAAGGCAGAGAGGTTAGTGCAAGGAGACGCCTAGACTTGCAAGGTCCTCGTTGACTGCAGTTCCTAACCACGCCTCTCACGAGAAAGACCTCTGCATTTCCTTGACCACGCCTCAAATGAATCCCTGACCATGTTCAGTAGACATCCTGGCCGCTAATCTAGATGGTGCCATGGGGCAAGGATTTAATGGCTTCCTCACACGCCCTACGGTGAAGCAAAGCCCATATTGTACGCAAACACACACAACTATATAAATAGATACTTCTATACGTACTCGAGGGTCAGAAATATTTGAAATTGAGATACCGAAGCCACTCTCTTATAGAATATTTGGAAACTCTCGGATGCATTCGTTATTGGTTAATTTGATAGAGGAGGGTTCAGTGGGAGACGAACCTAAAAAACGTGAATATCTTCAATACCGTTAGATTTTCGAGATAGATAAATTAAACTACATTAATTTAGAATGCAATTTAAAAAAAAAAAAAAAAAAAAGAAAAACATTTTTAAATATAAAGTTCAAGGATTAGGCGGGTCTTAAATTAACAGATTTCCCATGGGGCAATAAAGAAATTTGCGTTGGCAACATGAGGCGAATTTTAAAATATTTCAATGAATTTTCACCAATCCTACATTGGAGGTACACTTTATCGACGTATACATATACATATATATATTTTATATTTATATTTTCAATATTATTACAATTATGAAAAATAATTACAGAATAAAATTGTTTTAATAAGGACTATTATAACCTTCATGTTCTATAACAATTTCCTCATTAACTATTTTTTTTCAGAATCACTCAGGGTTCACGAAGAATGAGATCTACTGATAGTCCCTGAGCTAGCTTTTATTTCTCTATGAAAGCTTCCTAGGGTGAGATTCGAACCCGCAGCGTCATGTTTGCCAAACCCAAACGGATCCTCTTAGCTAATTTGGATCCCCTTTCGCATGCTTAATCTAAGGATACAAAATTCAGTATTCTTTCTTTATATTGCAGCTTCTTTAATAAATTATTTCTGGCTTAGCCATCATACATTTGACCACTGTAAATTACTGCTGTTTTATTTGTGTCTGTTTGATTTATTTAGAGAAAATACTGTTTAAAAAAATCCTAAAATCTCTAAGAAAACAATCTCAATAGCTTTTCTTTTCTATTCAAATGTATCAATTGTTAATATTAATATCTAGACAAGATTAGACTCTTTGTCTTGAATCCTCTGGAATATAGAAGTCAACTTTGAACGCAAATAGTTTATATATTTTATAATTGGTAAAACAATAAAAATCAGAAAATGGTTTGGTTGGTTTGAGCCAAATATGATTTTATAATTACTACGCTACACAGATCGTATTATTTTGTCATTTTGAACCATGAGAAAGTAATTAAAAATATTAATATAGCTGTCAAGTGAATGAAATACATGATATTATATCTATATAGGACTCATTTTTATTTAATTGAAACGACCCCTTAATCAATTAAGTGATTGTCACACTTGACATTATTAAATGAAATGTGAGTAAAAGGTAGAAAAAGAAATTGCTTGATGTAGCCATATAACTAAGAAACAACAAAAACTTCTTGTTCTTCGGTTGTTTATCACAAATGTCACCGTCTCTAACAGTCTCAAGACACAGTCACACAGATGATTGATAAGCGTCTTTGTCTATGGCTGAGTGTAAAATGTCTCCAATATCTCTTCTTTCCTTTAGTTACACTGCCAGGACATTTGCTTCCTTGCTGACTCTGTATTTGTTAACTCACTACAACCTTCTGCAGTAGAATCTACTTTGACTTACACTAAAGCTCCTCCGTTCGCAAATGGAATCCTGAGATTCTGCGGTATGTCCACGTAGGCTTCGACGGTCGTCAGAAGTATTTACCGTTTCTTCTTCCGGGTTGGACCGTGTCAAATTGGTGTTATTTTCCGAGCTTTCGCACATCATGTGATGGCTTCTTCATGGCTTCTTCACAACTCTCATTCTCTTTTCAGCCCTGAAGAAGCCATCACATGATGTGCGAAAGCTCGGCAAATAACACCAATTTGACACGGTCCAACCCGGAAGAAGAAACGGTAAAGCCTCCTGCTTATTCATCGGTGACGCATGGAATGTAGCAGAACATACATTAAATTTGGATTTTTAAGCTTCCTTCTCGCTTATCTCCCAATACACGTATAATATTACATATCAGAATGTATTTTCGGGCTAAGTCAATTCGAAGTATTATTTCCTCGGCGTTATCTCAATCCAAGTACAGCCAACGTAAAAGTATTCACTTCAATTTACTCTTTTTAGAGATACATGATTTATTATTGATTGGGCCTGCGTTGTAGTGAATTTCTTATCTAAATTCTACTAATTTAGAGAACTTGTTGGATTTCGGTCAAAGTTGATTTAAAAAACATATATTTTTTTATGCCCTTTAATTCCTTACAAGAATTTCACTTACTTCTTTTTTATTTCATTTTATGTTCATAGTCTTGACCTACTGTACTCATTATTTAAGTCATGTTTTGTAGAGTGACTGAATTCATCTTTAAACAATTGTATTTTTAACAAATATTTTATTTTAAATAACTCAAGAGTAAAGATTAAACAACAGTGGTGAAGAGATGTATCCCTGTCTAACACCTCAAAGGATTAGAATATCGTCAGACGTAACTACAATTGTTTTGTGAGATGCGCAAATAGACCCTGTCGAGTTCTTCACATTGTCGAAAAACTGATACAGTCGTACTTTTGCACATCAGGCAATTTATAAGTAGTATACGTACATAATAAGAGCTTCTCACGTCCCCATGCATCTTCAGAAACGAAACCGGATGTATTCTTTGGTGTATTAAAAGTTTTGCATATTAATTTACGATAAACCTTCAGAAATATTTATGGTACATGACTCAAGAAACTCA
Source organism: Oncopeltus fasciatus (assembly GCA_000696205.2). Lineage (NCBI taxonomy): Eukaryota > Metazoa > Arthropoda > Insecta > Hemiptera > Lygaeidae > Oncopeltus > Oncopeltus fasciatus. Next base: position 157,580 of record KZ807169.1, on the reverse strand, counting down.
TTAATCCATTTTCGATACATATTATATGATTTTTTTTTTAGGAAGAAGAATAAAAATATGTTTACACCAGTCCTTGGTATGTTTTCCCTCTGCATGTATTTTGGTAAATAATACAGCAAAAGGACAAAGACTCATCATGTATTAATCTGGTCATATCAACAGGCAATTTGTAAGGTTCCACCACTAGTGTTTTCATTTTGCTTTATTACTTTACGAATTTCATTCGGATATTGGAAAGCTTAGCGGCACCCCACAGTCCTGCACCGTAGGTCCAGATTGGTCGTATTATGGTCTTGTAGATGGTCAGTTTATTTTATAATGTGAGCTCTGAGCGCCTATTTATAAGGCTGTATAAGAGTCCGTGGCGTCTGTTGAGTTCTTGTCGTTTGATTTTAGTATGTTCATTCCAGTTGAGTCGTGAGTCAAGGTGGAACCCTAGGTAACGGACTGAATCAGAAAGAGGTATAGGTATGTTATTGTATGTAACCTTATTAGGAGAATCTTTTCTTAATTTAAAATTTACTTGTACGCATTTGGACTCATTTATTTTGATTCTCCATTTACTGCACCACTGCTGAATAGCATCAAGGTGGTTTTGTAAATTGTTAGAAGCGATTTTGGAATCAGGGTGGGAGGAGATGATCGCTTTGTCATCAGCAAAGAGGGCTAAAAGAGTATTAGGATGAGTAGGGATGTCTGCAGTATAAAGGGTAAAAAGGATGGGTCCAAGCACACTGCCCTGTGGAACACCCGCTTTCGCAGGGTAGTGTTTGGAGTAATCTGATCCTTGCCGGACCCTAAAGAAACGGTTAGAAAGATAAGATTTGAGAATTAGGTAGATGGTACTTGGGAATATGGACTTGAGCTTATATAATAGTCCAGAATGCCATACTCGGTCAAATGCTTGAGTGACGTCCAAGAATGCACCAGGACAGAATTCCTTTCGCTCGAGGGAAGAGGAAATGTAGTCTACAACGCGAAACACATGCTGGACGGTAGAATGCTGGGAACGGAAGCCAAACTGATGATTGGGAAGGATATTTGAGGAATTTATGCTAGGCATCATTCGTTTTAGAAGAACTTTTTCAAATACCTTGGAAAATAAAGGAAGAAGGCTGATTGGTCGATAGGATGATGTATTGTGAGCAGGTTTACCGGGTTTGGGAAACAGGATTATTTCAGAGAATTTCCAGAGAAGGGGAAAGTGGGTGGTTCGAAGGACACTATTATAGAGGTATGTCAGGAAAATGATTGCTTTTTGGGGTAGGTTTCGAAGAATTAGCCCGGTGATAAGGTCATAGCCGGGTGCTTTGCGCTTAGGCAGATGGTTTATAATGTACTTGACCTTAGAAGGTGTCACTGCCTTAATCGGTAAGGACATTGGTAATGGTATATCCAGAGACTCCTCACCCTCCGCGTTATTGGACAAGTTGTCGGGATCTGGATGAGGAGTGAATGTTTGCTTTAGATGCTGGGCAAACATTTGGGCCTTGTCTTTGTCGGAAGAGGCCCAGGAACCATCTTCTTTAGAATCCTGCGAGTAGCAGTCCAGAGGGATTTGTCTCCTTTTGAGAGGCTAGACAGGTAGGTATTAAATACCTTATTTCGTAAAGCACCTAGTTTTTGCTTTACGAGACGAGATAGCTAGTTAAACTCCCTACGATATTATAAATTATTAAAATGCTCTTTTTATTTTAGTTTCAAAAAAATATTGATTTTGTATACTGTCTTAAAGTCAAAAAATATTTGTTTAGGAGTGCTCTTTAGGCTTTAATAAGCCTATTGATTATCAGTATTATCTTTATATATTGGGTATTCTGGGGGTAGCTTATCTAATCATTGAAAGATGAGCAGTGAGAATGTATAAAATGGAAAATGGTTTTTGACTTAATATTCGAAAAAAGATATCGTGAGGTTATAGCGAATGGTGACACTAGAGACACATAACAGTTACATTCTTAAGTGTCTCACAAACTCGGGGTTTTTCTATTTTATATAAAAGATTGACTATTATTACATTGTGTGTATTTCAGTTATATGTATGTTAATCATAATAGTTAATTTAGTTCTTTACAGAAGGACTAATTTACAAGGAAAACTATCTCAGACATAAATTGGAATTTTGAGTTCTCATCGAATCACACATTTTCTATAAAAAAAAAAAAATATATATATATTTTAAACAGTTCTGCTCTACACATGAGTGTGTGTGTTTCTGTGCTACGTAGTGTTAAGTGCTTTTGAGATAGATGAAACGCTCCAGACCGGGGCGCAGCAGCGAGAGCATCAAAGGCTACGCAGAGACTAATGAACCAGTGAACTCTAGTTACCCTGAGATGAGTGAACTGTGTGATTGTGACGGGCTTTAATGGAACTGCTAAATTGGCCAATGGTGATAGGAGAAACTCCGAGTCGTTCAGTTTGCTCTGAATCAGTTCACTTCTCTTTAACCCAAGACTTGATGGGTCTCATGTAAATAATTACTTGCCAAACGATAGATAAACCGTCAAACATATAATACAAATATATATGTCTCAGTGAGTTTTAGTTACAATTATAAGTTAATATATTATCCCTTTACGAAAAAATGAAAATGACATTCACTCTAATATATTTTATGATAGTCTCTCATTGTAGGCATATTTTAGACATTTTTCATACATTTCAATATAAGAATAAATAATAGAATAAGAAATGCTATGAAATATAGTTACAAATGTACTAGAATAATTAATTAAATACTCAAATAGTTGAGCTATTGAGTTACATGCTTAAATAATTAAATATAATTTTATTCCAGTTGATCTATAATGTTATATGGTGATTGAAAGTGAAGAATTTTTTCCTGTTTAGAGAGATTGATCCATTAATGATATAAAAATAATTTTTCTAGATTTATCTAGTTGACTAAGGAATGGTGGCCGAGAGATAAAGGAAATTAAATTATTAATAATGTTTATATTTCCGCTAAATCGGTAAATACTCTAAAATTACTAGTGAATGATTCTGTTCATAACAATTCATATATATATATTGTTCGCGCCGTAATCCTCCATTTATCAGTCCCGAGCGCCCTAATCTCGGAACAGGACTGACTCACCTGAACTCGCGACCCTTATCGCCTAAATGCAGTGTCCCCCTACCTCTTTCTCACTCTGCTTCCAACTCTCACTCTGCTTCCAGCTCTCACAGGAGACACTCTGCTTCCAGCTCTCATACATTCTATTTTTCTTTCTTTTTCTTTTATTTTCAATAATAACTATTTATTATTATTTACTAATTTCGAACCAGCGAAAACGCCGCCACATATATATATTTATTTAAAATAAATATAAATAAAGAATAAGGAAGTAGACTTTATTGTTTCTGAAATATGAAGGCACCACAGAGGCAATTGCAGAGAGAGTTATCATATATTCTTTAAAAAATGTAATGTTCTTAAGTCAAATTAAATGTCAATTAGAAAACTTCTAAAGTGTTTAGTATTTCAAGTTTCGTTATTTTTTATTTTTTAACATTATGATAATATTAGTTGAATTTTACTCAAGAGGGACAAGGTAAGAAGTTAATAGTTTCACAAAATACACAGTGCGATATATTTTTTTAAATGACATAATTGATCAGAGATGAGAATATTAGTCATAGCGGTTAGTGTCGAAGTCAGAGTGCAGCATGTCCAAGGGCTGGTGTAGTCAGTCCAGCTCAGGCCATAGATTGAGCCAAAAGAGCAGCTGGTCCTCTAGCAGACCCAATTACAGCTGATGACCAAACAGCTGGTCCTTTTGCTGGCGCAACAAGAACTGATGGCCCAACTGCTGGTCCAACGAGAGAGCATGGTGTAAGAGCAGGACCAGCTAGAGAATCTGGTCCAAAAGAAGGACACAACAGCCGATGGCCCAACAGATGATCCTTTTGCTGGTGCAGCATGAACTGATGGCCCAACAGATGATCCTTTTGCTGGTGTAACATGAACTGATGGCCCAACTGCTGGTCCAACGAGAGAGCATGGTCCAAGAGCAGGACCAGCTAGAGAAGCTGGCCCAAAAGAAGGTCCCACCAACAGCCGATGGCCCGACAGCTGGCCCTTTTGCTGGTGCAACAAGAACTGATGGCCCAACTGCTGGTCCAGCGAGAGAGCATGCTCCGAGAGCAGGACTAGCTAGAGAAGCTGGTCCAAAAGAAGGTCCCACAACAGCCGATGGCCCGACAGCTGGTCCTTTTGCTGGTACAACAAGAACTGATGGACCAACTGCTGGTCCTTTTGCTGGTACAACAAGAACTGATGGCTCAACTGCTGGTCCAGCGAGAGAGCATGGTTCAAGAGCAGGACTAGCTAGAGAAGCTGGTCCAAAAGAAGGTCCCACAACAGCCAATGGCCCGACAGCTGGACGTATAAGGGTTGATGGTCCTCTTGCTGGTCCTACAAGATTTTATGGCCCAACAGCGGGTCCAACTAGAGTCGACGGTAAAGCAGTAGGACCTAATTCGGAGGAGAGTGGCTTCTATAACAATAAAATTTATTATACATTCATAAGTATATTAATATTACTCATTTATAAAATTTGTAAAATACTATGTGTTTTATGTTTATATAAATGTAATATNACATTTTAAATTAAAGATTTTATAATTTTTTTTCATAGAATAAGTATAATAATTTATTGATGGTTTTTAAAATGAAATTCAAGAAAGCAAAGATCTTGATTTTGTTTTCAATATTATAGATTTGTGAGTCTTCCAATTTACATTCTGTATGTATGTATATTTATACATTTAAAATGAATATTTTTTATGAATAAATCTTATTCAAAAATTATATTATTTCAATTTTTTAGGGAATGCAATATATAATTAGAAGTTAACAAGAACAGTTTTATTACATCAGAGAAATCAGCTAAAAGAAGGTGAAAAGATAATATGGAAATAATAAAGAAATATTATGCATAAATTTATAGTCAGGTTTTATCATTTATACAATTTTTTTTCTTCATTTCTTGTTCCAGTCCACTGAACATCCTTTCTTGCGAAGGGAGTTCCAGATGAGAAATAAATAAATGCCTTTGAGAAAATTGTCCTCTTTCATTTTTCTTATGCATTTAGACAGGGTATATTTACCTTTTTTTTCTTTTTTTTTTTATGTTTTTATTTTATTTTATGAAACACATTAATCAGGGGAAAAAATACTATTCCCTTTAAAAAATGGGGGTAAAGTAATATCCTGAGTCAGTTTTATTAAGAAATCTTTGTTTAATTTTATCTAAATGAAGACCAAAATATTGAAACTTTGATTTTGCTTGCAAAATAAATTTGTGTTACAAAAATTATTGAAATTGTGAAAACATTTATATTCGTTTTGACGATGGGCTTAGAGCGAGCCTCACCTTAATTAAGGTGTATTTTAGATAAATTATTTCTTTATTCTTGTCTATGTTCTTCCTGAACGGAAATCTACCTAAATTACTCTGCCCCAGCATGTCCGTAATTTTTTAATGCCCTTCACTTTAGAAGAGTATAGGTATACATATATAAATTGTTTTATTTTTATTTCTTTAAAGAATATAAAATGATTAAACATTTAAACCATTTTGGAGAATTTTCTATGATTGTCTAAGTCCATTTTATTTATGACTATTTAATACATATTTACATGTTGTAAATAATGCTTTCACAAGTTGGATGGAATCAAGTGTTAAAGATTAGGAAAATAGGTGGAGTGAGGAGCAAGCTTGTACGGGGAGGGGCCAATGGAATCACACCTGTCTCCTTTCGTCAGAGATGGGGAATAGATTTACTTAGAATTGTCTAGTGTATAGTTTTTTCATGTATCTCCAAGTGTCAATAAGTACCACACGAGGTGGCACTTATACCGGGGTATAAGTGTACCCTTGGGTTTAAAAACCCAACCGTAAAAAATTATAATTTTTTTAGTAAATATATAAATGTATGTACATGAATAAGATAAATATTGTAATAGGGTTACGGGTCAATGATAACACAGAGAAAGTAATTTTAATTTTTGTAAACAAATAATAACGGCTACTAATTACAGACAACAATAGAATCTACAGCCTTTACTAACTAATAAATGAATAAATATAAAATATAAATGCTTGCAGTTAATAAATTAATTATGTACAAATAGATTGAATATGCTCATTTACAAAGAGACCTCAAGATAACTTGTTAATCATTGTTACTTATCACTTGTCACTGTTACCGGTACTACAGAGACTAGGCCCAGCCTAGCGCGTGAACAGACACGGAATCTGTCATACACGGAGACAAACTTATTACTCACTAGGCCTAGAAGATTCTAATAGATAATTCTAAGATACCCTTCTAACCTTTTCCAAATGATGGCAGATGTCATCATTCAATTAGCTAATTGCCGTAAAGATCTGGTCTTCATGCCTCCTACTTCCCTTGTCTTTAATTATATTTAATAAAAAGTAATCAATTTTTATTTATTTTCTCGACGTTAGTATCTTCAGTGAGATAATTTCGTTGAAAGCTAGAACACATTTATAATTAAATCATTTGTAAAAAAAAAAAGAAGCTGAAAAAAAAACAAATATAAACTCTATTGACCTTTTTTGCTGTGTGTTTCAGAAGATTCCATCATTTAATTTAGGAAAACTTCGGGAAAGTTTTGTTTTTTTAAAATTTATTTATTTGTTTATTACATTCTGTATGTAAGTTTACATTTTGTAATTGTTTACAATTATTGGATTATCGGGATGCGTTTGGGAGGATAGTTCGTAGGCTAAGGGATTAGGGTGTTGTTTGAGGCGGGAATGGAATTTGGAGAAACAGATGGGAATTAAGTCGTTGACGAGGTCGATTTTGAGGTCATTGTGAAGGGTATAGTTGGATACACACAAGGGAGCATTAACAATGGTTGGGGAAGTTTAAAAACAAAAATCTTTAAAAGGGTAAGGGTCATAAAAGTGCCTAAATGGACTGAGTGCTTTGGAATCAACATGTGTATACTTGTGTGAGAGACAGAAAGAGAAAGATAGAGAGAATAAAGATAGGAGAGAAGAGGGCTAACTAGTGGTATTCCCAANTATATATATATATATTGAGAATAGTCCCTCAATAAATGTCCTTAGTGACATTTCTTCAGTCACTGAGTTCTTGATGGTACCAGGCACCAAACATTGTTTTCCTCAATGTGCTCCTTGGACAGTCTCTTCTTCGGCTCTCCTTTTCCTCCACTTGCAAGCTATGTAGGATGCCCCTTAGCTAACTGCTTATATAATTGTTAATTTTAGGTATAAGCATTTTATGTTTCGTGAATAAAGATACATTAACTGTCTCGGAAATTTAAACGATCTACTAATGACTATGATATCATCCTCCTTCACATGCCATCATTGCTGAAATCTGACTCACTACTAAGAATTTTTATCATTTTTTTTTCATATTTTCTATGTTTAAGTATGTCTAATGCCACACTATAGAGAGATTGGCCCCCGCATATTGTCATTAGTTTTCAGGATCTCATTTCATGGTCGTTGGCAGTGTGTTGCTATGCACTACTGTAGCCTATTATTACTGTTGTTATTGCTAACCGTTACTAACCGTCTGTTATTTGTGGCGTTGCATAACGACAAATCGTACAGCAAATCTCAAACTCCAGAGCAAAAGTTTTGATTACCTTGGCGTTTCCGGTACAATGTACTGCTTACCTCCAGTTGTCCTGCAAGTATCCGATCTAACAAAGTTTCCTGAAATATTTGCGGGATCACTGGGTAGCTTCTGCTACAAATTGGTCTATTTCGATCTCCAGCTCTCAGTCGGATTCATTACTCATATGGATTCAGTAGAGAAATACTTTGCCATCAACAATCTAATCGGTGAGAAAGTTGCTCATGGTGCAGAATTCGATACGGGCATATCTTCACAATCATGATCGTGGGTTAGTGCCTACCCTCTGTAAGTATCCTCCTTCCTTTGAGAAAATCTTCAAGGCAAGTAAACACTCAAACTAAAGACCATGAATGGCACTGATATATGCTGTTATTTGCGTAAGTAGACCCGGATTTGGTTACGGAAAGAAAACAAAAATGGACATTCGAATGGAGTTAACGTAAAACTGATCAAAAACTCTTTGTGGGATCGTCACAATATTCATCATGATGTGCTAAAAACCAACGTTACATGGCTTCCAGTTTCCTGAGAGCCATACTCCCATCAACATCATCTCTACAAAATAACTAATTTCTCCCAGAATGGGGTTCCAAATGTTGTGTATTGTTTAGCATAAAATTTAGACTAAATTGAATTGTATGTAAGATACTCTAAAGATTTTTAGATTCGTTAAAGAATAGGCGTATACTCCCTTTGGGCCAAGTTTTAAAAAAATTCGCTCTTTAATTTTTTTTAAAATCACAAATATTTATAGTTTATGCCAAATTGTGTCGCTCTCAGTTTCTTAGAGATCTATTTCGGATACCTATGATGTGTGAATTCCGCGCTAACAACAGGAAATTGTCCAAAAGGCATATGACGTTTTCTTTATTATAAGTGGAACGGAACACATCTGTTTCCGGAGTGGCATCCTTTCGTTATTTTTTTTAATATGTTTTACGTAATTCAATTTTGATGTACATCAAAGTGACTCAAATTTGGATATATTATAAAAGTAACTGTAATTTTCGTTTAACTTGAAACAACTTTATTGCAATTGATGTTTCTAGACAATTAAAATCATATTTTCCTCCAAAGGGAAAACATATTTGAAAAGTAAGTAGTTTGATGCTATCAACCGTGGATAAGGCTGATTCCAGGAGCAATAACTCCTGCGGGAACAACTCCTGGTGCGACAACGACCCCCGGCGACGAAGGCCCAATGACAGCGGCTCCGGAGGAAGATGGTCCAATCACGGCGGCTCCAGAGGAAGATGGTCCAACCACGGCGGCTCCAGCTGATACAGGTCCTACAAGTGGGGCAGCTGCTACGACAGCAGGGCCTACCACAGCAGCTGCAGGTCCTACCACGGCGGCTCCCCCAGATGATGGTCCAACCACAGCGGCTCCTCCAGATGATGGTCCAACCACGGTGGCTCCACTAGATGATGGTCCAACCACAGCGGCTCCAGCAGACGATGGTCCAACGATTGTAGTTCCAACTGGAGCAGCTGCTATGACTGCAGGTGCTACGACAGCAGGACCTACCACAGCAGCTGAAGGTCCTACCACAGCGGCTCCAGCAGAAGATGGTCCAACCACAGCGGCTCCTCCAGACGATGGTCCAACCACAGCGGCTCCTCCAGACGATGGTCCAACGATTGTTGTTCCAGCTGGTGCAGCTGCTATGACTCCGGGTGCAACAACTACTGGACCTACAATTCCAGGTGCCAGAACCACTCCTCCGGGAATACTCCTCTTCAGTCTCCCTTCACTAGCGAGGGCAGAGCCAATGATGGCTAAGCAGACCTGGTAACAAGTAAAAGTCAGTAAATGTCAGTAAATGTGGGTAAAGTTAGTGAACATCCTGGTATCAGTATTTCTCGGCTCTTGTTTCGGCCTTAATTTCAGGCTATGGTGGTAACCACAGGCCATATTATAGGGCAATGGTGATGATATAGGGAGATAGTCCTCTGTTCTAGAATAACTATAACATAACTAAACTATCATTATTTTCTTTACTTAAAACAATTTTTTGTTTAACTAGTTTCGGGTATGGCTTTGATTTTAAGTATATATTTTTATCATTAATGCTTTTTTTTTTGTCAAATTATTTATTATGCTCCTAGAAAGGCGTCAGTATTTGATGCGTTTAGCTAAAAAACCATTTGAATTTTTAAGATACAATGTTAGGAATTTATTTTTATTAATTTATTTTTTAATATTGGCTTATTTATAAAGCGGTTTCAGCCCACTATTATTATCTTAATTGATTTCAAGATTCAAAAAAAATTCAGTCGTACAGTGAGAGTAGTGAAGAGGCCAACAAACAGGCAGAATCCAACAGCAGAAACGATGAAATTTTTGTTTTTGTTCCAAAACTCAAACGCAAACAAAGCAAAACTGTAAACATTCAGCAGATCACATGTCTTGAACACTCTTACTTTATGTGGGCGACCAGAAATAAAGGCAGAATGAATATTCAAATTTTTANTCATATATTCACGTACAGTCCTGATAGACACATACCCATACACTCACATCATTTACATGCCCATCACAATTTTGTTAAAACTAAGAAAGATGGTATACAAACCTGAGAAGAGTGAAGGTCTTTTCGGAAGAAACAAGATACTCGGTGGAATATTAAAGATGAAATAGAAAATACTGCGCTGGACAACAATTGTACTTTAAAGCGATGGAAAATACGTTAATTTCCTCGAAAGTCAGGGGAAAATAAAGGAGCAAGTATAGAGATTAGGAAAAATTCGCACTCATTAACATTGCGCGGGAGGAGAACTTTGAAAACATAAATTGGAATAACTAAGGATTCATAAAGTAGCGGAAAGAGATAGCATATTACCTAAGGTTCAAGTGCATTCTCTGAAATGCAGGTGCATTCACTATGTTAATTACATGTGGCATGCAATCAGAAACTTTTCCCACAATAGACAATAGATTGCATTCTGAACTCAGAAAACTGTGATGGGTTTGACTACATTGAATTAAATGCAGTCGGCAATTGAATTTTATTTTTAAATGATCCTAATTTTAGACAGACCATTACTAGACCCGTCTGAATGTCTATTGGGACACTAATGAGGAGATTGTGTGTCTTGGCTTTTTTTTTTTTTTTTTAAGGAAAATATGTGATTTTGAACAGTTTTTATTTTTTTTCTACAACTAAGTAAAGGATTATTATTTTTTTTTTTTAAATGTTAGCTACCATATTTATCTATTCAGCCTTTTGCTGACTGACAATGCCCTTTGTACCTTGAAAATCCCCTTCCCATGTGGAACTTAACTTTCTTGAAGCTCATAAGACCTTCTCATTCGACAGTAGCAGGACTCCATTTCAAACAAGAATTACTGCATATTTATTAGTTAATTGATCACTTCATTCAATTTTTAAGAGCTCTAGATAATTTTAAATAAAATGTAGAAGTAAAACAATTTATTTATAAGTTAAATCCTTATCAACTAGGAGACCAATGATTCATATAAGCTATTCGAAAATATTATTTTTTCTCTAGTAATAAATAAATATATAAAGTAAATTTAATACATATACCTATGATGTGTGAATTCCGCGCTAACAACAGGAAATTGTCCAAAAGGCATATGACGTTTTCTTTANGATTAATACATATAAATTTTATATTTACTGTTATTAAAAGATTATAACTTTTTTTTAAATATTACATTTAATAATAAATAGACTAAAATATATAAGGATACTCACAAGGAAAGCCTTCATGTTGGAAGCTGTAGTGAATCTACATAGGCATCTTGTCGAGCCACAGTTTATATACGGTGACAGAGACACGCCCCGATCCTCGTCAACACATGTAGACCACCATGCAGTGGTTTTTGGATTATGCAACTCCATTTCTTCTTGAGTGTACCAGGATGTGTAAACAATCCTTGTGGGACGTTTCTCGTATCAAGTGCAAACCGTTTTTAAAATATCCATAAAGGAATTGTCTGTAGCTGTGATTCGTTTTATATGACGTTTATTTTATTTTATTTTATGCTTTGGAAATTTTTTTGATGGAATTAATGTGCAGAACTAAAATTTCATCGACCAGAAAGTAAAATGAAAGGAGAAGCCATAGTCTGAGTTGAGGCTTGCTATTGGTCCAATGGAGAGGGAGGAGTTGGAAGTTCCACTAAAATTACATTTTTGGGGGAATCCTGTTTCATTTTTAAATATCTTTCTTATTTTGAAGCTTTATCAAAATTTTTTGGAACATAAATTTTTAAAAATTGTAAAACTTCAAATATATATGGTNGTGTGTGTGTGTGTGTGTGTGTGTGTGTGTGTGTGTGTGTGTGTGTGTGTGTGTGTGTGTGTGTGTGTGTGTGTGTGTGTATTTATATATTCTGAGACTGATTGATAAATATCTAAATGTTTTTTTAAAAATTGTTTACAGGTACAAATCACGATGTTCACGTAGGCTTAGTCGGTCGTCAGATGTATTTACCGTTTCTTCTTCCGGGTTGGACCGTGTCAAGTTTTTGGTATTTGCCGAGCTTTTGCACATCATGTGATGGCTTCTTCAGGGCTGAAAAGAGAATGAGAGTTGTAAAAGAGAGATTTTTTTTTTTTAATAATGGGTGAATTCCTCGCCAACAGCAGAAAATTGTTCAAAAGGCATATCACATTATCTTTATTATAAGCGGACAGAACACATCTGTTTCCGTTGTGGCATCCTTTCATTATTTTTTTTTTTTATACATTGGTGAAAATCAATTGAGATGTAAATCAAAGTCACTAAAATTTGGATATTTTATTAAATTAATTGAATTCACCCATTAAAAACAAAAATTTCTTTTTTACAACTCTCATTCTATTTTCAGTCCTGAAGAAGCCATCATATGATGTGCGAAAGCTCGGCAACTATCAACTACTTGAAACGGTCCAACCCGGAAGAAGAAACGGTAAATATAGGTACAAATCACGATAATAAAAACATAAGGCTTGGCTTTTATAAACCGTCAACCCGAGTTTTCCTTGACAACAGGTTTAATACAGACAAGTATTATCTTAATTTTCCTTTCTTTCTTTTTTCTTTTCTCTTTATACTAAAAACCTATAATTACAACAATAATCACTTAAAAAGCTGCATAAGTATCTTATCTCATTCAATTCAAAAATTAATACTGGAAAAAACATAATGGTGTATAGATGATCATTCACACATATAAACACACCCCACCCATCTCATATATTCACGTACAGTCCTGATAGACACATACCCATACACTCACATCATTTACATGCCCATCACAATTTTGTTAAAACTAAGAAAGATGGTATACAAACCTGAGAAGAGTGAAGGTCTTTTCGGAAGAAACAAGATACTCGGTGGAATATTAAAGATGAAATAGAAAATACTGCGCTGGACAACAATTGTACTTTAAAGCGATGGAAAATACGTTAATTTCCTCGAAAGTCAGGGGAAAATAAAGGAGCAAGTATAGAGATTAGGAAAAATTCGCACTCATTAACATTGCGCGGGAGGAGAACTTTGAAAACATAAATTGGAATAACTAAGGATTCATAAAGTAGCGGAAAGAGATAGCATATTACCTAAGGTTCAAGTGCATTCTCTGAAATGCAGGTGCATTCACTATGTTAATTACATGTGGCATGCAATCAGAAACTTTTCCCACAATACTATGATACGACATCATTGCTACCTTTCTTTAGAAGGGTAACAAAACTACACGTGAGAACTATTGCAGAAATCGTTACTCATAAGTAAAGTATAATAATGTAAAATAATTTATAAGGGATGAATTGTAGTAGATGAATTAGGAAAAAAACAAGGAACTTTTGGCTAGTTCAGCTAGCTCAGGACCATGTATTTGCTCTGAAAATCATCATGGGCAAGGATTGGGACCGCAATAATTGCCTTTATAACTAGCGTTAATATTTTTAAATGCAGTATTTTTTATGTATATTAAAAAATAATTTTAAACTATCTTTCGGCCAAAAGTGTCATAGACCAGGCTAGGGCCTCTTAGATGCCATTAAATCCATATAATAAAATCATAAAGGGATTGTAGGGATACAGGTAACAGATGTCAAGAGCTATTCATTAGGCGTAAAACTAGAAGACAGTCTTAGCCCTTTACTCTCCATATATTTTGTGAACCAATTACGAAAATATGCAGCAAAAGAGAACCACTAGAGTGGTCAGTATATTCAAAGTTAATAGAGCTTTCAAAAGTAAGTACAACAAAATTAAACAATTATAATTTTTTTTTAATTTGTGTTAAAGTAGTGTAAAACGGCCGGTTTTAGACATTTTTCAAAAAAATCTCTGCTTAGTGCACCTCTTTTTTCTGGCATGATCAAGTAGAAAAATTTCATTAAGACCCCATACTATAATAAAACAACCTGAGATACCAAACCCGCAATTCTCATTTTTATAAAATTCTCTAATATCACACCCACTTCTTGTCACAAAGATGTAATCTACGTAAGTCCATAAAATTTGTGAGAAAAAAAGTACAAAACTTATTACCATCATGGCATATTTTGAAGAAATTCGCTCAATGAAAATTATTACGAGAGAGCAATTCGCCAATCAACAACACAGCCCCAAAGGTGTTGCCCACTATATACGCAGTAAAACTTTCCAAAATGCTAATTTGCATCATTAAATCATAAACAGAAAATTTGCTCATTGATCAATCATTGCCTCATAAAAGCTAAGTTCACTAATTGACATTATCTTGAGTAATACATTTTTTACCTGCTATATTAAATCTTAAAATAAAGTGAAAAAATATAGTAAATTCGGAATTTCATTAAATTCCCTCCTTGTCAATTTCTCGCGCCTTAAACGATACATAAGTGTCTTAAAGAAAAAACTTAATCCACTCGAAACTGTTAAAGAAATTTGCACGTTCACAAGCACCTTGGGTCATGAGGTGTTCACAATGCAATTCCCTCATGTTATCTTACTTTTCGGTTAAAATTCTCTTTGCACTCATTTCCTCATAAGGAGTCCTATGTTCAAAGGTTAGTCCTCTTAATAATATATATTTTCAAAATGAAACATCAGACCGCGCCTGGCGACCTTGAGATCTTAGGAGATTTGCCTCACAATTGTCTCAATTATATTGTTAATAAAGGTAAACTTACTCTTTATTGCCTAATTTTGACTAACGTGGAAAAGGCCCCCATTCGATCTGTAAAATAGCATCGTACTTTCTAGCACGAGAAACCGCCTGGCTAGGGGCGCCAGGCTAGCTCAGGGGATCCGTTCGGGTCTCGCAATCCTGACGCCGCGGGTTCAAATCCCGCCCAGGTCAATCTTTTATTTATAATATAGAAGCTTGTCCTGAGCCATGGGTGTTTAGAATAGGGTGGCAACCTGTAGATAGCCCCTCCCTCCAATGACCCTTAGTGGTTGCAAGGGAGGCTAACCCAGCAAAAAAAAAAAAAAAAAAAAAAAAAAAAAACCGCCTGGCACAGGAATGTAGGGCGATCCTGTCGCCTAAGGAGTCTGCCTGCAACAAACTTGTCAAGGAATTCTTCTAGGGCATCGGGCGACATTAAACAGCTCTTCATTGAACGACTGTAGTCACAGATGGCTTTACTGTTTCCTTGGAAAAGTCCTCGAAATTCATTATTCCTGATTTCCTGTTCATCAAGTGGGTAGCAAATCTTCATCAGCCCCTATTTCCATGACTGGTCGTCAATGAACGTTGGGCTTCCGAAAGCTTCAGGTAATTATCAAAGATTCTTCCAGATAGCACCAGCCCAATATCTTTCGCTACGGTAAGGTCGGCCCACTGACCAGTCAACTGTCTCAGTGACAGTAGGGAGTCGAGTCAGTGGTTTAGAACAGGTTAGAACCATCATGATGAACGATTCTTTTCTAACCCTAACAAAA
This sequence comes from Oncopeltus fasciatus, assembly GCA_000696205.2. Taxonomy (NCBI): domain Eukaryota; kingdom Metazoa; phylum Arthropoda; class Insecta; order Hemiptera; family Lygaeidae; genus Oncopeltus; species Oncopeltus fasciatus. Next base: position 142,038 of record KZ807169.1, on the reverse strand, counting down.
ATACAAGATCACAATGTTTGGCGTCAATCCAGACCTTGCAACTGTTCCGAGGTTCTCAGGGCTTCGACCACGAACATTTTCTCACATTGTTGCCATACGCGATCCATTTTTAACCACTAGTAATTAATTTTTAAAAAAAGACAAAAAAAAATATGGATCGATTTAATTTCATTTCAAGAGTGACTTAAAAAGAGGAAGTCGGTTGTTTAATTTTTTCTTTCATGTAGGCATTATCGAGGTTCTCTTTCATTTCCAGTTCTATGTTAACTATTCAAAACTCTTTCAGGGTCGAGTTTTAGTTTTTGAGCGATATCGGGGGGGGGGGGGGGGGGGG
>KZ807169.1:104129-129087 GCA_000696205.2 Oncopeltus fasciatus | reverse complement strand
TATTTTATATTTTAAATATGATGTCCGCCAAGTAGGTTCCTTGACTAAAAAAACTGGTCCACTGGATCTGAGTTATAAAAATTGTCATATATATATATATATATATATATATATAACACAACTTCTTTATTTTAATTACATCACTAATAAATACAATTTAAATTATTTATATGTCATAATTTACTTATAATCTAAGAGTAAAAAATAAAGGTAAAATAATTGAATGAGGTTCTACTTGTAACGGGAACGGTGTTCACTACATGTGAGATCATTCCTCACAGGTACAGGATTTCTGCAGATTCTAGCGGAGTATCCTTATAGCAAGAGGTATAGATCCCGATCACACCACACAAGGAACTACCCTTATAAGAAATATATATTTTCAAATCTATAAAAAACCTGTTAACTAATTCAGAAGCCATTCCTAGTACCACCTCATTTCATCTCTCCAAGCTTAGCCAGACTACAAATTGGTAACAGTGCTGACCATGAATTAGTGGAAGTAATAACACTTCCATCTCAGATATTTTTTGGAAGGTTATTCAAGTTAATAACATGATTTGACTTTAAAAAATTTCTTCCATTCAACATCGATTCTACGAAGAATCCGAAAATATGACAATTTCAAAATTATATATATATATATANTTTATTTTTTTTTCAAATACAGCTCAAGTCCATTAATAATACAGCAAAACAGAACGAAATGCTAGAAACTATTCTACTTTATTATAAATTTAATTTGATTTTTCTTTTGAAAAATTTTTCTATATATTACCCCATACTCTCTACAAGTAGACAACTACAACTTATTTTATGCCAAAACCAGTGGAAAAGCACTATTTTTGGCTGCGAGATAAATTAGTGAAATTTCATATGTTTCAGCAACTGGATCCCTAACAAACACTGTGGTTAACTACCTTATATATATTTTGAAGTATCTTATGAAATCATTATGGTTCATGGATGGAGGAACTCTTTGTTACCCTAATCTTAACATCCCTACTAATTAAAAGGATTTTATTAATCGTTTAGAGCCTTCCCAGTGTCAAATTCAAACCCAAAGTGACAGGAATCAAAAGGTTTGGATCTTTAAAAAATTTTGTCCCATACCGGTGCCCTTAAATTCATTTATTTAATTCGTAAAATGAATGGCATATTGTAATATATTTGGAAAAAAAAATGTAAGTCAACAGTACAGTTCATTGAAACAGAGTTCTCAATGCGATAGGGATGGAAACCCACAGAGACCTTTCGAGAAAAAAAATAGCAGCTATGACATCCTATGTTACTGAACCAAACACATCCTTGGTCTTTAGAGACAGGTGTAACTTCACATTTCCAATCTTCAGCTAACTCCACCCTCTAGATGTGAATTTGTTTTTGTTTTAAAATCTATATAGTCAAAGTTATGTAGAAATTTTTTAAATGATTGTGGCATTTTTTGTGGAAACACAGTACATAAACAACTGATTATAGAATAAATATATATCTAACAAAATCGGCAGACGTCTAAGATTTTAATTTCTTATTACTTAAAACAAACATATCTTGTGTAGCAATTTTCACTTAATTTTAACACTCTTAGAATTGATGTTTCTAAAATATGTGACAGCCTAATTCGTTAACAACAATTGAATTTTATTCGTTAACTGATGTTTAAATATTTATTTAATTATTTAAATTTAAAAACATCTAAATTGAGAGTAACATAATCTCTTTATATTAATACGTTTAATTTGTTTAAAAAACCAAAATATAAACATGACAGTTATTTACAATTTGAGAGCATATGGTTCATGTGTCGAGTAGGTCTCGTAGCCATCTCTTTGGCCTGCGGGGAGACTTCTCATGATGTGAATGGGATTGAACATATGATACGGCTGATTGGAAATTTTTGAGAGAAAAATCAAGAATCGAATATCGAAATCTGTAGTACTGAGGACGGTGAACGAAGGATTCTCTTTTGAAATGTATGGGTTCTGAGGATAATGTAATGATTGGTAACATCCTAGCTTTCCATTTAATCTAGATTCAAAATTGGAGGAATTTAAAAGTAAATTTTTAGCTAAAGGAATCCGGTCCCGTATGCAATCTCACACTGGGTTAAAAATCCAGCTAATGGGCAAGCTAATAAATATAATATAATATTATATAATATTATAATCCATGACTAATATAATACCAACAAATTAATTAGTCATGGATGTTTAGAATGGAATAGCCACCAGTAAATTGCCCACCCCTCCATGATTCTAAATGGTTGAAAGTGCAGCTAACATGAATTTAAAAAAAAATCAAATTTTATTGAAACATTGTACGGCGTAGATATACTCTGAATTTTGAATTCAACAAGTCTAGAAACCTTAAGTATGAAATTTATGGACGGGTTTTGGATAATCGGAAACTGAAAAAAGCTGGAATGGTAAATTCTGACAAAATAGACTGAAAAATGTTTGTAGGCCGTAAGAAGTGTACAAAATAAAATCTTACGTCCTATCTACCTGGAATTTATGTTTTTAGACGATACCTGAAGTTTTGCTATTTGTTACGTCATAGTTTTCACAATATTCCTACTAGTTATCCTTCTAAAGGGTGGATTGTATAAGAGAGGGTGGAAGTCTAATTATAATCATTTATAATATAACTTTCCAATCTATAGCCAAATAGGGAACACCTTCCACTTTGAATCTATAAATTTGGGGCAGACTTATAAGTATGTCACTTGTCCAATAATTAATTTAAATTTCGGAAAAAATTATGATTTTCGAAGAGAGGAGAGGGAAGTGGTGATTCGTCACTTGGCGTGATTATAGAAATATATATAAATTGTCACTTGAAACTAAACGAAAATATATTGTCGAAATAATGTATTTTTATTTTGATGGACAGTCTTTGGCAAATACTGTTACCACCATTGTAAGTAGTAACAAAACCAATTTGAATAAAGTTAGTCCTAATGCTCTTATAATGGCGTAGTGATAGTTCTGTGAGTCTATTTCTCACATTTTCTAAACGAGCTTTGGTTAAATGTATTTTATTTATATTAAAATCGTTCTGTGTTCGATGCCAGTTGACCAATACCTTAAACGTATTTATTTAAATTATTTATTACTAATGTATCTATTTACATGTGTAACTTTTAGCTATTTTTTAAACTTCTAGATGTGTTTAAGAGTCTTTGTATTACTAAATATTATTATAAATATTAAGAACGAAATTGAGAAAAAAAACAAAACAGAAAGCATATTTTAAAGAATTGTTGTAATTGAATGCCTTTGATAAATTTATATTTAAGCATGTACTTTAAATATAAGCCATTGTAACAATAATTTGCAATTGATACAAGAGATGTTTCACAATAATTACTTGCCCATCCTGGTACACTCAAGAAGAAATGAAATTGCATAATTCAAAAACCACTACATCCCCCCCCCCTTTGACGTGATGACGACGATCGGGGCGTGTCTGTGTCACCGTATATAAACAGTGGCTCGACTAAATACCTATGTAGATTCACTACAGCTTCCAACATGAAGATTTTCCTTGTGAGTATCCATATATATTTTATAGTCAAATACATTTCATTAAAGTATTTTTATACCTCTACTGGTAACAAACCTAAGAAATATGATACTTACCCACACTAATCTTGAAGTTCTTCTTGGAGAGTCCTCCTGACGTTTTGGAGAAGGAAGAAGAAGGTGAGAAAAACGATTAGGAAAATTGAAAATGTAAATTCCTACAATAGAATGACGTTCTTGGCGTTGAGGTTCAAGATAAAACAGGTATACAATAGGAATAATTACAAAGTAGTTAGTTGAGGTGCATTGAGGGGAAGATTTGGGCATATAAGTGACACTGAATTACTTATTGGTAGGATTAAATGTCTTGAAGATCAAGATGGTGAACAGCTAACCGGTGATTGCTAAGTATGTCCAGATTGATTTTGTGCAGTGTAATAAACTATCATTAAAAATTTTAAATCCTTCTATTCCATTGTGCAGTTGAGAGTTTTTATAAAAATGTAATAAAGCTGAAAGCTACTGCTGTGCTAGAAATATGTTTGTTACATAAATATTTGCCATTGCTAAGAGCATTCCAAAAGGAGACTCAGAAATAAATGAATGCATAGCAAGAGTCTGGTGCTGGAGGCCGGGAGAGTTGCTGGAATAGTCCTTTAAGGGATGGAACACTTGGAATTCTTGTTATAGTGTCTGTTAGGGGAGACATCATGGAGATAAGGGATGGGGTAGTTTCTCAGAGAGAGACGTTCATTTCAAATATAGAGCTAGCATCACAAAATGTCCTTCAATCTCATAATTGTCTGAAGATAAGTACTTAATAATTTACGGAGACTCAATTTTCCTATTTAAATTATGATTTAACGTATTTATATTAAAATAAGGCAAATTTTGAATGGATATAAATTAATTGCCAATAGTATAAAATATTTTAAAGATTTATTTCTTAAAAATTGAACTGAAATAAGATTAGAATTATGCTGATTAAATTTTGTCAACAAATACCTGTAACTCTGATTTTTATTTTAAGTAATTAACGTGTAGAATTACACCCAACAAAACTAAATTATTCAATATTACAATTGAAAAACCACTATATTTTACTCAATAAATTTGACAAATAAATAACTGTACTTCGTCACTCTAATACTTTAGAAAAGATACATAATGTAATACTCCTCTTTTTTTTATTCATATAATTCATTCAATTTAATAATTCAATAATTGTGGATTTCCATTTCGTGAGTTTTAAATGAAGAGATTTTAATCTTAATAACCAGTTTATTTAAATAACAGTGAATTTATTTATTAGTTTACAATATATATATAATTAATCAAATTAATTTATTATTTTTTGTAATGAAGATACTGAATTTATAAATTTTGGTCCTCTAAGAAATAATAATTATTTCTTATAAAACCGAAATTTATTTTCTTTTAGTTTTTTTAAAAATANGGAGAGAGAGAGAGAGAGAGAGACGGAGAGAGAGAGAGAGAGAGAGAGAGACGGTGAGAGAGCGAGAGAAATTTAATATATATTTTAGAATAAATAAGTGGCAATAATTTTTAGTGTTTATTAGGAATATTCGTAGAATGTATTTTTTTTTTTATTAAAGCAATATTTTTTTTTAAGATTTGCTGAAAAAATTGGTAAAAATTTTTAAATTTTGAAGTTTAATCTAAAAATGAAAAGTAAGAAAATGAACAATTCTCAACCTTTTTTTTAATCATTCTATATATAGTTCCTATAATAATAATTGAAAGTATTTGTATTATAATAAATTGATAACACTAAATATTTTAATTTTGTTCTTGCATTAAACATGTTGTTACAACAGTTTGTCTAATTAATTTTAATAATCTAAAGTTCTTGAAAGTAATGCTAGATAATGGGCCAGTGAAGAATAACCCCAAGCTTTCAAAATCGCAATAATTATAATTGGTTACTAAACAAATTTTATTTAGCTACATTTTATTTAAATTCATTTATATATATATATATNATCTTTGCCAGAGGTCCCAGGTAAAATACCAACACAGTAATTTGTATTTTTTTTCTTGGCTTCTCTTCATTGTGGATTATATCCGTGGATTCATGAGGTATTTCTGGGGTATAGTCAGGAAATATTCACCTACGTGTTACTCTTCTTGGCACCTACAGCACTTGGGGTGGACTGATTAACTTCTCTAATAAAATTGAATTTGTTACCAGGTGTGCTTAGCCATCATCGGCGCTGCCCTCGCCGGTGAAGAGAGACTGAAGAGGAGTCTTCTCGGAGGAGTGGTTCTGGCACCTGGAATTGTAGGTCCTGGAGTCATAACAGCCGGTCCCCTTGGAGCGTCAGTTGTAGGACCCGCATCTGGAGGAGCCGTTCTAGTCGGGCCTTCATCGCCAGGACTTGTTCTTGCTCCAGGAATTGGTCTTGTCCACGGTTGATACCACCAAACTGCCTTCTCCTGATATTAATATTTCTTTAGGAGGAAGACACTTTAATATTGTGAGGAATTAGGAATGAGGAATAAAATTATTTCAAATTACACTGAAAATTATAATTATAGAACCCTTTTAGAAACCTGACAGAAGAAAAAACAAAATTTCTTGCAATTGCACTTTAAAAGACAAGCAGAATAATAATTATATAGAAGATCGTTTTACGATTTCTATAAGTTGTTTTTGAAATACATTCATGTTATATTTCATTCATTTAAAATAATGTCCAGGTAAAAAGGAAGGATTTCATTATTATCTGCGAAAAATAGCCATATTGAGTGGGTGAGAATGTCACCAGCAGTGAATGGATCACTTTCCACAGGACAATAATGAGAGTATCATACTTCTTACCAGGCTCTAGCAAAATAATTAAAGTTGGATTCAGTGGGATCAGGGATATTCTGTTAGAAAGATAAATTTGAGTTAATACGAGAGAGGGTTGTACCACAACTACTTGAGTGCCCGAGGAGAAATGAAAACAATTATTCAGGGTAGTAGATTATACAATAAGGAGGCAATTGAATTGCATTGAATTGCAAAAATTTGAAAAGCACGAACACTTGTTAACTTCTCTCAAAGAGAATAAAAAAAGTTGGTTAGAATAGGTGTGAGATTAAAGATAAAATATATTTCTTTCAATTCGGGACATTTAGATTGTCCTAAGCGGTGAATAGTCAGAATGGGAAGACAACATGTAGATAGCCACACCCTCCATGACCCTAAGTGGTTGAAAGAGAGGTTACCATTTAAAGAATAATAATATTAATTAAGTATTAATTTTAACTTTGAATGTCGAGTGTCCAGTTCTTTACTATAAAGATTCAGCAGTGTCTTTGGAAGGCTAACTTAAAACCCACCAGCACCCGCTACTCTGTAAATTCAGCTGAACCTCTCCCTGATTACATTAAAAACCTCATACAAGCTAAGCGTCAAGCTCGAGCTCTGTTACAGAGGTAGAGATATCCCTCAGGTCGTAGGCAGTTTGAAACATCTTATGTCTTCCGCCTTCTTGGGCCTCTTTCGACAAAGATAAGACAGCGCCTTATACATGTGAGCTTATGATTTAATCGCCGTTCTAATACTTAGTAATCTACCCCTAAAAATCAGTTCATTTCCTTGCCAATCTCTGTAATTGTATTCTTCGAACAACCCACTTTTCACTCCTCAGAAAGGTTTCTAAAATACCCTGTTCCCAAAATCAGACCAACCTTTTCATAATTAATACTCCTTTCGCCCAATCAGTCACCTTGCCTTACTATCAAAGGTATTCGAGAGAATTATTTCAAAAAGAATGTTGCCATCATAAATTCCTTGAATATTCCCCCAAACTATCAGTTTGGCTTCCCATCTCAGCAGTCTACTGTCCAGCAAGTGTTTCGCGTCGTAGACTACATTTCTTCCTTCCTTAAAAAAGAAAAATAATACACTCCTGGTCCATTCAACGACGTTGGTCAAGCATTTGATCGAGTAAGGCATAATTCTTTAATATGTAAGCTCATTCAAAGTACCTTAGCCAAATATCATGCCCTTCAACCGTTACTATAAGGGTCCGGCAAGGATTACTGATTACTCTTTCTATCTCCCCATGAAAGCGGGCGTTCCACAGGGCAGTGTGCTCCGACCCATCCTTTCCTATACAATGCGGACATCCCCACCCATTCTGGCTCTCTATGCTAATAAAAAATCAGTTTTCTCTTCCCATTCTACATCCGAAACCACTTCCTACATTTTAAGAAACCAACAGGAGATTATTCAGCAGTGGTGCAGCAAATGGAGGATCAAAATAAATGAATCCAAATGCGTCCAGGCTAATTTTCAATCAAGGTAGGACTCTCCCTTTTAACCTAGGTATACCATCCTTTTCTTAATCACTTCGTTACCTGGGTTACCTCACGTCTTAAATAGAGTGAACTTAATAAAATCAAGGCACTCACAGCTCACAACACAGAATAAGCTGAGAATATTTTACACGATGATTGAGAGAAATGAAATTGAATATATTATAGCATTGATTGACCTCACTTTGACTCCTAATTTAAAATCTAGAAAATAATTTTATTTGTAAGTGTATTGTTCAATAATAATCGATTAAATTAATAACTATTTCCCTATGGGTTTTTCTACACTTCTTATTTTATTCACTTTCCCTGCTATTTTACTCATATTTTTGTAATGTGTAAACAAAATGGAAACCTTATTTAATCTATTCCAACTTCTCTAATTAAGTTTAAATTACTTTAATCCGCCAATACTTCGTTTATTTAATTTAAAAATTAATTTTTAATATATTTAAAAGTAGGTTTCGTGAAGACATTGTCTCCTATCTACTAAAATTGAACATTTATATTGATCTTTTAAGTATAAATGCATTAGTTATAAGCTTAGTAAGTTATAAATTTAAGAATGTATCTTAAAGATTTCAGTGAATCCTGTTCTTTTCCGTTTGGCTCACTCTTGATCCTCACAAAGAAAAAGTTTTATCTCTTGCATGATTCACATTATTTATTAATTCCATGAATGGTCAAACGTATCTAGTTCACTAAGCAGAATATAGCTTTTCCAAGGAAACTCATTTCCTTGAAAAAGATAGGAAAATGTTATTTTTAAATATTAAAATGTTTATATATAAAAAACTAATACGTGTTGCAAACAATATTGCTCGTAATTAGTCATGAAGAAGTTTCATTATTTCCTAAAAATAGATTTAGATAGATAGATGGTTTATAGACAGATAGTTTTGTTTACAAAATATTATAGTAAATTATTCTGAAGAAAGGAACACTTTTTACAGAAAATAGTTTATTTAAGTTTGAACACTGTTTACATTCAATACCAGTGCTGGTTTCAAAACAAAAAGAATATTGAAAAGGGGGATTATTGAATGAGTTATCCGTGAAGAAGGCCAAGTCCTGGAGCGAGAGCAAGTCCAGGTGCAAGAAGTCCTGCAGGTGCCAGGCCAGGAGCAAGAAGAAGACCAGGCGAGGAAGGACCAACTATAGCGGCACCAGCAGAGGAAGGTCCTACCAAAGTGGCTCCAGCATTGCTTGGGCCAATCAGAGCGGCTCCACCATTGCTTGGGCCAATCAGAGCGGCTCCTGCTGAAGCTGGTCCAATCAGAGTAGCTGCTGGAGCTCCCAGGAGAAGACTCCTCTTCTGCCTCTCCTCATTGGCCAGAGCTGAGCCGATGATGACTAAGCAAATCTGGAAATAATTACATTTTGAATTCCAATACCATTAAATTCAACTTTAAAATTGAATTATTTATTTTGATGAATAATTTTCACATAATTTTTAAATAATGTAATAATGAAAAATGGCATTATTATTATGAATTTGATCAATAAAAATTATTTTAAAGAAACATTCAGTTAAGATGAGAATAATTACCATTGCATGGACAATTTCGTATAGACAAAAATAAAATGCACTCATTTCGATCTGATTTAAAAAAAAATATCTTTGCTTTTAGGAGGATAAATAACACTTTGAGCTCTAAAACAATCAATAAAGAACTCTTGCTCTTAACATGCCATTACTAGTAAAATTTTTAATATTTTAAACAAAAGCAAATGATACAATAAATATATTCTTAAGATTATCGATATAGATGTAGCAATATTAATACAATCTGAATCAATAAATTTTAAAACACCTCGGGAGAGAGTGGTTTCCCCAATTGACATCTTCTCGATATCCCCACTGTTTATGTGCGATTTTGTTCAGATAATAAATCAAAGTAAAGTATTGAAGGAATGTGTTTTGTTAAGCCTCAGATGTAGATGGAAATCTCTCGTTACACCATGAGTTTCACACTCCCAATTATGGGTCAAAGAATGAAGGTGAATTCATCATTACCCACCGTATCTCTCTTTGGAGTAGCTCTTAGAACAAATATTTCATTCGTAAAGCAAATTTCTTTAACCTATATCAATTTTTTTCCCCAAAACCAGAAAAATATTGCTCTATTATTAGTAAAGAAAGTCTATGTAAAATATTAGTATCATAAGTGGTAATGCTTATGAAGTATGGCAAAGCAGAAAAATATATGTTATTAATACAAATAAAATTGTGATTGTTATTTATATAAGAACATATTTGATAGAAGGAGTGAGTTTCTAGAATATACCAGATTTTCAAATGTTTACGAAATATATATTTATATTATATACGTTTATTAATTATTACGTTATTACGTTAAGTATAGTTTTATTAAGTTGAGTTGTGTTGAGTTGCTAAGTTTAGGTGTTATTTGTTAAGATGTCGTTGATTGATCGTCCAACCTCCATGAGTTCCATACTTGTTTCCAACAAACTGTGAAGCACCTAACGAGCCTGTTAGCATTGGACTATTGTTTAGCAATCGAGGGTGAATTAAAAGTATTAAGTATGTAAGTAAGGGTGTTATCAAGTTATTAGTATTAATCAGTTATTATTTACAAAATTATAAATAAAGTTTTAAGACTTTGATACTCATAGGACAACTATTTTAGTTAACATTACAATTTATACTTTATATTAAATTGTCATATATATATATATATATATATATATATATATATATATAACATAAATTGGATATATATTATTAAAATAGGTACAAGTACTCACGATGAATGCCTTCATGTTGTTTGTGTTGGTTCTGCAGGATATCTACAAAGAAGTCTAGCCGGCCAGCTGTATATATAGTGCGACAGAACCACGCCCCGATCCTTGGGGGTGTTTTTGCAGTTATTGGCTTATGCAATGTGTTCTCTTGTTGAAGACATTCTTCTGAGGATAGTGTCATGCGAGCAGATCGTCATGAACATCCCAATATGATGCTGCATCAGTTGAAATTATTAAATAACAATGCAATGTTTACAGAAATCTACAAAGGAAAGACCGTTTGAACGGACAGAACACCTCTTCACTATGAATTTGATTTCGATTAAATTCAAAATTTCATATGAAACATTTGTTTTTTTTCTTTCGGTATAGTTCAATCACTCGAGAAAATGGTTAAACAATCAGTGCCAGGAGTCTTCTGTCTCCACCGAAAGTGGAGATGAAGATTGGTTATGATGCTGTTTCCTCTCACAATCTCTCTACTCCAAGTCCGTCCTCTCCCACCTATTGGCCTACCGATGTAAACCGTCTTCCTGATATCTTAGATTTTTTCATATGTAAAAATCCTATTACCTACAATCACTCTGTAAAAACATTAAATGAACTTTAAACAATTAATGAGAGGTAATAGAATAAAAAAATCTATCTGTCCCAGCCAGGAATCGAACCTGGATCTCCTGCTTTCCGGGCCATTACACCACAAGGACTAGCTAGATATCTCATTAAATTCCCTCTACACTAGATTTGTTTCTTATATTCCCTCTCATTAATTGTTTAAAATTTACATTGTATAAAAAACCACAACCAAATAAAATATTTATACATTAAATGAATTTTCCTCCGACCACAACCTCCTTACACTGTCTCTCACACCCATCCCTACACCAACTTACACCCGCTACACTGTAAATTCAGCTGAACCCCTCCCTGATTACATAAAAACCTCATACAAGCTAAGCGGCAAGCTCGAGCCCAGTTCCAGAGGTACAGACATCCCTCAGGTCGTAGGGAGTTCAACCAGCTATCTCGTCTCTTAAAGCAAAGCCTAACGAAATAAGGCATTTAATGCCTACCTGTCTAGCCTTTCAAAAGGAGACAAATCCCTCTGGACTGCTACTCGCAGGATTCTAAAGTATCATGAACCTTCTGCCCCCTTACGTCGAGAAGTTGGTTCCTGGGCCTCTTCCGACAAAGACAAGGCCCAAATGTTTGCCCAGCATCTAAAAGAAACATTCACTCTTCATCCAGATCCCGACAACTTGTCCAATAGGACAAGATAGGATAATGGTTGTGATTTTGTTACTTTTAATTGATTTTCTATAAGCGTATTTATGACTAAACCTGAAAAGTTAATGACAAGGCTATGCCTAATTGGTAAGCCAAAAACTTGTCTGTACATTATGTTGTTATATTTAAAAGTGATAATAACCCTTTAGATTAATAACTTAATGCTTTTAACGTCCTTAACTGAACACAAAATGAAGAATGAATTTATTTTATCAAGCCATATAAAGTTATTTCTACAACAAAATGTATTTTACAAATTCTCAACCACCAACATCAGGTTTGGGCGAATTAATTACTTCATATTTTCTGGGATATTGAAATGTACTGATGATAGTTTCGCTCTTTTTATTTCGTTTTTATAGCTTGTTTTTTCTAATTTGCTAAGATAGTTAGCTATTATTACAAATCAATTTTTAATTTGGTCCTTTCTTATTGTTCTGTGGGCTTTTCTATCTTCCTCTTACACAGAAGTTAATAACTTCCAAGTTCTCCGGGTTACAATGTGTAGCTCTGAAAATAAAGCATTAATTTCTTGGTCTCCTAAAGCGGTCACCCCCTCTGAGGTCAAATGTATCCTCTCTCGCTTGCCTAAAGGCAAGTCTCCCGGGCATGATCTTATTACAGCCAAAATCCTAAACCACTTACCCAAAAAGGCTGTAACTTTCCTCACCTACCTCTACAACACCATTCTCCGAACCACACACTTTCCTCTCCTGTGGAAATTATCTACTGTTATCCTCTTTCCAAAGCCTGGCAAACCCCCAAGTAATCCTTCTTCCTATTGCCCAATAAGCCTGCTTCCTCTTTTTTCAAAGGTCTTTGANTGAATATGCAAAATATGTTTTATAAATAATTATTAATTAAGATGGAGAATGAAAAATTAAAATTTTTTGCCCTAAAACGACTCATTTTCTTAATAATAAATGAAAAAATCCATTGAAAAAATATTATCTGAAACTTTAAAAAAGTACCATCGCACTGCGAATAATTGGCGCAAATCAAGTCGATCTCATACGTATTTGGGAAGCGGAAGTAATTAAATAATCAAATTATAGTCACATATTTATATAATGCACAAATTCATGTGTAATATAATATGTAAATTAACTGACTATAGTAATTATTACACTTTTGATAACTGTCCATTTTTTGTATTATATATAATTGTATTATATATAGTTGCACTTACGATGAAAGCCTTCATGTTGGTTGTGTTGGTTCTGCAGGATATCTACAAAGAAGTCCAGCCAAGCCGCTGTATATATAGTGCGACAGAACCACGCCCCGATCCTTGGGGGTGTTTTTGCAGTTATCGGCTTATGCAACGAGATCAAGTGTTGAATACAGCCTCCAAGAGCTTCTGTTCTTCGACAATTAGTGTTGCTATAGCGTCCAAGGGCTTCTGTCCTACGGAATCTAATATTGGGTACAGCCTCCAAGGGCTTCTCTCCTACGAAATTTTCCTTCGAGTATAGCGTCCAAGGGCTTCTGTCCTACGAAGTCTAGTATTGGGTACAGACTCCAAGGGCTTCTCTCCTACGAAATTTTCCTTTGAGTATAGCATCCAAGGGTTTCTGTCCTACAAAATCTCTCGTTAGGTATAGTTACCAAGGGCTTCTACCCTACTAGTTCTCCTGTTGAGTATAGTCGCAGTGGGATTTTGTCTAACAACTAGTGTTGAGTATAGTTACAAAGGGCTTCTCTCCTACGAAATATTCCTTTGAGTATAGCGTCCAAGGGCTTCTGTCCTACGGAATCTAGTATTGGGTACAGCCTCCAAGGGCTTCTCTCCTACGAAATCTTCCTTTGAGTATAGCGTCCAAGGGACTCTGAATCTATTATTGGGTACAGCCTCCAAGGATTTCTGTCCTACAAGATCTCTCGTTAGGTATAGTTACCAAGGGCTTCTGCCCTACTAGATCTGTTGTTACGTATAGCCTCCAAGGATTTCTGTCCTACGAGATCTCTCGTTAGGTATAGTTACCAAGGGCTTCTGCGCTACTAGTTCTGTTGTTGAGTATAGTCGCCAAGGCTTCGGGTTTCTAGTATTGAATGTAGTCTGCAAGGGCTTATGTCCTACTAGAGTTGAGCACAATCTCAAACGGCTAACAAGAACTGGAATTTGGCCTCGTCTCCTTGTTCTAACGACAAGATGCCCTAAATCAATATACCATTGAAAGTATTATTAATAATTTTTGGAGACTAATGGTTATTTTTCTAGGCCGTTCAATAGATTCCATCAGATCACTTTTTTTTTTTTTATATAACTGGCGGCCCAAGCTTTTAATTTCATAGTTTGGTTATCAGTAATTTTATCAACAGAATCCTTGATTAGACATGCTGTTTAGATGCCTAATAGAAAAGGTTATTAGCCATAATTCCCTTTTTTTTTTTGTTTAATTCATTAGAAGCTCGAAAAATTCTGAAATAACTCTTCCCCAAATTCAGAAAAATTATTCTAAGATAAAAGAACCATATATTTAACAAATATGTTTGTTTTTAACAATGTATGTTTTAGACATAAAGAAAATGNCTTATCCAGATTGGCTTAATGCCATCCTTAGGAGCATTTGCCTTACCTTCATTGTTCTTTTTGACTTTTAAGGACATTTTAATAGTGTATTAAAATTTAAAATGTATTCTTTTTTATATCCACTTCAGTGAAAGATAAAAAATATTTTTAGTTTACAAAGCTCCTATGTTCTAATTTTAATTTGTTTCTTCTATTCATTAGAAAATCTAAACCTTAATAGTGGGGTTTGTATGACAAGGAAAGTTCAAATGCAAAAAATTACTAATTACTGAGGAATTCACTTAACTTTTAAACAGCTCAAGAGTGACATATTTATTTATTTATTTTTTATTTTAATATTAACAAAATATTTCAGTAGCAAATTATAAAAGTAAATTGGGATAATTGAAAGAAGTCCCTATTTATTATATGGTAAATGCGCTTTACTACGTAATATAGTTTCCCAAAACCATAGAAATTTAACTAGTTTATAATAAGGTAAAATAAAGGAACTCATTTCACGGAAAGTAGTTTATTTGGTTTTGAAATATTTATACATTCAAAAGCTGAGTAAATTCCAAGGCAAAGAGAAGTAGGGAAAAGGACACTTTGTTTTGCATTATCCATGAAGAAGGCCGAGGCCTGGAGCAAGAGCAAGTCTTGGAGCAAGAAGTCCTGCGTGGCCAAGAGCAAGTCCAGGTGCAAGAAGTCCTGCAGGAGCCAGGCCGGGAGCAAGAAGAAGACCAGGAGAGGAAGGACCAACTATAGCGGCACCAGCAGAGGAAGGTCCTACAAGTGTGGCACCAGCATTGCTTGGGCCAATCAGAGCGCTCCACCGTTGCTTGGGCCAATCAGAGCGGCTCCTGCTGAAGCTGGTCCAATCAGAGTAGCTGCTGGAGCTCCCAGGAGAAGACTCCTCTTCTGCCTCTCCTCATTGGCCAGAGTTGTGCCGATGATGACTAAGCATATCTGGAAATACCCACATATTATATTATTTACAATTTCATATTCTTAGCATGCTATTTTTATACAATACAAATATATCATGTTTGTAATGTGAAATAACCAAGTTCAAAGGACTGGTGAATTTATGTCTAGGTATGATTAGATCTCGACGCAAACATTTATTGCCATGACACATACATAATCCGAGTCTGATATATCAATGCACGTAAGTCTGTCTAACATAAATTTTTTATATTACAAAATATGCAAAATATGTTTTATAAATAATTATTAATTAAGATGGAGAATGAAAAATTAAAATTTTTTGCCCTAAAACGACTCATTTTCTTAATAATAAATGAAAAAATCCATTGAAAAAATATTATCTGAAACTTTAAAAAAGTACCATCGCACTGCGAATAATTGGCGCAAATCAAGTCGATCTCATACGTATTTGGGAAGCGGAAGTAATTAAATAATCAAATTATAGTCACATATTTATATAATGCACAAATTCATGTGTAATATAATATGTAAATTAACTGACTATAGTAATTATTACACTTTTGATAACTGTCCATTTTTTGTATTATATATAATTGTATTATATATAGTTGCACTTACGATGAAAGCCTTCATGTTGGTTGTGTTGGTTCTGCAGGATATCTACAAAGAAGTCCAGCCAAGCCGCTGTATATATAGTGCGACAGAACCACGCCCCGATCCTTGGGGGTGTTTTTGCAGTTATCGGCTTATGCAACGAGATCAAGTGTTGAATACAGCCTCCAAGAGCTTCTGTTCTTCGACAATTAGTGTTGCTATAGCGTCCAAGGGCTTCTGTCCTACGGAATCTAATATTGGGTACAGCCTCCAAGGGCTTCTCTCCTACGAAATTTTCCTTCGAGTATAGCGTCCAAGGGCTTCTGTCCTACGAAGTCTAGTATTGGGTACAGACTCCAAGGGCTTCTCTCCTACGAAATTTTCCTTTGAGTATAGCATCCAAGGGTTTCTGTCCTACAAAATCTCTCGTTAGGTATAGTTACCAAGGGCTTCTACCCTACTAGTTCTCCTGTTGAGTATAGTCGCAGTGGGATTTTGTCTAACAACTAGTGTTGAGTATAGTTACAAAGGGCTTCTCTCCTACGAAATATTCCTTTGAGTATAGCGTCCAAGGGCTTCTGTCCTACGGAATCTAGTATTGGGTACAGCCTCCAAGGGCTTCTCTCCTACGAAATCTTCCTTTGAGTATAGCGTCCAAGGGACTCTGAATCTATTATTGGGTACAGCCTCCAAGGATTTCTGTCCTACAAGATCTCTCGTTAGGTATAGTTACCAAGGGCTTCTGCCCTACTAGATCTGTTGTTACGTATAGCCTCCAAGGATTTCTGTCCTACGAGATCTCTCGTTAGGTATAGTTACCAAGGGCTTCTGCGCTACTAGTTCTGTTGTTGAGTATAGTCGCCAAGGCTTCGGGTTTCTAGTATTGAATGTAGTCTGCAAGGGCTTATGTCCTACTAGAGTTGAGCACAATCTCAAACGGCTAACAAGAACTGGAATTTGGCCTCGTCTCCTTGTTCTAACGACAAGATGCCCTAAATCAATATACCATTGAAAGTATTATTAAGTACTAATATTGTACATTGATAGAATATTTGTTAGTAAACAGTACATAAAATCTTTAGTATTGTCGGATAAATAGGTGTAATAACGATGACGAAACTGTTGTCCATTCATGACGTCAATATAGCCCAGCCATTTTCTTTTCTTGTCCTGCGATCTGGATATCTCACCCTAAAAATTTAGTTCACCCTCAATGAGCTATTATTCGTAGTGGGTCACACCATATCCTTTCTTCTCTTTGTGACCAAAAAAAGTTTTTTGTCTTTTATTGTCGTCAGTTTTTTTGTGTCTGATAGTGCAGCCCCATATAGTTTGAGGAATAATGGAGAATATTGTGTACACAATTACTTAATTCCATATTATATTTATATTTATACTATATTTATATCTATAGCGGAAACTCCGGCGTATATATCTATATTTATACAAGGTGCTACCATGCCAGATTACCTCCAGATGTATAAACAATGAGGATTAGCGATAAACATCCACTGCCATGTTGTTACTTACAAGGATAATTCGGTGAAAACTTTAATGTGCCAGCCAAATTCATTTCCACAAAAACTAACACATTTATTCACTTTAAAGCCAGATAGCTTTTTTCGCGGGGGGGGGGGGGGGGGGGGTGGCAGGGTAGCTCGGGGGATCCGTACGGATCTCGCAATCCTGACAATGTGAGTTCAAATCCCGCTCAGGACAATATTTTATTTATAACTGAAAGCTTTTCCTGAGCCATGGATGTTTAGAATGTGGTAGAAACCTGCAGTATATATAGCCCCTGCCTCCACGATCCTAAGCTGCTGAAAGGGAGGCTAAAAATATAAATTTAAAAAAAACAACGCCAGATACAAACGTAAGAGCCGCCAATTTCAATTGACTACCATTTATTTTATTTCATTTATAATTAGTGTCCAAATTAATATTAATATTTCACCTTGTGACAAATCATTTTCAGCTGTATAATTATTAATACCGTCTTGAGATCTAAAGAGAAAGATTATAGAATGCTATGACTAGCAAGATACTCAAACTTATTTTTTTTAAATAAAGAAAGAAATTGTTGAACTGCTTTCACGGCTACGTTGGAAAATACAGTTTTCAGCGGAAGTTTTCATTCTAATATATATATATACGGAATATATCTTCATGACATTAGTAATCCAAAGTTTTTGTAAATATTTTTAAAAATAATAGTAGATATAATNAATTTATCGTAATTATTATGGAAATATGAATTGTATACTATTATGATAATTTACAAAAACAAATACTGTAAATTTCATTACAGTTTCAAATTTCACGCCTATAAGTAGCTGCATGTATTCATGTAAAAGTAAGAAAAGTGTGTTTCTATCATCACTGTTGAGGCCGCATCTTTTTTTTTTTTTTTTTTTTTTTTAAAAAAGATAAGATATGTTGCATTTACAAGCATTAATTAAGCAAAATCTTCCAATGAGAATTAGGGGGTACGTACTACTTCAAGTACGTTTTTAATTATATTATTGAAGCTTTTACAAAATAAATGGAACAGAGATAGGTTCATTGATAAATAAACTATTTCAGTGCTTATGCAGAAAATGTAGCAAGTAGAAATGTGAGTTTACTTGAATTTTAAAAAGTTTAAATTATGGTTTTTGAAATCCCGCATTAAATGCAAGAAAAGATTGTCATAGGACCAAATCCGACCATCTGGAATATATTATTACCTGTTAGTTCAAAAGTAAGAGGGAACACTACGGTGACTGTAGCATTTAATTGAGATAAAATAAATTCAGTATTGATTTGATTTTGGGTACACTTTATTTATTTAGCACAACAACAATCAAGCCATTTGGACTGGAGTTTAATAGGATCCTAAATTTGAATTTATTAGTCAATAATCCAGAATTATTGTTCACAATTTAATTCGGTATATCCTTTTTAAATCAAGCAGAAAACTGTTTCATTCATCCATTTAATGAATTTTTACTGAAAGAGTGGGGGATTACTTAATATGGAATATTCTTACAGTAATATTCATTATCCACGAATCCAAGCGATTCCCTTAGTTTACACCAGAACCTGACTAACTATATAACTGAATACTTAATAACTGTATTGATAAATACATAACCATATGTATTTTTCTTTGGTTCATCAAATCTACTTTTCTTGATTTACGGTAATATTTTAAAACTTTAAAATAAAATTCATAATTAATATCATATATTCTTTATTTAAGTTTCAATTGCATATAACACCTTACTTCCTGCAGGAGACACTTATTACGCATACTATAACACAACAGAGGAATTAGGGGACGCATATCTTCAATTAGATTTTTCGTCAATAATTCAAGGTAGCCACGTTGTTTGGGACTATTTTTTCATTCTTCACAGACCTAATCAGGACAAACTCTGGACTACACACACACACACACACTCACACACACACACAAACACATACATATATCTTCTCCCTCATTTCCCACGAGCATTTAAGTCTACGATGTTCCTCTCCCCATCTATCGGGCACATACACCTCGATCCGTAAGACTGGGGACAAAGTCGGCACATGACAAATCATTCTTGGTTTTTTTTCAACATTACATGATACTCATATGCAAAGATCATATTCCATTCTGTGACATGACCAAACCACATTAGCTTCCTCAATGAGATTTTTCAATTTTGTAAAATTCAACTTTGCTCCCCCTTCCTCACATATTAACTTCCTACCCATTTCTCTTTTGCCACTTTCTGCTTGTCGTGATTCTGCTCATCAGACTGTCCTGGGTTATACAGATCTTTCCTCCTTTCAGCAGAGTTCGGTGATTCTCACTTAAAAACAAGAAACTTAACATTTCCACCGTCCTCTCTCATTCTGGATATCTGATTACCAATGGCGTCAATCCCACTTACTACATCGACCAAATACGAGAATTTCATTACAGTATCTAGAGTTTCCTCATTGCATGAAATATATATTTCTTGTTAGCGTCTATGATCATTTATTTTGTTTCAAGCTCCCCTTGGCATTCAATAATTGCAATTACGCTTGAAGTCTACTTACATTATTACTAAACTTGAATTGGTTTCATAATGCAGTAGACAAGTATAAGAGGCCTTATCATATCCTTACCTCTATAAACCATCTAGGTAAATTTTCCATTGCACTACTACTACGCAGGATTGACTATATGAAAGATAGATATGTTGTGTGCTCTGTGTAATTATGTGTGTGCCTATACATATAGGTATTATACCATAATATGGTATTCACATATGTTAACTGTATAAATAAGTTGAATAAGATTTTTGTGTACGAAGAAATCAAGAATATTGGAAAGGCAGTGGCCCAGAAAGTGTACGACCACAGAAATCTGTCATCCTGGAGCTAAATTACAAGGGATTTGAATTACAGTTACAATCGGCTTGGAGTATGAATTAAGTAAATTAAAGAAAAATAATTTTATAAAACATGGATGGGTATTGAGGGCCAATGCTATTGGGTGGAAGAGGGTGTATGGAGATGGTAATGTCACCCGTTCCCTCACCTGGGCAGTAGTTAATAAACTGTCATGAATGTAAACTAATCGTTTTGGAAACGCTGCTAGGACATGTTGTTTTATTAATTTATAGAAAATTTTGGTGGATAAATGTCGAGTCATCCGTCAGAATGATCAGTTGCTGTAAATTATCTATGTTTTGACCATAAAGAGACAATTTCAATTCCTCAAAATGGAGAGTTTTTTGACTGTATGTATTATTATTAGATGATTTTATTAGGGTTCGGTCAAGATAGATTAAAAAAAATACAATTTAAAAAAAAAAGTGTATTTAAAAAAAAAACTATCTGCCTACATTGTAAGCCATCTTCAGGGCTATCATAAAGACGAGAGGGGACGTCCTATCCCTAAGTTCACACTTCAGTCATTGTGAACTTAGGGACAGGACGTCCTCTCTCGTCTTCATGATAGCCCTGAATATGGCTTACAATGAAAGCAGAAACGTTGGCAGATAACCTTTTTAAAAAATACACTTCTTTCTTTTTTTTAATTTGTATTTTTTTTTTTGTATCTACCAAAAATAAAACTCATCTAATAATTTAAATTCGTCAGTTTTAGTTCAGATTCTATTGGAATTCAAAAGGAGGGCGTTGAAGTAATTTGAAATAGATGATGTTAGTTAAAATATTATTAGTAAAAATATTATTATTAATACAATTATTAGTTAAAATATTAAATTTTATAAATATTTTATTTTGTTGTGGTTTTTAATCCCACGTAAATTATTATTTTTTAAACAATTAATAAGAGGGAACAGAAAATAAAAAACTATCTGTCCTCGCCAGGAATCGAACCTGGACCTCCTGCTATCCGGGCTGGAATGCTAATTAATCCATTACACCACTGGTCCTGTTCCCTCTTATTAATTGTTTAAAATATTAAAAATAAATATTACAAAAGAGGCGCCGACTTAGCCCAGAGGATCTATTTGAGACTGCAAAGCCTGTTACTGTGGATTCGAGTTTCGGTCCATGATTTAATAATAATATATATTGTAGAAAAATTAAAATTTCCACTAAGTGTCATAAGTAATTAGAATAGAGTGGATATTCAAATAACTTATTTTCGAATAAGTAAACCTATATTCAAATATTGACCTCTCAATAAATAGATATTTTTTCTTAAGTGTGTCTTTGAAGTAAATACTTGTCTTTTTCTCACAATTAGCCCATGAAACCACAGTCCGTACACCGTACTGTAGAATGCATTTATATGCACGTTTATACGTGTCTCACGTGATAATAACAGAAGAATACCTGCATATACTCCTCATCGTTCTTGGCTTTCCATCAGAAAATGGTACTGTCAGACGTATTTTATCTACAGGCAGAGCTGAATAGTAATTAAGTTATAAATACTTAATCTGTGATAATAAATGTTTGTAGCGATAAATTTGTCTTTAATGGACTAAAATATTTATTCATTTCATTAACAAAAATGAATTTAACATTTGAGATTTTTAGTATTTTCAGCTATAAAAAGTAAATACATTCATTGAGAAAGTATTTATAGTATTTGTAGCGATTATTGAAGGATGCCATATTTAAATAATATTTTTAATAAATAATAATAAACCATAGAACTTTAACTACTTTCTAATGAGGTCAAATAAAGGCAAGCATTTCACGGAAAGTAGTTTATTTGGTTTTGAAATATTTTTACATTCAAAAGCTGAGTAAATTCCAAGGCAAAGAGAAGTTGGAAAAAGGGCATTTTGTTTCGCATTATCCGTGAAGAAGGCCGAGGCCTGGAGCAAGAGCAAGTCTTGGAGCAAGAAGTCCTGCGTGGCCAAGAGCAAGTCCAGGTGCAAGAAGTCCTGCAGGAGCCAGGCCAGGAGCAAGAAGAAGACCAGGCGAGGAAGGACCAACTATAGCGGCACCAGCAGAGGAAGGTCCTACAAGTGTGGCACCAGCATTGCTTGGGCCAATCAGAGCGGCTCCACCGTTGCTTGGGCCAATCAGAGCGGCTCCTGCTGAAGCTGGTCCAATCAGAGTAGCTGCAGGAGCTCCCAGGAGAAGACTCCTCTTCTGCCTCTCCTCATTGGCCAGAGCTGTGCCGATGATGACTAAGCAGATCTGGAAACACCCACATATTTATACAAAATTCAACAGTTCCCTATTTTTAATTTTGGTAAATATAAAATTGTAATGTACATTGAAATGAATGGTTTTTACGATCATTTTAAAAATCGTACTTAGAGGACTTCTGGTCTTACATATTACTATTGTTATTTACATTACCATACTAACCAAGGTTGCACCCACACATAATACATAGAGAGTCTCATGTATACCAACAATACATCAATACATTTTTCGCGAATTTGAAATGTTGAAGAGAACTATTTGACGTTTTGACATAGAAGACAATAAAATGTAAGACTTTTAAATTTTAATTAAAAAATCCAACAAATTTTTAAAACTAATGTTTTGTCTCACCGAATAATTAAAACAACAAATTTTTTACCCAAAATTAGTCAGGAGACAATGACGAAGCATTTGATAAAATTTATGTAAAAGTGCCTTAATTAAAAACAATCTGCATTTAACTAATCGGTCCTACAGAGAATACAAAATTGAATCCTTTAACAAAATATGACTCATTTGAATTGTTGGTAGCAATGATTTTATATGAAATATGTAGATAATAAATGTTCGGATAATTATAATTTTTAAAACTTTCATAAAATTTAAAACCACTTATTATTGTAATTCTATGTTTAATTTTAATCCAATTTTTTTGTATCATATATAATTGCACTTACGATGAATGCCTTCATGTTGTTTGTGTTGGTTCTGCAGGATATCTACAAAGAAGTCCAGCCAAGCCGCTGTATATATAGCGCGACAGAACCACGCCCCGATCCTTGGGGTTGTTTGCGGATATAGGCTTATGCAACGAGATCAAGTGTTGAGTCCTAGGCCTTTTGTCCTAAGAGATCTAGTGTTGAATTTAGTCTGTAAGGGCGTCTGTCCTACTAGATATACTGTTGAGTATATACTATAAGGGCATTTTTCTATGAGATATAGTGTTCAGTATGATTTCCAAGAGCTTCTGTTCTATGAAATATTGTGTGAAGCATGAACTCCTTGGGCATCTGTCCAACGAGATCTGATGTAGAGCCAGGGTCTTCTGTCCTACAAGATCTAGTTATGAGTGTAGTCTACAAGATCTTCTACCCTATGAGATACAGTGTTCAATATGATTTCCAAGGGCTTTTGTCCAATGATATCTTGTGTTCTATATGATTTCCAATGGCTTCTGTCCTACGAGATCGAGTGTTGACTATAATTTCTAATAGGAAGTACTCCATGAATTTTGGATTTGAGTATAGTTTACAAGGGCTCAACCGACTAATTTTAAGTTTAAATTTTGTCCTCTAGCATCAATAATATAGGGGCTTTACGGTTTGGATATTCAGGGAGAACAAATTTAATTCTATATAAACATGTTTTTATCCACATCTATGCATGGTACCCTCAGCAGATGGAAGAATAAATTAAACCAGTGTAAGTGCGTTTCATAGTATAATTTGGGAGAGGTTGCGCATTTAGAAGAGTTTTATGAGTTTTTGTATTGTGAAATTAAAATCCGAATCGAGGGCATTGTTTATAATAAATTTCGGTGCGTTTACAATCTCACAAAGATTTTTGTGCCCAAAATCAGGTTTATGTTTGATTTTTAAGCAGAACTATAAATTTGGGTATCAAATCTCCATACTAGTTTGATAAGATATGTATGTAAATATTGTGTTTCATTTATATTTTGACCCTAGAAGTATCATGTGATCTGATCTGAATATGTATGTGATCTGAATATATGAATATGTATTTTTAAAGTTTTTTTTTTTTTTTTTGCTATGTTAGCCTCCCTTGCAACCACTTAGGGTCATTGGAGGGAGAGGCTATCTACAGGTTGCCACCCCATTTTAAACGCACCCATGGCTCAGGACAAGCTTCTATTTATAAATAAAAGATTGACCTGGGCGGGATTTGAACCCGCAGCGTCAGGATTGCGAGGCCCGTACGGATCCCCTGAGCTAGCCTGGCGCCCCATTTTTAAAGTGAAACGACCCCTCTAGTCAAAAATGAGACCCTTGGCCTCAGGGAATGTATTTTGATCCTCTACCTGCTTTATCTGAGTTCAACCCAATCATAGCTCATTCTACTCGCTGACAAGGGATACATAAATTGATAATCATCAAGTAATTGTAAGCTGATCTCAAGAGTCAATCAATGGGTATTTCCATTTTTACGTAGATTATGATATTGTATTTTCTATAGGAAATTGGCCTAACATAACTGTTGAGAATCACGATATAATTGTAAAATAAGTAGTTGGGGAAGAAAAAAGTAGTTGCTCTGATATTCCTGCTCATGTTGTGGATAGCATTTGTATATATATATATATATGCATTAATTAAGCAAA
>KZ807169.1:72650-95046 GCA_000696205.2 Oncopeltus fasciatus | reverse complement strand
TTTTGACTATATATATATATAAGAAAGAGTGCAGTGAACAACACCCAAAAAAAATTATACATTTTCAAGTAATACATACAAGTAATACATTTTCGAAGTGATTTTTCGCCCTTCTTCAGTGAGGAGTGAAGAGAGGCACAAGAGAGAGGGTAACTGCGAAGGTTGAGCGACCTCCCCCCACTCTTCCTATACCAACCCGTGTAGTGGATACTTTAGTGTTCATTATTTTCACAATATTTTTTTCTCTGGCTTATGAGTTTTTATTCTTCATTTGCCTCTCTCTCTTTGTCGTTTGGGCCTACTGAGGACCACGCGGCTCGTATCTACTCTTCGGAAAAGCTTTTTCCTTCCTCTTCTTCCAGTACTCCTTCATTTTCTGGCTGTGAGCCAGCTTTCTCTCCTCCGTCCACCTGGATTCTGTTTCCTTCTTGCTAGTAAGGGGTATTGGGAACACAGCCTGTTGGATTGCTTGCCGGAACTGTGATCGTTCTTGTACAGTGGCCAGCGGGATTTCTAGTTGTTTCAGATCTGTCTTTACCAAGGCAACCCATTTGTTTTTGGAGGCTTTTCCTCTACTTGCCGCTGTGAAGATTCTATTGGTAAGTCTTTCGGGTTTCATGCGGGCCAAGTGTCTGTAAATTCTTCATTTACCCTTATTTATACCCATCATTTATAATTTGTTATTTACCATTTACTCCTATTTATGTTCATCGTTTATAAAAAAATAGGAAATATTCTTGTACTATGCAGCTCCTGGGGGGATAAACTAATTTTTATTTTATCCTACTAACTGCCCTTTCCTAGCATATTTGTTTTTTTTTTTATAGGGTCGTGAGTGTAACTAGTTTCAAGCGTTTCCAGTGGAATACATTTATTGACCTGTAAAAATGTCGCTTGTACTATTATAGGGGAATTATTAAAAACCCCTTGTGTAAGGTAAAGAAAGTAGGGAAGGGAGGAAATTTATTCTTGACTAGTCCTGAAGCTGATATATTATTTATGCGGTCCGAGACTCCCTTAAACGCTCCACTTCCCTTCGAATATTCCCCTAGAAGAGTATTCTGAATTATTCCCTTCTTCTTCAATGCTCTGCTGGAAAACTGGGCTGAACTTCCTCTAAGCCAAACAAGATGGCTGTAGATTCCCGACTAATAGGGTAAGACACTCAGCACGCTCTTCAGAAAATCTGCAAAATCTTTGAGGAAGATAAGGACCTTCCCTCAATTTTGATAGATTATATACGCCATCAAAATGGCCTGAGTAAAACAAAGGACACGGTTTTGTGGATAAAACTTCTCTTTCAAAATTTAGTGGAAGGAGATATATTCCAGACAATAAATGCAAGGGAATAGAATAAATTTATATTTGTTTTCAATTTCAGGTATAAAATTTAATTTTCTGACGTTTATTATCTACATATTCACGATAAAAGGCTCATTGCGGAAGAAGTTTAAGAATATAACTACGTTGGGTGAGCATTTTCCATACTCTTCCTACCCAGACAGTCTAGAGTGAAGCGGTCATTAGTGGTCATAGCTTTTACGCTTATTATTCTCCCCGGCCTTCAAATTTTGCTCAACCATGGGAAACGTGATTAAATTATGCCCCTCCTGCGTGAGGTACTAATATTTTTCTTTATATTTCTTTAATTACAATTATTAAAACATTTTTTTTTTTTTTAAATAACAACCTGCGGGTAGAAGTTTAATCCAAACAGACCGAAATAAAAAAGATTAGCTGGGAATTTAATAAGTTATCTGGCTCTCCTGGTAGCGTAATTGGATAACGCGCTTGCCCGGTTAGCAGGAGATCCATGTTCGAGTCCTGGCTGGGACACTTAGACTTTTTTATTCTATTCCCTTGCATTAATTGATTTAAATTTACGTGGGATTAAAAACCGCAAATAAAATTAATATTTATAAGAAAACTTTTTTTTTTCCTTGTTTTTTGTTTTTGTTTTTTTAAGAACATGCCAATAAATATTTTTGTTATATGTTAATGATTAGAAATAAACAATTTTTACAAATAAATAAAATTTATATGGGGGAATCCTTCAATACTGTAGCTCCTGAAAAACTTCTGAAAATCTATATACTATTTTTTACATTAACAGGTGCCTGCGATATCACCATTTGTGTCACTATGGCAGAAAATTTGGGTGGATTTCGTTAGTCAATGTAGTGGCTAAGGTATTAGTTTACTTTTTGCTTTTTGAGATAATGCGAAAAAATAAAGGGGTAAGGTTAGAACTTGAATGAAATCTATTTGTAGGCCATGGTGAAGGGTCGAGTTAGTTACATAAAAGGGATCGTTTAAAATGATTCTGAGGAATTCGGCCATGAAGGATTGAATGCCTTTGAAATTGGGGATCTTGGTGGTGTCTCTCGGCAGCACCATTTCCTAAATCCAATTTACCTAGAGTATAGTTTAATAAATCGCTTGTTAGCGCTATATTGACCATTATAGTCTCCGTCCGAGAAGTTTTATGGTGCCCTTAGGGAATGTTTAGGTCTTGATTTTCTTTCTTATGTCTTCCTTACAGGTTAGTTCTGAGTCAAGATAAAACCATTCAAGGATTACCAACTAAAAAAGATTTCATTTTTAAAGTCATGGAAAAAAAAAGATGATATTTATAGAAGCATATGAAATTTATTTACAAAAATTGGTGACTAAAATGTCAATTAATTGACACATAAATTTCCATGAGCTTCCGATGAAAAATCGAAAGTTAAAGCTATTGATCCGTTTGAGGTAAGGGGATTCAGTGTAGGCCGGCGGTGACTGCTGGACTGTGGACAACACCTGAAGGTCCTCTGATGGTAGCAGCTCCAGCGGTGGGTCCAACGTTGGCTGATGGTGCAGCCACTGCTGGAGCGATTGCAGCCGGCGCTACTGCAGCTGGAGCGAGGAGAGCGGGGTGTCCTGCGAGTCCTTGAGCGAGGAGGGCGGGATGTCCTGCGAGTCCTGGAGCGAGGAGGGCAGCGCCGTGGCTAGAAGGTCCTATCAGGATGCCGTTGAGGCCAAGAGGTCCTACGAGTCCAGGCACTCCGAGCAGGCCGTTCAGGTAACTCCTCTTCAGCCTCTGTTCACCTGCGAGCGCAGCTCCGAGGATAACCAGGCAGACCTGCAACGAAAAAGGACAAATTAAAATTAATAATAAGTTGATATTTAAAAATAAAAAATATTAACACACATACATACCTCTATTTATTTCTGAAAGCTCTTAGGTCTTTAGTGGGTGAACAGGAAAAAAATTATTATTTAGTTAGTGCTTTCTAATTATAAATTAACTACCAATTTGTTTGTGTTAACATGCTCCCGGAATTTTTTAACACCTGTCTCAGAGCTCAGTTTCTACATACAATCTATCTGGCAGATATCTGACCAGTAAGAATGGTATCTATCTTTCTGAATTCATCCTCACCATCAGTTAGTAAATTTTTAATTATCTTATTCTGTAGTAAATTTTAAAATATGATTCTCTTTAGAAAACAATTGGTAGTTCTTTCGAAAATCTTTTCAGTATTTATTTTAAAGTGGGTCAGTCTTTCATAGAAAATTTTAAGGAACAACAATGACGGTCAAATTAAGTATTTAAAAGTATTAATTTGGATTGCTAGCTATATTTTACATTAAAATGCTTAGATAAGATAATTAAAAATGTATGTATTTTAGCTTAGAATTAATGTTTAATTATGTAGAAACATTTAAAGAGATTCTTTAAAATAATAACTTAATACTTGTTGCTAAGCTTTGAAACAATTGAATATAAGTAAATTAACATAATACCTGAAAATGAATTTCCTGAATAATGAATATTTAAAAAAAAAAATCATCCTCTTAATGCTTTTCTTAGCATAAAGTATTTATATAAAACCGGTTAAAATTTTTATCTAGCTGAAGCTGAGATGATAAATAAGATACGCAATAAAGTGATATTTTATTTTTTCGAAAATTTCTCAGAACAATGTATTATTTTAAAATTAGTGTTTTATTTATTTTTTTCTTAAAATTTTTTATTACATTTTTAATCAAAACATATTTTTAAATAAAGTAGTTTAAAACAACTTATATTAAAATTTTATAAACTGTATATCAAAATTCTTCGAAAAATTTCGTATTTAGCTTTTAGTATAATTTTATACATAATTAATTCTAATATTAAAAGTATTCAAAACTATCTGATAGTATATAAACTTTATAATATGCTGGGGATATGTGTATTCGCTCTTTAGTGTCCTTGATTAAAAATAAATAAAACAACCGGAGTTATAATTTCAAATCACAAATGGTAAGCAAAGATAGATAATCGATATATCTGGAAGTGGGTGCGAGGGGAGGGGTCAGAATATCTTTCCCCTACAGAAAAGAGAAAATTCAAGAGTCTTAAATGTATTTGACATTTTGTTAAATTTAGATTTTTAGAGGAAAAATAAGATGAAACCTGTTTTCGACACTTGCAAAATAGATTTTTTTTTTTTTCAAATCATATACTTTGGGATTAGATATAGAAAAATTTAATTCAGTGTTGGATATTTCAAACCATCGCGCTGACAGTTATCTGTCCAAAACCCTTCCTTCTAGAGTACGTGTAGGAAACCTCATTTTCCTTTTGCCTATTGATTCAAGGTGAAAAGTAT
Organism: Oncopeltus fasciatus; assembly: GCA_000696205.2. NCBI lineage: Eukaryota > Metazoa > Arthropoda > Insecta > Hemiptera > Lygaeidae > Oncopeltus > Oncopeltus fasciatus. Next base: position 90,406 of record KZ807169.1, on the reverse strand, counting down.
ATCCTTATTTAGTAAATAAAGAAAATTTTTTATTTTATTTTACACATAATTAATTATATTTGTTGATTGAGGAACAATTATCAGGGAAATCTAGTTTTTATTGCAGACTTTTTTTCTAAGCTAATTACATCGTAATAATACCTTTGAGAAATAACAGTTATTAATAAAAGAAAAAAAGTATCTGTGAAGCCTACTCACGAGGAATGTCTTCATGTTGGAGGTGTGGGTGAGTATGTCAATCCGTCGAGGCAGGAGTTAGTTATATAGTAGCGGAGAGGACGACCTTGCAGGAGTCCGGAAGTGCATTTAAGGATGGAGGGTCCACGTGATCTAGGCCACGCCCGCTCCGGACGCCTTGCATCTCCAGGCAGGGGTACGGGCTGGAAGTGTGGCAACTGGAAGGTCTCTCTCTTCCAGTGGCGCTGCTCATCAGCTGATAATGCAGGGATCGTGAAGTAAACAATAATAATGCCAACAGTGGGGAACAAGAGCTGAACTTTTGGAAAATTTATTTTTTATTTTTAACTTTCATTTATTTATTAAATTTCTGTTAAAATAAAACTTTTTGTAATTTTATTACAATGAAAAACATAGACTAAAAAACAACATTCTTATTATTAAAAATAAATTAATAACAATTTTTTTGAGAGAGAGAATAGTCTGAACAATTTTCATGAAAGATTCGGTCATGGAACTGAAAAATTCTGATTTACTGATGTGTAATCAAAAAAGTATTTTGGACGAGGAAACAGTGAGGGTTCGGTCAGGGGTTTATAATTAAATTTAAAAAAAAGTTGGTATGTCTTTACTTTTGCCAACGTTGAAGCCTTTTTCAAGACAGTGGGGATAACGAAGGGAGAGAGTCAGGAATTGTGCTCTACCTCATGGTTGCTGGGGTACTGAAAAAATAAAAAAGTATTTTATTTTTTCTAACGATCGGCCTAAGTTTCAGGTATTAATTAGACCCGAATAACAAAAAATACATTTATATATGTTATAATACAACACACTAATAAATAAATGAAAATATAAAACTGAGTGTAATCAGCTATATGAAATGATGACAACTGAAAACCGAACTTACATAAATTTCAGTTCTTCGGCTTCTAAGGCAGAATTCCTTTCTAACATCTAGTCATTTACCTTTCCGATCAACTAGTCAACTACAATGTAATTTTGTACAACAATGGAAGTTACTAATTTTAACAAGATAACAATTCGTGGTATTTGTTTTTAAAAAAAAATTTTCCATAGTTCATTTCAAAGTTAACTTTTATTATACATAATGTTTACGTTTCAACAATGAAACAAAACTTTGTTGTTTTTATATTTTTAATGGGTTCAATTACATAAAATATTTGTTTTTATTATATTGAGACTAAAATANTCTTTGCCAGCTTTGTCTCCTTGCTAAGTGCTTCAAACCAGCTCTGAAGTATTTAGACATTGATATAATATCTATTTCTACTTCTGAGGTTAGTCCAATTAAATTTTACTTCCATGATATTTACTATAATATTTTGTGTTGTTTAGTTGTGTAAATTGTGTTTAATGAATATTTGTTGTATTATGTTGACTATGAATATTATCTTTAAGATTGAAAAAAAAAAAGAAAAAAGGTTGATCTGTTAATTCCTAGACATGTTCAAGATATCCACTAAAAATTATATATTTTCTTTTCCTTAATAACTTACCATCTCACATACAACATTATCTTTCTGGGGGTTCCAGTGGTTCCTCTCTCTAGATTTTGTGAAGAAAAAATCCTTATCTCTCAAAAGGTGTATGGTAGAGCAACAGGGTAGGCAAAAAATAAGGTCACAATGTGTCTGTAAAAGCATCCTATTATTAACAAATTAAAAAAAAAAAAGTTGAATTCTTATATTTGTTTCCCCATCAAAAAGAAAACTGCATAAACATAACTGTCGTTTATCATTTATATTTTCCGTGACAATTTTAAGTTCTTAATTAGGAAAAAATAGCAGTCTTGTGCTTATAAAATTTAAACTATTGCTGATTAAATCATCATAGGTCATTGCGAGTTTTAATGAGCCCATTGCTGAACTATTATTTTAGTGGCTGATGCAGTAGTCGTGTTAGAATATTTATTTAACTCTCTTTAGCATTTTACAGAAAGTTAAAAACAAAAATTTTTTTTTTTAAAGATTATCAGGCTATAAAGGAAGAAAAAGAGCACTTATTGATTAGTTATTTTTTTACTCCTGTAAAATTGTAATTTTGTTAAATATTCTGTAATAATTGATCATTCCATATTCAACATTATTTTAATGTTTTTTTTCCCTGTCTTAAGTGATATGCCAACCTGCCCAAAAAATGTTTACCAAGTGGGCGAGGAAGATCTCCACTCCCCTGCTCCTGACTTATAAAAGTTTTTGTGGATAGCTAAAGTAATTTATTGTGTTATAATTAAAATCTTAATTAGTGAATATAAATGAATTTATTTCAGAATTTTGATGTGCATGTATTCATGTTTAGTTGAGATCCAAGTAGATGAGGAGGGGAGATCTTCCTGGCCTGCGATGTACAGTCCAAAAGTTTATAAAAGAAAAATTCTCAAAATACCCATTTAAAAAAAAAAAAAATTTACTAATGTTTTGGTTTTATTCTAAGCCATTTTAAAGGTTATCATGAGGGCAAAAGGGGAGATGTCAAAATAGACAAATCTGTATAACTGAATGAAGTTATATGATTAATTAAATTTCCTGTTAAAAATAAAATTTGCTTGATCAAAATATTTTTACACACCATAAAAAGATTATTGAATTTTTACACTAAATGGGCTTAAAATGAAGGTAATGTGTAAAAAAAAAGTGGTGTTACAATTTTTTTAATTTTATGTAGTGGATTTTATGTTGTGCTATTTTTGGCCTGAATTATATTTTAGACTATTTTGAGATATTTGAGAATGTATGAGATTTTTACATTGGATTTTTTAAAATCGACGGCTTAATTTAATTTATTAAATAAATTATTATAAATATAATTTATATTTTTCCATCCTCACTCACAACTAGTCAGTTATATTAATCTGTTGTATGATGAAGAATTTAGCAGGATGTGCCTAAAGTGAATGTTCAATTTAGAGTTTAATGTTGGTCGAGGTTAAATTATTTATGTTTATGTGCAATGTAAGTATAGAAATTTACTAGTTTAAAGGTCCACTAGGATTCCCAGAGGCATAATTTTGGCTAGAACAAATGGGGACTTGTTTATAATGTATTATTCTTTAATAGTCTTCGCACTCATTCTTGGCTAGCCATGTTGCTTTTTTCTTAGACTAGCATACCCCAAAACCATATGTGATATTATGGCAACTTTTTCTTAAAATAAGGTCAACTTTTTACAGTAAATTAAAAAGAAAAAAGAAGATATACGAAAATATTTATGGAATCCTAGATGAAATGTCTAGATGCCACGAGTATTTCGTAAAATTAAATAGTAGTAAATACATTCATTTAATTTTAATAAATAAAAGAATCCCCTCACTTTTTATATTTATTTCTTTGAGATGTTCAAACAATTGGTATGACTGCTGCATATAACTTTAAAATAATTAATTCCACTTCTTCATTATCCTTCTTTCATATTTCCTTCTGGTATTCAAAAAGTTTGAAAATGTAATTTCATCATATATTACTCCAGAAAAACTATCTAGCTTTAATTGTTTTACTTTATAACTCTATTTTACAGTTAATTCTTTTTTATGTTATTTTAGAGTTAATACTCTAACTCAGTAACTCAGGAGTGTTACAGAGTATTACTTAATATTTGATGTATGAAGTTAGGCATTGCTCTACAATACTAGACTATATTCATGATTGCGGTGCTCTTTTTTGAGGAGTGTGTAAGTAACATACTGATAAGTAACATATTAATGAATGGATAATTTTTTCTTCTTGTTTAGTGTGAATCAGAGGAGTTCTAAGTCCTCTGGTTTAACCTTAAAGTATACTGATACCAAAGTTTAGCACTAACTGGATTAGAAGGGATTCTTCGAGCCTGTGAGCTTACCTAGCTTAATGTTAACTTCAATTCGGAATTTCTGGGAAACAAACTTCATTTTCACAGAACGCTATACTTACAAGAACGTCAGAGTGCTAAGCATGATTAGTACTGGTTCTGCAAGGACGAGAAATGTGAATGTTTGTGAAGACACAACTGTTTAGTACTGGTTCAATATGAACTTGATGTCTGTATCTGTATACACTTTAGTTTAGTACTATTTTAATAAGAACATCAAGAATGAATGCCAATAAAGACACACTTGTTTAGTCCTGGTTTGATATGAACTTCAAATCTGAATGCTTATGAAGGCAAACTTGTTTAGTATGAATTCGAGAAGAACATCCAGTCTGAATCCTAATGAAGACACATTTGTTTAGTGCTAGTTCAATATAATCATCAAGGGCGATTGTTGTCGAAGACAAGTTTGTTTAGTACTAACTCTCTAACAACATTTAGTGTGAAAGCTTATGAAGACGCATTTTTTTAGCATTAATTCGTTACAAACATAAAGCGTGAATACAAATGAAGACACACCTGTTTAGTACTAAACTGTTAAGATCAACCAGTCAGAACCAGTCTGAATGCTAATGAAGCAAGTGTTGCTTAGTACAAATTATTTAAAAATGTCAAGTGTCAGTGCTTATGAAGGTACGTCCGCTTCATACTATATACCAAATAAGTATACATAGATTGATAAACCAATCTTGTTTATTTTGGATAATTTGCAAGTAGTAGGGCTACTTTGTATAGACAAAATATAATGCATAAAAATTTTGGTACCATCTATTATTCTGTATTCAATAGCAGTGAATAAATAACCTTATTATCGCAGATAACAAGCAAGGTATTTTCATTTTTTTTTATTATAAAATAATAATAAAGTATGAGCAACATACATTTTATTAATTAAAAAAATAATGAAATTTTATAAAGGATTTGTGAATTAAACAATGCCTCACTCAAAATCAGAAGTATACTCCCCAAAATCTTTTCAAGGATACGCGGCCAAATGTACTATTTACTTAAATTTAATAAGTTATACAGCTTAACTTGAGAAATCTACAAAATTTGTGCACATCTGAAAGATCAACTACTATTACTGAACTAATTCAGATAGATTTAGCAAAAATAAAAGGAATGGTTAAATAAATTCAAATCATAATCGTTACCTCTTAGGGTCATGAAAGAAGGGCTTTCTATAGGTAACTACTCTATTCTAAACATATATTGCACTGTGAGAGGTTTTAATTCTTGGTAAAGATATCTCCAGAGTGTTATTTGAAGCAGCAGCCCCAGGTTTTGTGGTTTGTTAACCTTTGAACCCTTCACTTGTGGGTTTACCGCTATTCCTTATTCTTCTCGTTCCATTCTCGTTTACACCTAAGGGATAGGAGACGAAGANATATATATATATAAAACGGACAGTCTAATATCACTAACAGTTTTATTTAACGTATCAATTGTTAAGGGGATTAACTGTGGTGTTTATGAGTACATCATTAGTGAGGTTTGGGTAAGAAAGCAATTTTCAGCTATTTCAAATTGACGTTTGACAATACATTAACTTTTTTATGTTATCCCAACAGAAACAAAACTCAAATTGTAAAAGAGAGTAGTGAATATAAATAACTGCCCAATTAAATATTTCAAAAAATGCGCTTTAAATTAAACTTTAAAATTTGTTTGTGTTTACAACCTAAGTGTAGCAGATGCCGGTGTGTAAAGCATAACCTACCACAGCTGTTATAGTTTTGGTTTTAGCATTTACTCTACCTTCTCTAACTCGACAGGTTCACTTGAAAGCAAATTGGAAAATAATAAACAATTAATGAGAGGGAACAGAATAAAAAAATCCATCTGTCTTTTGGAAAATAATGTGATGTGCGGATAAGTTTAAGAGATCGATAAAATCGTAAAATCTAAAATATATTCTTTATAGTTCAATTTAAGAAAGATAATATAATGCATAGTGGCTGTAAAATATAACTTAATAAAAATTAAAGTAAATGTAATGTAACTTTCTAACATGACAAAAAAAAAAAAAGTTATTATATATGGTTTTTTTAATATGAAACTTCAAGTTATGTGTGAGCTCTAATATTTTTTAAATATGCTAACCAAATTAGGTAATTTATCTTAACCATTAAATAAATACATTTCGGCCGAATATAAATGAGTAGGAAAGAGAATTCGGAGGTAAAATAAATTAATAAATCATCAATAACTTAATAATGTATTTATTCGTTTCAAGAAATTATTTATAAAGTATAATTGATATAACATGCATTCTTATTATTCTGTCATTAATATACTATAACCTTTTTTTCTTTTTTTTTTTTTTTTTTTTTTTTCGTAAAAGGGGAAATATAAGAGAGATATTTCAACTCTTTTTGTACGAGGTTAGAGTTCGTAACATTTACCTCTTTAATGAACTCTCGTAGAAACAAATAGAGGACGTAATTATGGTTTACGCCCTGGTAGGAAGCACTACACTCGAGATACAAACAAGTCTATCTCGTTGTCCCAGCCGACCTCCAGTCGCCCTTCTAACGAAGACTTATATCGGTGAAAGGGGGGGGGGGGATATCATGCACTCTCGGTGCAGTGTAGGAAGACGGAAGTGCATACTGCAGTCTGAGTCAGCGTCACTTTGACCTAGACGTCCTTGCACTAACGGAGAAGCCGCGCCCTCGTATCTAGGAGTCGGCCACTCCCTGGCACTAAGGAGGACTTGCGTAAGGAAATAGCTCGATCTCCGACCGCTGGCAGGACAAGGCTGACCGACAGCCCATTATCGTATCCACTGCACGATATCGTATCAACTCCTTCAGCCACCTACTGAAGTCCTTTGCATAATTTCCGTATTTCCATCTACGCCTAACTATTATGTTGTTAATAGGATTATATTTCATATGTTAGCTCATTTTGGTAGGTATCTAAAAGGAAAAGGACCTCAAAAGGACGCCGCACTTTTTTAGTGTTTTCCTCCCTTTCAACCCCTTAGAGTCATGGAGTGAGGGGCAATCTATAGGTTCCCACCCCAATTTAAAAGCTCATGACTCAGATAAGCTATTATATATAAATTAAAGCTCGTCCTCGACGGGATTCGAACCCGCAGCGCCAGGATTGCGAGACCCCGAACGGATTCATGATCTATCCTGGCGGGCACTTTCTGTAATATCTCTTTAAGAGGTTAACTCAGCTGACCGACCACAGTTCATTATGTGACTCAAATGGACATATCACTTCCAAACACATAACGGCATTAGTTTATATTAACACGTTTTTCAGAAATCTGACTAATCTAATGTAATGTTTTTGCAATGGGAAAATCAAATCCCATTTCCACGCATACCAGTGGTTCAGTAGAATCACCCTTACTGTTAGTCTGGGTAGGAGAAATGTGGTTGAAATTTATGAAAAAAATCAATTATTATCAGGAGTTAAAGGCTAAAGGGTAAACTATTTTAATTCAATTTAATATTTCACATAATTAAAAAGTAAAACTTTTGATCATTCAAATAAAAACTTGGTCAAGACGATATTGATATATATTTTCTAACTAAGTTAGTTTAAATTTAACTTACTTACAGAATGTAACAACCAAATAAATAAATTTAAAAAAAAAATTACATATAAACTAGTATCATGGCGAAAATTGTATTTCAGCCCCTTGGATTTAATATTTCAGTTGGAAATTACTGTCCCTTGAGACACAGTTACTGCATTCTTAAATATTATAATTTACTTCAACTCATAAAATCACAAAATTAAAAAGATACTTTTTTTTTCAGATATAGGGAATAAAAATATTTCTTTTTATCATATCTAAATCTTAGTNCCTTGTTTTTTGGTTTTTTATTTGTTTTTTTTATATATATTTTTTTTCCAAAGCCTTAATAGGGTCGACAAATATTCGTCTCTTTTTCGTTACTCTGCGTTGTACTTTCATTTCCAAGTACGTGTACTTCTAATTTTCATCGCTCGGAACTTTTATCTCACTGTTTCTCAGTGTGTCTTTTTCATTTAGGTGTAAGAGGAAAAGTTGTTTTAATTTTAGAGTGGTTTCAAACTTTTTTCTACAGAATATAATTTCTTGATTTCTCTTTTATTTAAATTTTGAACTGTATTTTGTGTTTTTTTAAATAAATTGATGGGTTTCAAAGGAATTCTGTTCAGTGGAGGGAGGTTAGGGGGTAACAGGTACTTTGCATTCCCTTCTATAGTTGTCTCTGTTGTCTCACATCCATGTTTATATTCTATTGGTCGAGTGCATCTGTATGTAGATTACGCTCTATTCGCGGTATATTGTGATACTTTGGCTGAGTCGAATGAGATCTAATGTAATTTAAATTATTATGTATTCATATTGTCAGGAACTTATGCTTTTCCCCAATTCTACTGACAATCCCATTGCTGTCATAACATATAAGTATTTCTACTCAGTGTCTCACACCAATGCAGTTCTGTGTTCAGACAGCTGAGGTCAAGATTCCTACAGACATCAGAGTTCCTCAAGTTAAGGATTCTCTAAGGAGGAGGCTGGTGTCACAGATTCAATGCAGAACGATTTCCGTGGATTTCTTTGGTCAATAGCTTACCAGAAGGAAGGTTAGAGAACTGGTTCGTTTTTCTTAAAGAAGTAGTTCCTCGGTTGACCACTCTTCCTTCTTTAATCCTTCCTTACACTACGGTCCTTAGTTTCTGTCCAATGTAAATCTGTTTGTATGGAAATGTCGGTCTGTACATTCCATTTCAATTGTATAGTTCAGCCTTTTTCTTGTTTGTGTGTAGCTTCTATATCAGTGTATTGTCTGTGCGGTGGGTATTCATTCCTCACTACATGATTTTGTTAGTTTGTATGTTTCAGGACCTGGGTTAGTTATTGGTTATCTCCGTTTTGTAAGTTTTATAGTTGTATTCCCTAAGTAGTTTGTCAACTGTGGTTCGTTTGTACTCGTTATTATGAAAGATTTTAGTTCTTTATCATAGTTGTTGGGTGTAAGCGAAATGGTTCTTAGTCGTTTCATGTGTTTAAGAACTGAACTTAGGGTGGTTTGATGTCGCTTGCATTGCGGTGAAGGTAGCTATACTAATAAAGTACATTCAAAAGGTAAATTTTAATAAATACATTTCAATTTAAAATTAAATAGTCTAAGTTAAAATCTATTAACACATAAGTTATCTATTAAATCATAGCTACATGTTTAAACTGAAATAATTAGTAATCGTGTTTTATGAATGATTAAAGGTTTAGTTACTTGAAGAACTACATTTCAAATACATTAATATGAATTCAAGACCTCCCACATTAAGAGAGAAAGATCACAAACAATACACCTAAAAGACTAAAGATCAATCACTGACCGGTTCCAGCATATAAATCATGTTTTGAAAGCTAGCCAGACATACACACACACAGCAAATCAAATACACTCAGCCTTCCGATCACCTACACAATACAGAATTTATCACAAAACTACAAGACATTATAATCACAAAACAGAAACACAATACGACTTTGGATATGAAGAGTGTTGATATTAAAAGCATTTAGCAATATACTTTACTTCGAATATGAAGTGGCTTAATGAAGTAGGATTATAAGAATAAGTGTTTTCATCAGGATAAAAAAAATGTTACATTATAGAAACTTTTTGTGAAATATTACACTAACTTCAGATAAAAGAGTTATAATAAATGTACTATTACTCTAATATGCCTTTGAAGATAAGAACTTTATGAATGTATGTATATATATATGTGTGTGTATGTATATATATACATATAATATATAAAATATAAAGTTCTTATCATATATATATATTTTCGGTGCAAACCTAAATTTAAAAAAGAAATATTTTAAATTTAAAAGAAATACATTCCCGCTACAATACTTGAAGAAGAAAAAACGCTAGAGAATATGTGTCAGAACAAAGTACTTGCTGCTTGGTTATTGTTGCTGCTCAATTAAGAATGGTATCCCACTAGATCTGGGTGTTGTCAGGAGCACTGTANGGAGATGATTTCCCATCGCCGCCTGTATTAATTGTCCTCGTCTGTGGCAATGAATCAGAAATTCGTGCAGCGCCACAAACCCCCGGGGAATGCAGAGATGAAATCCCGGTCGGCAATGGTCAATCTTTTATTTATAAATAGAAGCTTGTCCTGAGCCATGGGTGTTTAAAATGGGGTGGCAACCTGTAGATAGCCCCTCCCTCCAATGACCCTAAGTGGTTGCAAGGAGAAGAAAATTAAAGAAGAGATCAAGGGGGAAAATTCGTTTTAAAATATTTTAGTAGATTTCCAAAAATCTAATCAAGTGTATCAGTTCTGTGCCATGAATTAACCTCAACAAAATTTCAACGGTTGGATGGGTTCAGTTATTGAATTAACAAAATTTACACACGGAAAATTCTATTAGAAACTGTAAAACCTTATTTTTTTATACTGTATTCAAATAAGAGGGAGAGAGGATATGTTGATGATAACAAAATTTTATAATCGTTATATTGGCCTCAATTGATAATAGGGAGGACATTTATTGATATGGACAGGTGACATGATAATTTTCTAAACTTAAGCTTCTATAAAAATTAACATAGAACACTTATAATATTTGATATTAATAATTTGTAACGAAGGATATTGAGCACCAATCCCCACATAATTCTCTCACCCTTACACTCCCTTTCCTTCGCATCTTGTGACATCACCTAAGCTTATCACTCTTCAGTATGGCCATTACTACAGAAACACGGGAAATCTGCTAGATTACCCAGCTCGTGACGAACATTCCTCTCCAAGCCTGGCCATTGGACAGTTCATGATGGGCTTGTCATTTTTGATAAGACCTTAATTAGATCTAGGACATATATGAGCACATTATGTAGTTACTGTACTGAGAGTAACGAATAAATCAAAGTTTTGCTTGAACTGTAGAACGCAGACAAAACACTCAGCAGCTGTTTCTGAGATTTCTTCACAAACTATCGATTATTTCTATTTGTTCTTCACACTTAAGAGTGACGTAATCAACACATTCCTATGCATGTCTCGCAAAATCACTGAGATTGAAACTCCTAATACATATATTAGTCCTGGAGAGCTGTTTACACATGTAAATTATTACACAAAATGGTATTTTGATCATTAAACACCTAGTAATCTCCTGAGAAAGTTTCCTTGTTCAGCAAATGGTCTTTTTATCATCAAAACGGCTAATTATTCACTTGATATATCCACTTTGTAAATGGAATTCAAGTTAGAATAAATTATTATTACATAATCTTTGGTCAAAGGCCAAGTACACATGTAGGTGAAGTAGAAATTAATTCAAAGAAACCTGTTCTTTATGTAAGAAAATTGTCCCACAATTAATTGTGCAAATTTTTATACCGTATGTAGACCACAGTTATTTCCATCGAGGTTGTTCTCATGAGAGAGTTTTAAATATATATTCCATATATTCTCTAATCCAAACTCCATGGTATCAAAAAAGGTTAGATTTTTTAAGCAATATAAAGGGAAATTAAACAACTAAGACTGAGAAGCTGAAGAATAAATAATAGTTTACTTGTATCGCAGATTTTGATTTATTTTTTGGAAGCTTAGATTATTTGTTTCTCTTAATGAAATTTTGCATGTTGAGTTTATGAAAAAATATTTTTGTTATTAAGGGCGATCAGACTATAAGGTATGGATGTTACCAGAAATTTCAAGTGCGAACACAAAGCTGTAGTGGGAGTAATATTTAGTTCAGAGCGATGAAACTAAACAAGGATTCATTTATTAATGAGAGATACATTCCATATATGTATAGGATTATATAAAATGTAAATTAACTATGTAAAACTCATTTGATGCTTCTTTTGAGGAATTCGTTTAGTTTACGCATCTGCTGCGCGAATTTAAAAGAAAATTTACTGTCAACCACAGAGAGCAGTGGAGGGAATGGTTTATCGACGTGTAACTTACCTATTCTAACCCTTGGCCCAAGATATACTGTTTAAGTTTGTTAAATAAAGAATAAGTGGAACTATTCCATTTTCGTGGGATTTTTCAAATACTCATTTAATTATGCCAATCTAAGTAGCAGACTGTCAAATGGTTATTTTAGTATTTACCAAATGTTTGTACCAAAAAAGAACAAGAGAAATTCAATAAATCCTTTGCTTTTGACACATAAATAATTGGCTTTTACCTTTAAGTCCATCAGAAGTTCTTTAGACTTCAAAAGGGGGCTCTCAGAATTATTAGTTTACTCCTTCATCATATTGGCATCTTTTAGAATACTCCTCTCCATCAGAATGCTATAACTTGAATTAATATTTCATTGGGATTAATTAATCAATCTTAGGGAATTTAATAAACAATTAAAATAATTAATACATTAAATAGATATTTCTTTATTTAAACACACACACACACACACATATATATATATAAAGTAGATTGCAGTGCACGCACAAAAAGAAAATATCATAAGGCGCAATATTTTCGGGGATCTCTCGCCCTTTAATTAATTTCTATACATGAAATCGAAGTATTATTATGATTGATAGTCATTAAAACAATATTTATTAATAGTGTTATGCAGGGAGAGATGTAGATTATACAATGTGTGGTTATATGCATACAATTTTGTAGAGGTCAATGAGTGAATAATGGAAAAATGTAACTAAATATAATTACAGGAAAATCTTTATAAAATTTTATAACTATATAAATATTTCCTGGTGTTTAACCGCTATGGGGATTGGCCTTGAACGCACCGGATCTCATATATACAATCACCTTGGACTGTGAATGACTAGTCATATTAACGGCGCAGCGGCAAACCATTAGGGATGTCGCTCCTGCAATGTGGGTTTAGTATCTGGCTGACAGGGCACATCTTGGATCACTATAGACCAACCCCACATGGAACAAGGAACTTCCTATCCTTAAAAACAAGATCTTGCTACACTAACACCAACTCACGAAATTACAAAGTACTTTGTTCATTCGTGAACGAACACATTCAAACACCTGGAAGTAATTTACCATTTAAATCAAGTGGCATTCAGATCCTACCCACTTATAATAATGATGCCTTCATGTTTCTATAGAGAAATAAAAAACTATATTCAGTAAAATTTAATTTAAACTAACCTAAAACTAAGTAGACCTATATGGCAATTCAAAACTAGATAATTCTATTCCATAGGTAAATGTTGACAGATAATATTAATTGGAATACCATAATTTATTTATAAAATTGTATTTCACTGAATTTCATTATACATTTTTCTTCCATATACATAACCTTTTTATTTTTTAAAGTTTTTTATTATTGATTATCTGTCAATTCAAAAATCGGATACATTACAATAAAAAAAATGGTTACTGCAGTCCATTATTTATCCATTATTAATAATTCTCTTATGTCAGTCTTTAACCCTTTAGAGGATTAGGATTGCAATTAGGATAGACGATCGAAAAATTTTCATAGCAAAACTGTATCTTTTAGATTACCGGTGAAGCCAGTATGGCTAAAAAAAAAAATTTGTTTCAACAATGTAAGAACATAGTAAATTTAATTATTTTAGCCTATAGATCATTTAAGAATTAGTTTTTAATTGAAGTTAAAGAACTGAGCCAGCCAACGCAGATAAGACATTATTTTATTTTGGTATTTTCTAAAAATTGAACTATGCATCTAATATTCTAATATCTTAGTTATACAGTGTCATTGACAAACAACTGCATATCGTGTGGCTCGATTACTTTTAGAACCATCTGTGTACATTCAATTTATATCTACATGAATAAAACAAGTAATAGAGAAAAAAATATCATTTTTTCAATTGTTGCATTAATATTTGACTAGTAAGTAGAAATTTAATTAGTGAAGAAATAAAGCAAAAAATGTCTAAACTCTGAATAACTGAGTTTTTCCAACATTGAAAAATCTAGAAAAAAAATTAATAATTATAATTACTATCATTTTTAATTAATTTTAATTTTTCATTACTTTTACTATTTTTAAATTTATTATCATGTGACAATGTGACTTTTTATTCACAGAAATTTAAAGGATCTAAATTGTTAAAGTTTAACAATGTTAAAGTCCACTCTGGTTTAATGTGGCATCATCAGTAGATAGCGTAAATATAAAATAAATTAGATAGATAAAATAGAAAATAAGCATGTTGGGATCATATGAGGGAAGGACTCAGTGGTGGCCCCCCAAGCCTACTACTCAAGTAGGTCCTTAGGTTCAAGTCCTTCTCATGCTATGTCTAGCACGTGACGTGTGTCGTTTGTTGTGTCATCGTGCTGCGTTTTATTGTGTTTCCCTGGCTGCAACGTTCGCTATGAAACCGAATGTAGAAAACTTGGAAGTATTATATTAATTTCACAAATAATTGGTAATTACTATGAAAACATTAGTTGTCATAATTGATAAAAATGCTACTTATAATACTACTACTATTGTTTTTATTACAAAAAATGACCATGAAACTGTCGGAACTTATGTACGATTTATTTTTATGTAAAAAGCTCATGAGTTCATGATATACATGAAAGGACTAAGGGTACATCACCCTGAATAATAGAAAAAGAAGAAATATATGTGTGTGTGTGTGTTTGTGTGTGTATACTGAGTTTTTAGTAAAGCTATTTTATTTTTTAATCATATCTATTTATTTTATTTACCTAAATTTCTTTTATTATTTAAAAAAATGAGCGAATTTTCAGTTATTTATTATATATGAACATAAATGAGGTTATAAGATGAATTTTATTTAAAGCTGGAGAGAACGATAGGCATAAAGATAGAAACAAATAAACAAAATGTTTATGAAATATTTTCTTCTTCTTTTCTTTTTATCTCTTCTACATTATCTTTTTACATTAATTCAGACGAAGCACAAACGTTAAAGCCTTTAATAATTAGCCTTGTTTAGGAGAAGTTTGCTGGAGTTGGAAAAATTAGCTTAATTAATTCTAGCTCATTTCCTGCTGGACTTATTTACTTAAGAACTTATGTAAACACAGCTCTGTAACTTTTCCTGCGGGAGAACGATAATATATTCTCCATTACGTTTTATATTAAATAATAATCTCATATATATATTTATATATAATATCTTAGTGTAAACTGTTACTCTAAAAAAAAACAGAAAATATAAATTATATAATACGTATAAAACCACCCAGATTAAAATTAGGTTAGTTTTATGTTTTACAACAATCAATAATTTATGTTCTTCATTTCTAAAAATTGAATTATTATTTGGTAAATTTCCTTTTTTTATTTTCATTTAACTCCTTTGTAACTTATAACTTATAGAGGATAGGCTGTCAACAGGAAGCTACGCTATTGTAAACACCAGTGGCACTGCGCAGGAAATCATTTCTCCATGAAAACCAAAATATTCTAACCCACAGCAGCTTTATAGTCCCAAAGAGATACCTTTGGTTAAGGCGAACGCTAAATTATGTGCACTAGCCTTATTTACATTAGGTTATTATTAATAATTAGCATAATTAATGTATTTATTTATACTTCACTTAATTATTCACAACGAAATAGCACCTAGACAAAGATTTTAATTATTGACTGATGCCTTATTCAAGTCTAAAAGAACAGAAATGAAGATGTAAGTATTCAGGAGTAAGAATGGTCGTCGTATATTACTCCTTCTGCACTATCACTTTCTGCATCATCCAGGAGCTTAATCACGAAGCGCTAGGGTACTCTAGAAAGACCGACCTGCAATAGGCCTAATTTAACACTTAAATCCTTTCTTCTACGTCTCAACTCTCGTCTCAAAGGGAAATCCTTTTTCCAACCGACAGCATCAAGTATTTCCTTCGTAAGGGGGTTTCTTGCCCAATTCCAGGGAGGAGAAATTCTATGTAATCCTTCCCATCCCCCCATACAATAACAGCACATCTTGATTACGAAAACCATCCCCATACTACCCCTGTAGATGACTTCCTTATTTCGCCTAAGCTGATGTAAATATCTTTTACCCCCGTAACCCCCGCAGGAGTTAAATAGTATCTCTCACCCTTGCTTAAACGCAAATGTCCCAGCAATGATCTCATCACATTCCCCAGAAGGCTATTATATCCCTAACATCCCCCTAAAATTGCAAACTTTCTACCTCCCACTTTCCTGTCCTTCCGCGAATTCCCAGTGTCCACATTGTTTCCAAAATCCGTATATAAGCCATTAAACTATTGTCCCATAAGTCCCTCTCTCCTCACATCAATTCATTTACCTGATCAAGGCCTAAAATTTAGGCGGAAATATTAACAAATATTTAAAATAAAAAAAAATGTTTGCATACCAGATTTACAAATCAGTTTAATATCTTCAGCTCTAAGGACCGAATTCTGGGGCGCCAGGCTAGCTCATGGGACCCGTACGGGTCTCGCAATTCTGACGCCGCGTGTTCAAATCCCGCCAAGGTCAATCTTTAATTTATAATATAGAAGCTTGTCCTGAGCCATGGGTGTTTAAAATGGGGTGGCGACCTCTAGATAGCTCCTCCCTCCAATGACCCTAAGTGGTTGCAAGGGAGGCTAACACACCAAAAAAAAAAGACCGAATTCCAGACTCTCTCCAAGGTCTCTTTACGAATTGCTTGTTTTAGTGAAAGTTCTTTAATGACATATTCTTTATAAAATGGATAACGGAGTTTTGCTATAGACATGTATTCCAAAAATAATCACATATGTTTTATTTTTGTCATTAATTAGACATTTTTGGACTGATTTAGAAAAAAAAAACAATTTTATAGGTTATAAATCTGTATAAAACTGCATAACCTCTATTTTAACATGACTTATACAAGAGTTATTCTATGTAAAATGTCAGAAAAGAGACTGTGTAGTTTCTTGGGTTATACTCTTTTCCACCACAAGCTTAGATTTTGTCTTACAATACCTTATTGTAAAATACATTCTAACTCATTTCTGTTTTTTCTTTATAAAATAAATATAAAAAGTCTGAAACAGTAGAGGGGCGTGGATTTTAAAAACAAAGCCAGTTAAAGTCATTCATTATAAATGCTCTGAATATTCCTGACCTGAATTCACAAATTGTGGGGGAAAATGATATAATGACAGGTACAGTGAAATGATCTACAAATTAAGGTCTCGCAATTACTTCAATATTCATTCAGTCCAGAAAGGAATCCTCATTCACAAATTTACCAGACATAATCACCAATCTCATTAAACAGATCCTAGAACCTCTTATTCCACAAATAAAGTCCACTATATCTATACTTTTTACCAATATAATTATAATTGGAGTTTTAGTTTCAGCCCCGGAAGATTTCACTCTCTACCCCAGGCAGAATGGATATCGTCCTGATATTCTCCATATTTCAATTACCAAATATGTCAATTTTATTACATTGAGTCAATTTCCTTAGATTCAGATCACATACTAGTTTTAATATCTGCTCAGAAGGGTTTCCAGCCTACCAGTTCTCAAAAAAGACATATTAAAAATAAAATTGGGGCGCCGGGATAGCTCAGGGGATCCGTACGGGTCTCGCAATCCTGACGCCGCGGGTTCAAATCCCGCCCAGGTCAATCTTTTATTTATAATATAGAAGGTTGTCCTGAGCCATGGGTGTTTAAAATAGGGTGGCAACCTGTAGATAGCCCCTCCCTCCAATGACCCTAAGTGGTTGCAAGGGAGGCTAACACAGAAAAAAAAAAAA
>KZ807169.1:55449-69267 GCA_000696205.2 Oncopeltus fasciatus | reverse complement strand
TACTCACAGCGACGAGTGATCTCATTGTAGGAGAATTAGCACAGGACTCTAGTGGAGAACTGATGTAGGACTCAGTGACCTGACAGCTTATATAGTCCCGTTCCCAGCAAGGAACCTTGAGGTACGCCCCCTATTATTGTTTATTTCCTGATCAACACACCTACAACACTGTTGCGTACTAAAAAGAGGAAAAACAGCCACACACATCTAATGTAAAAAAAACAATACAAGTAATTACATAATATTAGTAAATGCTACATTGTGATTAATTTCATGTGTTTAAATCACATGAAGTTACATAAATATTTTTTGTGGTATTTAATCCCACTTAAATTTTACTAACTTTTAGTGCAAGGGAACAGAATAAAAAATCTAACTGTCCCAGCCAGGACTCGAACCTGGATCTCCTGCTATCCGGGCCGGTGCATTTACCAATTTATTCCATATTATGTGTCCAACTCTACCCTTCATCACGACTTTAATATTCCTTTTGTCAAAGAGCTTATCTTCACCCGCTTCAAACTCTTCCATAGTAAACTCTCTGTCGTCAGACTCCAATCCTCACAATCCCCGCCGGCGACTAAAACGGAGATGGCCTCGCGACCATTTACGTCGCTGAAGGGCGAATTTAGTTTTCAATCAATCTTGTTCTATAATATTCTACCATAGATGAAATGTTGACCTGTTTATTGTCAACATAAATAGGATTCCTTATTTCCATTTTATACTGACCATTTATCGGAACTTTTTGTATCTGTATCCCCTTTACTTTCCTGGACAACTACAAAGTGTAACAAGCTGTGACACACACAGACTGCTTCGAAAGTCAGCGGGAAGCTTATGCTCTTTCAAAAAAACAGGATATAATATAGAGGATATTAAATAATTAACTAGGAGAGTTGAGACCCTCGCCTCTGAGAGGACCAATTAGCCAAATTTGGATCACACTATATTGCAGGCATCCGATTTTCTATTGTCTCTTGGAGGAATTATTTCTGCAGTTTTATAATCTTGTACTATTACAAGTATCTGCAGTGACATATAATCCAGGAACATACGCCAATAATCACTGTTTTGTTTTTTTTTTCTTTTTTTACTCTTTACCAGTGTTTGATAAACACACTATATTTGCAGGTGCAGATACTAACCATTCTCCTCAGCAAGAATTCAAAAAACTTAGATTCGTCAAATAATTTATTTTTATTATTTTTTATCTTTAAGAACAACAACTGATTAAGTCTATTAGATATAAATATAACAATGTCAAAAATTATACTTAAGTGAAATAGGCTGAATGATGGTTCAGGAAATGAGGAATGCCAAACGCCAAATTTCATGTGTTTAAACATAATAGGTGGAGCATAGACTCAAGATAATGTTCAGAGCAAAATTAAATAAGCACAATGAGTTTATAAAGAGAACTAGTGCTAAAAATATGTTTTTTTCTCATCCTAATGTTCCAAAATTTATATTTTTCATATCCATATGTCCATGTAGTTTATAAAACGTAGGGATCTAATAAGACCAGAGTCAAGCCCTTTGAGAGTACGCAATCAAAACAAACTATATTCAAGTCAAGATTTAGTTACCGTAGAGCAGGAATTTCCCCCCACTCATCTCACCGTTTGCTCTGATGAATGCCTAAAAAGTATACTGAAACATTGGCAAAAATGGGAAACATTACTGTTTACAAATATTTTTTAATTCTTCAGTTCCCAAAACCGAATCCCTGACAAACCTTTCTTCATCAACCACATTCTATCATGCTACGCACAAAAACATTGTACACAACCTTAAAAGTTATCGTATCTTTGATGACCCTGTTATGTTTCCCTCTGAATCCAAGAGTACATGTAAAATATCTGCAGAAGAAATTAAAGTGTTCTCTAAACATAAGCTTGCCATCCGCAATAATTTCTAATAGATATCGAATTGAGTTCACTGTTTTCAATTAATACTACTTATACTTTAGGTAATAATACTTAAATGATATCATAATAAGTAAATGGAATATTCTTAAATATTTTATTCATGTCATTCATACATAATAAAAATAGCCAATGTCCTAAACTAACTCCTTGTGTGACTGCAAATTCTGCATAATGGGGCATTCATTTACACCACATACATTACATTGATTGACAACTAAGGTATATTTTGAATAAAAATATATTTGTGTTCATTTTAATGTTTATAATACTGTTTTGTTTTGGAATTTGAAATTATTAAATTTTGTATTTTTTTCTATTTAATAAAAAAAAAAGGGAAGTTCGACAGCAGCCATTGTAGAGAGAGGACGTGTTTTGTTAGCTCTCTGCAATTGTTTCTTTTGAAGTGATTAAAAGTGTTCAGTTGTTACCAAACGGTCACAGTTAAAGATGTAGCCAGCCTGAAGACGTTGACAAAGTTTCGAGTAATTTCACCGAGGAACAAGCCCACAGCAAGTGAGTTAAATACTCATTTCATTTTAGTAGCGAGGGGCATACAGGCAGACGTGCTTGGTCAGGCGCGTCCCCTCCAGCTCCCAGCCAGCCGGCTGTTATCGGCCGGCTTACACTATCGGCTAAGCAGATTAAGTAATCTCTGCTTGGTCCCCCGGCTTATCGATAAAAAGCAGTAAATATTTACATTTACTGTTGTTTTTGTTTTTGTTTTTCCTATATTATATTTACGTAATGAGTGATGCTTACAATCACAAAAAAATAGCGAAGAAAGGAAAGCGCCCTCATTCAGCGGGAGGCTCTCAAATGTCGCCCCCCAAAAACAAGCCCAAACACGAGAATAATAACAGAGTCACGAAGTCATCTTCAGCCACCAATATGAGTGAAAATATTGATGAGAATAGCCAACCCTCCACCATGAATAGACCTCCATCACGGTCCCACCCTCAGAAATAGCCCAGAATACAACACAACAAACAGAAACATCGCCATTTTTACTGCGAACCCATTTAACGTTCTCTCTAATGAAGAGAACATGGAGACCAAAAAAACCCTACGAATACCAAAGCCCCCTCCAACACTTGTATAAAACATAGCGAACTTCGGCCTGATGTGTAGACAGTTGGATGAGAAAGTAGGGCGAGGGAAATACACATGTATCAGTCGAAAGACAGATACTAAAATAATCCCAGACTCATCAGATACGTATAGGGAGATAGTACGCTATCTGAAATCGGTAAGCGCCCAGTTCCATACTTACCAACTACAGGAAGAACGGACTTTAAGAGTCGTCATTAGAAATCTCCACCACACAACACCGATTGAAGACATTAGGGAAGAACTAACTGACTTAGGGTTCGTAGTAAAAAATATTCTCAATGTATTAAGCCCTAGAAGAGAAAATGGCAAGGCACCACTACCGCTCTTTTTCGTAGACGTCGAAAAAGCGCCCAATATACAGGACATTTACACAATTCCGGCACTATGCCACACAATAATAAGGATTACTGCCAGCAATTTGGGCATACAAAGTTTGGCTGTAACTACAGTCCTAGGTGCGTAAAATGTGGTGGCACACACCACAGTACTGACTGCCAAAAGAGGAGAGAGGAACCAGCAACCTGTGCCCTCTGCGGGAAAAGCCATCCTGCTACCTACAGGGGCTGTGACATATACAAGAAGGTCAAGCAGAGGGTAATGAACCCTCAGGTGCCACCACAACAACCTCCAACCAGGAACCCACGCCCCACTTCAAGGACCATCCAGTCTGGAATCTCCTACAGAGCCGCACTAAGTGGACAGGGAGCGACTCCACAATCGACCTACCAGGAGCCACAACCCAGGCTGAGATCGTTGTCACGGGGCAGACACCAACCTCAGATTCAACAGCCACAGGCGGACCAACCCAGACAAGAAGCGCCTCTTCCTCAACGACAGCCACCCAGGAGGGAGCGACCTGCCATCTCTCATGTTCCTCCATCACCAGCTTCCTTTGATCTCCAAGCCATGCTCCATTCCTTCTTCTCCGATTTCCGCGCCCTCCTCATCCCTCTTATAACCCTACTGACAACAGTACTGGATAAATTGACTTCCTCATCTATCTTAAAATGAGTCCTTCCAATCCTAATTCCTTCTCCGTCCTCCTTTGGAATGCTAACAGCATCCAAACACACACAAACGAACTCAAACTGACACTAGAAGATAAAGGTATAGATGTACTATTACTTACCGAAACACGACTAACTAAAAATAAAAAAACTCTACATACCAGGCTACACAACTTACCGAACTGATCACCCAGACGGACGAGCTCATGCTGGAACTGCGCTCCTCATTCGCACTTTCCATACTCATCATTTGATACCTTCCACTCCTACAGACTCCCTCCAATCCACTTCAGTGTCTATCCATACTACCACTTCTCCAATTACCCTTTCCGCAGTGTATTGCCCACCTAACAAACCTGTCACCTCAAGCCAATTCCAAGAGCACTTTAAATCCTTAGGTCCCCGTTTTCTCTCTGGCGGAGACTATAATGCGAAACACCTTCAGTGGGGCACGAGAGCGACCAACTCCCGTGGCCATGCTCTGTATAATGTTATTTCCTCTCACAATTTCTCTACTTTAAGTCCCTCCTCCCCTACCTACTGGCCCACTGATACTAACCGTCTTCCTGATATCCTGGATTTTTTCATTTGTAAAAATCTTATTCCTTTTCACCACTCCGTAACTACGTTAAATGATCTTTCCTCTGACCATAGCCCTGACCTCCTGACACTGTCACTCACACCCATCCCTAGACAATTGCCACCATCACTAATAAATGGTCCCATTGACTGGCCTTTTTCAGAACTCTACTCGAAGAGTCGCTTGACCTCGGAGTCTCCTTGAAACCTTAACAAAGCGTAAAGCTCGAGCCCTGTTTCACAGGTTCAGGCATCCCTCAGACCGTAGGAAGTTCAACCAGCTATCCCGTCTCGTAAAACAAAAACTAGGTGATTTACAAAATAAGGCATTTAATGCCTACCTGTCAAGCCTCTCAGCAGCTGACAAATCCCTCTGGACTGCAACTCGCAGAATTCTGAAATACCATGAACCTTTCACCCCCTTACGTCGAGAAGATGGCTCCTGGGCCTCTTCCGATAAAGACAAGGCCCAAATGTTTGCTCGACATCTAAGAGAAACATTTACTCCTCATCCAGATCCTATCCGTTTGTCCAATAATGCAGAGGTTGAGGAGTCACTGGACACACTAATGTCAGGACATTAGGAGGAGTCAAGGACACACATTACCAATGTCCTTGACGATTAGGGCAGTAACACCATCTGAGGTCAAGTATATTATTAACCATCTGCCTAAACGCAAAGCACCCGGCTATGATTTAATCGCCGGATCAATACTTCGAAACCTACCCCAAAAAGCTATCATTTTCCTGACATACCTCTATAATAGTGTCCTTCGAACCACCCACTTTCCACTTCTCTGGAAATTCTCTCAAATCCTGTTTCCCAAACCCGATAAACCTGCTCACAATACATCATCCTATCGACCAATCAGCCTTCTTCCTTTAATGTCCAAGGTATTTGAGAAAGTTATTCTAAAACGAATGATGCCTATCATAAATTCCTCAAATATCCTTCCCAATCATCAGTTTGGCTTCCGTTCCCAGCATGCTACCGTCCAGCAGGTGTTTCGCGTTGTAGACTACATTTCCTCTTCCCTTGAGCGAAAAGAATTCTGTCCTGGTGCATTCTTAGACTTCACTCAAGCATTTGACCGAGTATGGCATTCTGGACCATTATATAAGCTCAAGTCCATAATCCCTATATAATCCTTAAATCTTATCTCTCTAACCGTTTCTTTAGGGTCTGGCAAGGATCAGATTACTCTGAACTCTTCCCTGTGAAAGCGGGCGTTCCACAGGGCAGTATGCTTGGACCTATCCTTTTTACCCTTTACACTGCGGACATCCCCATCCATCCTAATACCCTACTGATCCTAAAACCGCTTCCAATATTCTACAAAACCACCTAGATGCCATTCAGCACTGGTGTAGCAAATGGAGAATAAAGATAAATGAGTCCAAATGCGTACAGGTAAATTTTCAACTAAGAAAAGATTCCCGCTATAATGTCACATTTAAGAATATCCCTATACCCCTCCTTTATTCAGTCCGTTACCTTGGGTTCCACCTTGATTCACGACTAAATTGGAGCCAACACATAAAAATCAAACGACAAGAACTCAACAGACGCTACGGACTCTTATACAGACTTATAAACAGGCGTTCACAGCTCACAACAGAGAATAAACTGACTCTCTATAAAACACTAATACTACCGATCTGGACATACGGTGCAGAACTCTGGGGTTCCGCTAAGCCTTCCAACATCCAACGTATTCAATCCTTCCAATCCAAAATCCTAAGAGTTATTGCAAATGCTCCATACTACGTCTCGAACTCTACCCTACATCAAGATTATAATATCCCATTCGTCCAAGACTTCATCTCCACTCGCTTCACTCCTCTGTAAACTCCAATTTCACCCTAATCCATATGCCCAGTCCCTGTCATCGGACTCCAACCCCTATGATCCACCCCGACGACTAAAACGAAGATGGCCCCGTGACCTTCTGGTGACATAATCTGTAAATAATTTGAGAGTGGTGTCGTTGGTCACCTTCTCTCCTCATGTGATTGATATTGTGTCACTTTTATTCTCTAATTCATTGTGGTGATCAAATTACAAAATGTTTTAATGTAACAGAATGTAATTAATAAATAAAAGTTTAAAAAAAAAATAAATAAATAAAAAGCATGTAGTCTGGTGGTTAAGTTACAGGACTGCTCAGCCAAAGATCTCAGGTTCAATGCTCACAACTCAGTTGGTTATTTTCATTTTGTGCTTCTATTTAAATGACTCTGAGGATTGGGAAAACCCAGCCCTGATAGGGTACCATTGAAAAAAATTAGGGAGCCAAAAGTGTGCGAACCACAAGCCTCCTCTAGTGTGCCGTGGGCTGATGATAAATACACCCTTAACATGTATTACTACCTTTGGCCATTTACATAAATATAAGTTCAATATTCTTTGTGCTTCGAACGTAACGGGTGTTTTCAATAACATTATAAACTCCTCACTGATAGTCGTTATCACCTCCTTAATCACGTGCTCCGACGAAGTTAGGTGAACTCGTATCCCTGGAAAACTTTGAAAAATCAATCTTCTGCATGGTCTCTCTCTACCAGCAACAGAAGACCGTGGACCAACTGTTACAATTTCATCTTCATATTTGATTAATTATGCTATCCAGTCTTCATCCCCAAGTATTCCCAAGTTGTTGAATGTCATTTTTAATATTTACAGACAATAAAGACCAGCAAGAACTGTGAAAGTCTACCAGCACCAGAATAAGAACATCAAAGTGAACAAAGAAGCCAATTGCATTTTCGGGTCAATAAAAATCACCAATCTTGGATATACTCCGACAACCAGAACCCTTCAAGACAAGCTTGTCCTCTAATATGTCCTCCCTAAGGATCTTCTGTATCTGAAGAGTTTTATGGGTTCTTACAGTTTAACTGGGTACAGGGAATAATTATGGAAACACTTGAAGACCGTGATGTAAGTTGCATAACTTACAGTAATTTTTTATTTTATTATTTATTTTATGTCAAATACTTAGAACGCAATGTAGTACTGAGCAATATTAAAATCTAAAAAAGTATTAATTCAGTGGCTTTTGTCACCAAGTAACCATTTTCCATTAGCACACACCATAGTTTTAATACTAGTTTTTCGTTTGAGTGCAATAGTCGCTTCTCAGTTCGAAGATAAAAATTCTGTAAATCAATTCATTATCCCACCCAAAAAATTATATTAAATCAATATATACAGAGATTAATATAAAATAAACTATGAGGTATAATAAAAATATAACATGTCTAAATTTATATTATTTATTTGTGTATAAAGTGCAACTCTTGTGAAATCCGAATATGTGAAGAATATCCAAAAAGTAATGTTGCAGCCAGACCAGTTTTTAAGGGATAATAAATAACGCAAATGCAAATTCATAGTATTTAATTAAACTCAAACAACAATTTACTAAATTTGTAGAAATGAACAGGTAATTTAAGAAGACATATGGTAACCAGACGAAGAATGCACGAGTAGGACTGGATTTGTGAAGTGTTTGTTTAGTGCCAGGCACCCCAAGCTCCATTCCAGGCAAGGGCAGGAGAGGCCCAAGCGCCTGGAGCCACCCAACCAGCAGCTCCTGGAGCCCAGGCTACTGGAGCGACTCCAGGCCANTTTTTTTAATTTTTTTTTTTTTTTTTTTTTTTAGGAGGAAACTAAGGTTTATATTATACGTTTCTAAGGTTCATAATTTGCTAAATATATATAATTATCAAAGCCATATAGAGAATTTTAAGTTTTTTTCGGGAAACAGAAAAAAACAATTTCTTCTCAATTTAGTCATTTTTTAATATTTAAAATAATATAGTAATTTTGTTATCATCTCTTCAAAAAAAAAAATTCGTTCGAGTAGAAACTATTGATGAGCTAATATCATATTATACTTTTTATTACCGTTCATTTTTGACTTTATGCAATTTAATTTGATCAACAAATATATTTTAAAAATTAAATTTAAATATAGTCCAAGTGATGTTATTTGTTGTTGCTATTTAGGTTAACAAAACAATGCATTAAATTGATGATATAAAATTTAATAACTTTGCCTTCTTTGAAAAACCTTAATTATTACAGATAGGTAAGTCCAATCTTTACAATATATTGTCATTGAGTTATTAATTGTATCACTGTTTCTTTGACAAATAATCCTTCATTATGTCAATATTTTTAAAATTACTCTAGCTGTATTTGAATGGCAGTACTAATAGAATTTTGGTTGAAATAATTAAAAGTAGTTATCAAAAGCATAAAGAAAACTTTTTTTTTTAATTTTCTCTCAAAGGAAAATGTAATCTCCTTTGAAAAATTTATTAGAGAAGACATCTTTTTTTCTGTTACAATTTTATTGATTTCATAGCATCTAACTTTCAAATTGTAATTCAAAATAAAATTATAAATATTTTTGAACATATTAAACATTTAAAAGATTTTTTATATTGTATAATATACATTTNATAACTCATCAGACTTGTCTCGGTAGCGTAAATGGAAAACGCACCGGCCCGGATAGCTAGGAGATCCAGGTTCGCGTCCTGGCTGGGACAGTTAGATTTTTTATTCTGTTCCCTTGCACTAAAAATTAGTAAAATTTACGTGGGATTAAATACCACCAAAAAATAATATTTGTAAATCAGTAAAATTTCATTTCATATGAATTGCATTTCATACAGCTAGTTAAAAAAAATACTTCAAGTATAATTTATATTTGACCATAGTTTACAGTAGGTTCGATTTCAGCAAAAAGAGTATTTTATGGTTTTTATCCATCGCGATATTAAAAAATATACATTATTTAATCGATATAAAAAAAATTCCCACAAGAAGGAGTTGTGTAGTCTAAAAAGATTTCCTAAATTCTGTTAAAGATAGGAATCAATAACTGTAAATGAGGAAATTTAAATAATTTTAAATAAATTTAAATTTAATTTTTTAATTGGGGGAAGCTCTCAAATATGCGTTTAAATTGAAGTTTTTACAGATGATAAATATTATAAAATTGCATTGTAGAATTATTTGGTTTTATAATTTTTTTTATAAAACAAATTCCAAATAAGAACGAAGATTTTAAATTTGTCTCCCTCTAAACCCCACTCCCTCTTTCTCAACCGATATCTTCCATGAACTAACTCATTGACTAACTGTTTGTAAAAAAAAAATACCTAATTGATTTTTAATTATCTCAAAACTTGTTTATACTTAAAAAGTATACATACATATGTATACATATAATTTTTAATGAACCATATTTTTAGCTTTTGAAATTTAGGATCAGGGCAGATCTGTTGAAATTTTTCAAACGCTGTATCAAAAGACGTAAGTGAATAACTTGATTACTTCGAATAATTATCTAAAATATAGTATATACTCACAGCGACGAGTGATCTCATTGTAGGAGAATTAGCACAGGACTCTAGTGGAGAACTGATGTAGGACTCAGTGACCTGACAGCTTATATAGTCTCGTTCCCAACAAGGAACCTTGAGGTACGCCCCTTATTATTGTTTACTTCCCGATAAACACACCTGGTTCCATATAGGAGAACAGGCTTGCTTATTTGAATATATATTATATAATTTCAAATATGAAGTTGCACCTTAAGTATGACATCATCATTATAATCTATTTTCCAGCCTTTTCAGCAGGAGAAGACCATTTATCCGAGCAGATAGCCCCAGTTACATCAGTCCGCAGAAATTCTTCGTTTGCGAATACTTTTTTGCAGCTACATCCTCCTATTTTAGTCTGGGTCTTCCTCTCCCTGTCTTCCATCTTCCCTTGCCCTCCACACCTGTATTATATAAATTCACAGCGATTTTGACGACTTTTTATCTAATTTTTATGTTTGAACTCTACCTCCCTGGTCTTCTCTTTGAACTATCTTGAAAACCTTCTTACCAAAGTATTTAGGTACGTTTTGTTGCTGGAGGACTTAACTTCTTAGAAAATTATTAGGAAGTAGTATTATCCACCTGGCAAAGATTCAAGAATTTTCTTTCCAAAGCATTGAAAATTTACTTGCTTTACTAATACGCCACACTATTTTCCTTTATATATTCTATTGTTCTGCCGTTAATTCAAATTACTTTCATGGCTCTGCTCGGAATCTTTTCAATCATCATAACTTTGTTTATGTTGGATTATTGCTCATTCTTTTCCACTCCATCCTCTAGAGCTTTCTGAAGACTGTGTGTGTGAGTGTGAGTGTGTGTGTGTGTGTGTGTGTTTTTCTGATCAAAATTACAGTAAATTTGGATGACAGATGTTTTAAAAAAATCATAAAATAAAAATAATAATAAAATTAAGCATTATCAAGGATGAAAAAAAATATTTTAATTAGTTTGGCATTATAAATTGTTTAAATTAATGATTTGTTGGAATAAAATATTTAGTTTTACACAAACCCTAGCTGTGGATTAAAAATGGATATAATTGTGAAGGAAGGAGATAGAAGTAAGGAATAGATTCAAATTACAAACATATTGATTAGGATATAATTGTGAAGGAAGAAGATAGAAGTAAGGAATGGATCCAAATTAGAAGCATATTGATTGGGATATAATTATGAAGTAAGGAGATAGAAGTATGGAATTGATTCAAATTAGAAGCATATTGATTGGGATATAATTATGAAGGAAGGAGATAGAAGTATGGAATGGATTCAAATTCCAAACATATTGATTGGGATATAATTCTGAAGGAAGGAGCCAAGGAAATATTATCTACATTTACTAAGTTATTGGCGAACCCACTACGTTTTCATGTTCCTCACTCAGTTATCCATCACTAATTTGTTCTCAATGTTGTCACCCTTTCCTTTCCTAACTTCTTTAGGGTATCATCCCTCTGTGTGTTTTCTAAATATTCTCTTTCTTTTGAAACTGCAGTAATTTAATATAGGTGTTAAAAGTCATGTAAGCCTAATCTGGTGACCTCAAATTATCACTTTGGTGTTCAAATTATTTTTAAAAATTAATAAATAAACCCCAAACGAGCCCGACATTTGATTGACCTTCAATGCATCTGGCCTTCAATTGTTAAGATACTATCTAATCACGGGTCAATCGTGAAATAAACACCAACAAGTGGATAAAAATGCATCAAAGTGTGAAATAGGCTTTCAATATGAATATAAATTGTGAAATACACCTATAATTACACTATAATCTATATTTAATGAGTATGTAGGTTCCGATTTCTGACAACAAATACTTCATTCTGAGCTTTTATAAATTGTCATGAAAAAATGAAATGAATATTAGAGTCAGATCTAATAGTTGTATCAATAACAATTATAGGATTCCGTCGTTTCCGGCTGTCTTCCACGTCGTGATGGCGAGTGCTTTTAGCAGGAGTCTGCCATCCTGAGGCTGGATGTAATCCTGTGTTTACTTAGTTGATTTTAAATAGTGCATGACAAAGATAAGATAAATGTCAATGCGAATATAAAAAGTGAAGTGTCCAATGCAATACATGCACCACTGCCAGTGCTAAATTACGCATGGCTATGGTTTAGTATGATATAATACGAGTGATGGTGATAAGATATTATTTGGGTATCCCTAATAAGGACGAATGGTAAAGTACGTTCATGAAAATGTAAAAATTTTATGTTTTGTTCAATACTTCTGTGAATGAAAGGGTATACATAAAAACATGTGTCTATGGTGGAGTATGTTTCAAAAGAAAAATTTAATTTTTATATAGATCACTAAAGATTTTAATACTACTATACTAGATATACAGCGAACTCTCTACTTTTTTTTCTATAGAAAATAAATTATTGGAACTTTCCTCAAAAATTATGGATAAAAACTTTGTTGGCACCATTTTCTTGGAAAATATCAAGCTTTCTATATATTTCGATTTCAGTAAAAATTTGAAGCTATTTGTGTGTCTAAAGCGTTACAGCTAATTTAAGATTTTAAACCTGAACTATATTTTTTGTTTTAGAGTTTTTGGATCTAGTGCACATAAAATAAAAACTTCGAAATCAAAACATTAAAGCAAATCCAAATTAGTATATTTTTTATTGCTTAAAAATTAATATTCTTACAGTAATTATGAATTAAATAAAATTGAATACCCATTATTTTGCTTTCGCGACTTTAAAAAAAATTTCAACGGATATTCATCGATCCAACATAAAATAAGACAACCCAATTGAAAGCTTAATGAAAAATTTCGAAGTCACAGCTTCATCATCAAATACTCTGCTTCTCCTGCATCCCGATATATTTCCTCAACCCTTAACGGTTGTAGAATGTGGATTTAGTAGAGAAAAATGTTAACATGGAAGTTACCACCCTACAATTCATGCCCCACACAAACATTACCATAAAGTTGTTCCGCTTTTCATCCCTCTTGCATATAAATTCCTCCACTTACCTGCCTCTCCACCCTTTCTCAAAACAATTAAAATAAAACGGTAACTGTAAAGTTATAACAGCTACAATCCTTAGCACTTTTTCTTCAGATGACCGATCCAATTATAATTCCACCCTTCAAATTTCTAATAACTTTCCTAAATATTAAGCTGTTACACTCTCTTTATCAATTCCTCTCATTAAAAATTTAATAATTCTTTTCAGTTTCAGGTTCATACATTTTTTTAAAATAAAATAATTAAACTAAAAACTACTATTTAATTCATAAAAGCACCGTTTTTCTTTGTGTTTTAGGGTCAAATTCTGAAACTGATGATAGCAGCAAATTTTAAGATTATGAATTTTTCTATTTCCTTTTTTTTTTAACCTAAAAAAATTATCCTTAGTAAAAAAAATTAACCTGAAATATAATATATTATATAAAAAAATGGGTCATTCAGTATTAGGGTATAATAAATATCGCAAATGCAAATTCATAGTATATAATTAAATTCAAACAACAATTTTCAAAATTTGTAAACATGAAAAGGTAATTTTGGAAGTCATGTGGCAGCCAGACGAATAATGCACGAGTAGGACTGGATTTGTGAAGGGTTGGTTTAGTGCCAGGCACCCCAAGCTCCATTCCAGGCAAGGGCGGGAGAGGCCCAAGCGCCTGGAGCCACCCAACCAGCAGCTCCTGGAGCCCAGGCTACTGGAGCGACTCCAGGCCAGATGGCACTACGTTTCTCAGCGTTCTCGGTGGCATGGGCCAGCACCAGCACGCAAGCGAGGAGGACAATCTGTGAAGG
>KZ807169.1:32851-44066 GCA_000696205.2 Oncopeltus fasciatus | reverse complement strand
TTGTTTGGATTCGGTCAAGGTTGATCCCACCCACAAATAGAATTTCTAAAAAATATGTATTTTTTGGGAAGGGGATCAACCTTGACCGAACCCAAACAAAAATTCTGTTCTCATGACAACAGTATTTTTTGAAAAGTATTATTTAATTATTTACTTATATTCTGTGAGTTGTAATAGATTTTAGATAATCAAAAATAAACATAATTTAAAATTGGTTTTTCTTGGCTCGACCTTGGCCAAACCCCAACAGAAAATTCCTTACTAATTCTCCATTTGAACTGTTGAATATGGATTATGGTTACTGAATTCAAAGTACACAAGTTTATTCCCAACCCCTTATCAGTCGGAAAACAGTAGTTACCTGTGAGTTATGCCCTTCTCATGGTTAAGAATGGCTTTAATAAAAGTTGTTTTTTTTCCCCCCCGGAAAACACAAACTCAAACAATAACACCTGTTCATTCCCGGCCGGCTTTCCTGTTCGAGCTACACCCCCAAAGTGATGCAGACGCTCCGCTAAGAGGGTTGCGAGGCCGAGGGACCATGATTGAGTGATCTCATAAGAGGGAAAGAGAGAGAGTTTGAAAGAAGCAGACGGCGGGGTAGCAGGAGAAGAAAATAATCGCGAAGACTGCCGCTTAGCTGCGGGAGTATAGAAACCGGGCACTGTGAATTATTGGACCATCAGTCTTCTTTCTGGTCGGCTACAGGAGCCCCCTATCCTGCGAGATAACCTTTCCTTCCCAGAGGATAACAAGACTGCAACCCCCCCGCGTTATCTGTGTGCCTTATCGTCTACAGCTCCCCGACCTCATCTATCTTCTTGCCTAGGATTGGCAATGTCGTTCTAGCACTAGAAGGCACTCCAAGCGCCAACAAAATCAATACAATTTCATTTAACTTTGTGGTAGCGTTTATTTTTAGTCTATTTCGGAGAGTGGAACTCGATTATCGAATACGGTAGAACAAGGAATATAAACAATAGCGTTATTTCCTCAGCAGGAAGTACTTTATTTTATATAGAGAGTTCTTTGACCGTTCCGATTTTTTCATTTGTATTATTTTTTGGATCTACCTTGACCGAACCCAGACTAAAATCATCTAATAGTACTTTATTTTAGGAAGTTCAAGCAATGTATTTTCTCTCATTCAATAAAAACATTTTTTTTTTATAAACCAATAATGTCCATATCCTAACAAACAACTTAACCCGCTTAAATAAGTACGCCTACTGCAATACAATTGCTTTTAATCAATCTTGATATTTCTGTTAAACTCCAGACTAAGATTTCGCCCAATAACGAATTCCACCTCCCTTGTGAAATTAAAAGCTAAATTTAAAATTTTATTAAGAACAATTTTGACTGAAATCAGTGGCCTGGATAGCGCTGGCAAATAAACATACATAAAACACACTTAAATGTGCATATATATATATGTATATAAAATATAGACTTTATTTGGCGTTCTGTAAACCCCGCAAGCCCCCTTGTCCGAAGCTTGCAATTACATATTATTTTAATGCTTAGACAATTATAAGAATGTATGCTAATATTATATGCTCATTACAAATATATTTGTCATTTTAATAAATGTTAAAAAATAAATAAACAAATGTTAACTTTAATTGAGAAATTTTCATTGATTGACGAAAAAGTCATACAGCGTAATGTCAAGGTCGGAAAAAATATTGAATCCTTTTTTTTTTTTTTTAACTTGTACAATATTTATAGACAAAGACCTAAAGTTCAAAATATCAAGTATTGTTATTGGTTTGAGATTTTGCTTCTCATGATCTGGTATAACGGCTTACAAATAAAATATTTTAAATTTTCTGACAGACAAAATAAGCAACCTCACAGAAGTAGGTATTTTGTTTTATTACAACAGTATATAATATGTGTGTGTGTGTGTGTAGCTGTTTAGAATTACATAAAAAATAAAATTATAATTATCTTGTTTAAGATTTTTAGTTTTTTCAACATATTTTTTATTGTAAACTGCTTAAGCTATAATTCTACTTTATGCGATATTATTTGATTTTTTGTTTCAGAATCAACAAAAACTACTTTAAAAAAAACAAAAAAAAAAACAATTATTGTGTTTACTCACAGCGACGAGTGATCTCATTGTAGGAGAATTAGCACAGGACTCTAGTGGAGAACTGATGTAGGACTCAGTGACCTGACAGCTTATATAGTCCCGTTCCCAGCAAGGAACCTTGAGGTACGCCCCATATTATTGTTTATTTGCCCACAGACACACGCATTGGCAGTAGTATTACTTGAATAAGAAGTGGGTGGGGTCTGGTCTTTAAGTGTTATGTACTTCCTAGTAATCAAGGTAATTTATTACAAGAGCTGCCATATTTCCAAATTACCCACCAGTTGGTATATCATCCATTGGTATCAATAATTTTCTTGATAGATAGATATGAGTTTGTTAGGCGATCAACATTTTGGTTATTTTTGTTAAGTAGATAATTTTCTAAATGTTGAGTTAGTAAATTGAGTCAAAGATATACCTTCTATATAAATACAGTCTGAGATAAGCAACAATTCGGTTCCGCTGAACAAAATAAGCCTTCATACTTGCTATCTAGAGATTTTTCAGAAACGCTTGTATTCAGAAATAGTCCTGAATTTCATTAAAGGACATTTGCACTTCCGTAGAGACTACCTTGAGTGGCAGTGAGGGGACAATGCCCCGAATGTGTTTGGGAATAATTTTAATGTATTTTCTGCGCTTTGTTGTAAGGAAATCTTGTTCTAATGAAAATAAAACACTCCTACTTCAGCAATGCCCTAGACTATACCCACCACCTAACAGTAAATGATAGAAACAGATAAGAGAATATTAAATTAAATTTAAAATGCATAGAGATAATAAGCAAGACTTATAGTAATAAATATAATAATATATGGCCACTAAAGTTGGCTCTAGACTAGCCGGGAAGTTAGAGAGGGATGCGATGATCCTTCGTATTTACATTAGTAAATTTCTTCCTAAATGTAAAACATAAACGCTAAAATATTACATTTCACACCTATTATATTATGTTATATATTAAAAACAGTCTCCCCTTAAAGATATTAGGATCCTAGATTTTGTTCTATCTGTAAACCCTCCCCTGCATGCTATCTAGTTTCCAAATTTTCAGTATATTTAAATCTAATTCAGTATTTAATCTTTTATTACATTAGCTTTGAATGAGTTCGTTATTAGTTGAAATTTAGAGGAAAGATTCCAAAATATAAAGTCGGAATGTTTTTTTAAATTATTAATGTTAAAAAGGAACAGAATAAAATAAGCTTAAAAACATTTAATTTTATAACATTTTTATTCTATTATTTTTTTTATGGAAACACCTAATAAGAGAGATATTGAAGAGTATCTCGCGGCCCTTTTATTTTTAAAACAAAAGAGCACAATCAGTTTTTATACTTTTTATTGAAAATCCAATAACTTGGATAATACATAAAATATAATGAAGGGGAGGAGGGAGAAAGAGTGAAAAATTTATTATCGTAATGTGTTTGTTTTATATTTAGTTTCGAAAAAGTTTATAGAATGTAATGGGTTTAAAATTTACTTTTTTAACGTTTATGTTCTGTAACATTTTAATGAAAAACGTAAATTAAAGAAGATATTTATGAATATAACATCGATGGGTGAGCACTTCAGGCTCTTCTTCATTCTTAAATGTATGTATGACCATTAAACGCCTTAGAAGTGAAAGTTTAATGGTCATACATACATTTTATGCTCACTGTTCTCTCCAGCTAGAAAGATAACATTAGTAATATACTCTTATCCATATTCACGTTTTAAAAAAAATTTATGTATGTAAAATTTGCATTTGAATAATTAAAGAAAATCTAGATTAAAAAAATCACAAACCACATATAAAAGTTTGATTCCAAAGATATATTAGCGGAAGGATGCTAAGATATACAAGGTACGAAACGCATATAAATATTTGTGTCGCACAGCCAGATTGACCTAGGCGTTCCAGAACGTGTGGGAAACACTACTGGACACGTACAAATTTACATCGAGTTATGCACACTCGATCCATGCGGTTTGTTGGTGAATATCAAGGGGGGGGGGGGGGTTGAACCGCACGCGATCCAAAATTTGCACGCGTTGGTCGCCTAACCTGAATTCACATCTGCTTATTATTTTAAATAATAACAACTAATTAGTTATTAAAATAATGAAAATATTGTAATTAATTGATACAATAATAATGATATAATTAATTAAGATAAAAATTTAAACTGTCAATAATAATGTGATATAATTATCATCATTGTCAATTAATAGAATGGGATACAATGAATCTAATTGTATTTGCCTTAAAATACAAACGAATTTGGAAGATTTTTTATTGAAAAATGTTTATGTGAAAGCTGAATAGAGCTTTCTAAAGCTGAACATGTTTCCTTTAAAAAAAATATTCAATAGAAATAAATGTCAAATACACTCTTATATATAGAAATATATATATATAGATAAATGATTATATAGATGAATATTTCAGTTGTCGTATAGATGAGAAATTAAAACGATGCAAATATAAATAAATAATAAATAACGCATATGTAAATTCATNTATATATATATACCTAATACATAATTAACAAATTTTATTTTCAAATACGGAAAAGGCAATTCAGAGAATAATTGACGTCGACGAACATGACTTTTGGAAGATCAATAGGGAGAGTTCGTTGGCACACAATTTTACCATTCTGTTATTAATATTCCTGCTTTTCATTGTAAACAGTTTAGTAAATTCAGTTTTTGTTAAAATTGGATGTATGGAGGGTGAATTTAGAGAAATATAAAAATTTAGAATACTGACATATTCGTTTGTGCTTGACTTATGATAAGGTTTGCAGAAAAAAATAAGTACAAAATATAATTCTATAAAATTTATATGTTCTAAAAATTTTTACAAAATCGTTTACTATGAAAATAAATTAACAAATGCAGTTTAGTGGACTTTTATTTTACACTTATTGTAGTAGTAGTTTGAAGGGCAATCAACTTCTAGGTTATTACGCCCTATAAACACCCCCTAATATGTCCACTATCATAATAAATAATTTTATTGTCTCTGGTCTCTCTTCAAAACGAACAAATCTTTCGCCTTTTACACTAATTGTTTTCGCCGGTCTATAAGTCGTAATTTGTTTTTTTTACTCTCATTTATGTCAACCTCAATAAGGGGAAACCTGCTTACTTCACACAGCTTTTAATTCTTCGACATTTGCAATTTAATCAGATATAACAAAATACATTTTAGCATTTATTTGTATGATGGGAAGGTTGAAGTGTGGGGATATTCCTTGTAAATGCATGAACAGACCTCTTTGGTATGGACTCCATTGCTGACACGCCCTGACAGGAGTGGTGACATCTGATTCCAGAGAAAACTTTCTGAAATATTTATCCAGGGAGAGGTGAGGGAATGTCACCTTTGACATCCATCCCTGACAGACAAGTCATGTAATTTTCAAGAGGATTTACCTTCCTGAGATTCAAGAAGGATGCTTCAATTTTGACATGTAAGGCACACTTATAAGGAAAAAAGAAGTTATATATTACAACTACTAGTTAGACAAATTACATTTATAAATATGTATTTTAATAGGTGCCCTTCATTAATATTTAAAGACCAAGAATGTCTGCGAAAAGTTGAACACTAAAATAAACTGAAATAGAAAAACCATTTTTTTTTTTTTTTAAGAACATTTTGCTGCTCCGAGTTTTCCTTATACATCATTTGTGGAATTTAAAGTATTTTTTTACCCATATATATATATATATATATATATATATATATATATATATATATATATATATATATATATATATATATATATATATATATATATATATATATATATATATATATATATATATATATATATATATATATATATATATATATATATATATATATATATATATATATATATATATATATATATATATATATATATATATATATATATATATATATATATATATATATATATATATATATATATATATATATATATATATATATATATATATATATATATATATATATATATATATATATATATATATATATATATATATATATATATATATATATATATATATATATATATATATATATATATANTATATATATATACAGGTGCAGCTAAGTGTCCGTCAGGGCACTGCAGATCACATTTTTCTTATCAAAATTTGGCATATAGCGGTTAAATAAATAACGAATGAATAAAGTTCGCCATTGGGCGTAGTATTTAGGGTAGAGAAACTTAACTCAGGTTTGTTCATTGACAAAAAGCAAGGCATACTTTGGTTGCAACAGGTCGAAATTAATGAAATAGAAGTGTGATTTTGCTTGAACTGCAAATTTTACTTTTATAAACTAGAATTCACAATGAGTTTATTTTCTTAGTGAAATTTCGCATATCGTTTATAAATGTAATTTGTGAGATGAGTTTGTTCCAGAGCGGAATTAGAAGAATTAAAAGTCGGGTGTTTCTTATAATGCAATGTGAAAATATGTTTTGTGAAATAAGATTTTCTATGTATGTCTAATTTAGAGTTACGAAAATTTAAGAGAAATTTTTTATTTTTAGAAGAAATATTTTAAGGGTTGCTTAAAGAAATTGAACAAATGAAAGTGGGTGTCTACATGTGACGTAAATTTACTTTTACTATTAATTAGCAGAATGAATATAATTAAGGCTAACTTAGTTATTGTGCAAAGTATGACCAAATGGAGTTTGTATTACCTCAAACGTAAAGT
This sequence comes from Oncopeltus fasciatus, assembly GCA_000696205.2. Lineage (NCBI taxonomy): Eukaryota > Metazoa > Arthropoda > Insecta > Hemiptera > Lygaeidae > Oncopeltus > Oncopeltus fasciatus. The sequence continues at coordinate 37,248 of KZ807169.1, read as the reverse complement.
ACAATTTCAAAATATTATCTCGCTGCAATGAACGTAATATTTAGTGCAAATAATGAAACTGAACACAGATATGTTTATTGGTAAAAGATATATTCCATGTGTGTGGGGGATTAAACGACATGGAAAATTCAAATATAAATATTCAGTAAAACTGAGAAATTCGCTTAGTGCAGTGCTGCTCCAACGATGTAGTCTTCTTTTATATACCTACAGCACTTTATCATTAAGAAAGGAGCTACAGTATGCCACCCCATTCTTTAAGCCCACGACGCTGCACTTGTTTGTAGATAAAAGATTGGTCAGGATGGGACTCGAACACACTGCACATGCTCAGTTCCCCTCGACTTAGCTGAACCTCTGGTATCTATCCTTAAGGAAAGCCATAGCGTCCTGACATAAGTGGAGAAGTTGAAATGAAGAATCTTTATGAAGCCAGGAGGAATTTATATGCTTAGGATGGGATTTGTAAGGATAAAACTTTCCGGACATTCCATCCTGGGATGCCAAGCACGAACTCCCCACAAAGGGCTACAAGAATTTACAGTCGTTACAGTTCGGCTTACACTCTGGCAGATATACAAGTTTTGTAAAATATATTGGGCAAGCACTTCGCTCCTCTGGCTGTTTTGTACTCGCAGAGACGTGTTTAGTATGCGTTTAGAACACTTGCTTAGTACAAAAGTTTCTTGCAGTAAATCATCATGCCAGTATCACACGTATCCTTTTGAAAACAGCTTCACTCCATTTTTTTACGAATAAATATATAATCTACAGTGAAATACATAAAAAAAATACCTCCTTTACTAAGATCATCCCTCAATAGCAGAGTATTTATAGCGACAAAAAAATCTTAATTTAGTCTTTAAGTTTTGAAGTAACCTGAACCTAGTTCCCTTAGATTCAACATAATATACAGAGTTTGGGGAAAGGGGGTTGGCGTAAAAATCACTGTGAACGTAAAAATATAAACAACCCTGAAGACAAAATCAGTTGTACTTTTTAAAAAAAATCAGAGCTGAGAGGGTAGTTCTTCTGATGGTAGATATAAAATATCCAACAAGCAGTAGCTCCTTAAAATAAATACGGACAAGTAACTATAAATAAAGATATAAATAATTTTAAATTGCTAATTAAATCTTTAATTATTTAATAGTTAATAGGGGTAATATATAAGCTAGCTCTAGCTGGCTCTAGACTGTCTGAAATGAAATAGAGACGGAAGTATTTGAAATTAATATTTTCATTCTCAACTCTAGAAAAGTATATTTCAATATATTCAATTAAGTTCAAAAAAATTTTACCGCATCTTTAGTAAGAACAAAATTATTATGGTTTTAAATTCGGACTCTGTCAACCTCTCCCATCTACAATTTGCAACCTATTTCAGATATAAAATTATTATAATCCTATGATTTGCAAATATCTAACTATAATTCTATAGTTAGCAAAAATAAGCTTATCTTTACGAATTGGGATGTTAATATTTATTGTAAACATTATTTTTCTTAATCACAAAATTTGGTATTTAGGTTATTCATTACAAACCTTGTGATAAATTTTTGATTAAAACAATTTTAATTTTTTTTAATTATACACAATAGGCGTAAAATGTAATTTTATAACGGTCATGTTCCAGAAACATGAACATACTTAACAAGACAAAATTTACGAAATTAATTGAGTGCAGCTCCTCCGCGTCAGTCTTATTCGTTTTTATTTTATTTTATTTTCTTAGTATCTCCAGTTTGAAATATTTCACAATTTTTGCTTTTTTGGGCAATAATGCCATTCATTGATTATAAGTGAATAAACCGGTTTTGTAAATCTGTAACATGTTATCAATATGTAATATTCAATGCTTTAATCATGAATAACTTATTTTACTAATTACTACACAGGTTAATTTAATAATACAAATTAACCTGTTATTAAGTAGATCAGCGAGATTATGTTATCTAAAGTAAACTTATTAGAAATTAACTACGATGTAAATTAAATACTAATTATTTATTTTTTATATAATATGTGTGTGTGTGTGTGTAGCTGTTTAGAATTACATAAAAAATAAAATTATAATTATCTTGTTTAAGATTTTTAGTTTTTTCAACATATTTTTTATTGTAAACTGCTTAAGCTATAATTCTACTTTATGCGATATTATTTGATTTTTTGTTTCAGAATCAACAAAAACTACTTTAAAAAAAACAAAAAAAAAAACAATTATTGTGTTTACTCACAGCGACGAGTGATCTCATTGTAGGAGAATTAGCACAGGACTCTAGTGGAGAACTGATGTAGGACTCAGTGACCTGACAGCTTATATAGTCCCGTTCCCAGCAAGGAACCTTGAGGTACGCCCCATATTATTGTTTATTTGCCCACAGACACACGCATTGGCAGTAGTATTACTTGAATAAGAAGTGGGTGGGGTCTGGTCTTTAAGTGTTATGTACTTCCTAGTAATCAAGGTAATTTATTACAAGAGCTGCCATNTATATTTATATTTATATAAATTTGAAATATTATGGAGTGCCCTTGATATGGCAAACGTCTGTTGCTCACCTGCTAAAAGTTGTGAGTTTTGATACAAATAGGACTTGATTCTTTTTCTGAACAATTTGTTCTTGTGTTCCTTACCGAGGCGAGCCTTCAGAACTAGCTCCGAATGTAGGTGGAAGATCAAAAGAGAACTAGACGCGTTCTAGCTGAGCTTTGTTAAAGGTCGAGAGCATGCGATACTGGCGGTCTAAAGAAAGACGCCATGGATAGGATACCATCGTCTAAGAAGTGGAGGGGGTTAGTTAGTGTGGCTGAAATTATAAAATTCTGACGATTTGTTAATCCTCCATCCAAATTAAAAACAAAAATGAATAAAAAAAGGAAGAATACCAGGAGAGCAGAGAAACAAAACACAGATTTACGAACTGATAACTTTTTATTATTGTCAAACTAGAAATTTTGTGATTTTTCAAAAATAGTGTAGTAGTTGGAAGTTCCTGTGGCAGCCAGACAAATGATTCACGAGTAGGACTGGATTTGTGAAGGGTTGGTTTAGTGCCAGGCACCCCAAGCTCCATTCCAGGCAAGGGCGGGAGAGGCCCAAGCGCCTGGAGCCACCCAACCAGCAGCTCCTGGAGCCCAGGCTACTGGAGCGACTCCAGGCCAGATGGCACTACGTTTCTCAGCGTTCTCGGTGGCATGGGCCAGCACCAGCACGCAAGCGAGGAGGACAATCTGTGAATTTTTAAAATATGTATTAAATATCAGAAATAATATATACTTTTTAATTTGTAAAATTCTTCAATTTGAATAAGTTGTAGCTCATTAAATAGACGACAAAGAACAAGAATTAAGAATATTTTTAATCATGATCAATTACAAAGAAAGTGTAACACTCAAAGTTGCAGTAAGTTACTCCAAGTCGTCTGGTAGAAATAAGGGAGGAAGAACAGTACTAAAAGATATAGAGGGAATACCTTCGAAAAAGAAGATGACAGTGGATGAAGTAAACAGTGGAGAAAGAAGAGTGATCGAATGGAAAATAGTTAATATGTCAAAGTGGGCTGACAGCTTAATAATTGTAAATTATCAATTATCATCGTATTTTTGAAAGCGATTTGGGTCTAAATAGTTTCGCGTCCTAATCAATTGTCTTTGCAAGACTTGCCTACCGAAAGACACCGTTAAATACATGGCTGATGATGTGCCAATAGAGTAACGAAAATGTTTGGATAGTAGATGAAGGAAACTATATGACCAAGAGAAGACGAATTATTGACTTTTACTCTCATAGTCAATGATTAAATTTCTTCGAGTATGAGCTTATCCTGAGAATATGAATTTAAACTAAAAGAAATAGTAAACTCCAAGCTTGTAACACTATGTTTTGCATACATTTTAAGACTGAAAACTAGTTATTAAAAATCGAATAACTGGAAACAAAGTGTAGACTTCAACTTAATGATCGACTTACTTCTTAACCTTACTGTTTTCACTAAGAAAAACAGAAACCATAAATAAAAACATAAAAAAATAAAAAAAAAACATTGTATGTACTCACAGCGACGAGTGATCTCATTGTAGGAGAATTAGCACAGGACTCTAGTGGAGAACTGATGTAGGACTCAGTGAACTGATAGCTTATATAGTCCCGTTCCCAGCAAGGAACCTTGAGGTACGCCCGTAATATCCCGACAGACTCATATTAGTACTTATGACAAGTGCATGTTGATTATGAAAAAACTGGGTGGGGTTAGAAGGATACATTGATAATTTATGCCAGTATTCATCTAGAGGTGTATCATGTAAATTCTATGATTTAATGACCTTATATAATTTTTTTTTTTTTTTTTTTTTTTTTTTTTTTTTTTTTTTTTTTTTTTTTTTTTTTTTTTTTT
>KZ807169.1:19922-32390 GCA_000696205.2 Oncopeltus fasciatus | reverse complement strand
TAATAATTATTAATTTTTTTTATTGTTATTTTTAATAACCTCCAAGAATATTAGTCTCTTAGATTATTAAAAGTGTGTATGGAAGAAAGCCAATTCAAAAATTTGGTTTTCGTAGCTTGTTACATATGATAGTATTTAAGTGCAATTTGAATCACCACCAAGATAATTTATTTTTTTCGACGATTTTATAATTAAATAAAAAAAATTTTAATATATCTTAGAAAAAAATAGCACAGCATTTTTTTTATTCATAAAGTTAAGTCTCATCAGGAGTCCAGTTATGGGTAGCTACTCTATTATGGACTTTCAATACGTAGCGAATTACTTGGTTAAATTCTAAGAAAATATACAGGCACTTTTAAAAAAAATGTATTTTTTAAGGTCTGAAGACTCCTTTATAGTGTAATGAGTAGTATGTAAGTAAGTGCAATATTTCTAATAATACGGTATATCAAATAAAATGAATTTCTAACAGCAAATTATATATTAAATAACCGTATATCAGATTAAAACAAAAAAAGTTGTGACCCCGACGTGATTCGAACACGCAACCTTCTGATCTGGAGTCAGACGCGCTACCGTTGCGCCACGGACTCTCTATTGATATGTGCAAAAAAATTATTCTATTTTTCATTACGCCAATCAATACACAAATGGCACTGAAGTATATAAAAAGTTTTGTAATACATAACTTTGCCAGATGTAGTTGTAGACTGGTCAAAAAATTCAGAATATTCGGTTGTGAATATTTTTCATTTTCAATTTTCATTGTTTAATGAAAAAGATAATTTAAAAAGATATAGCATCTAGATTTATATGATTATTCCGTTGTCTTTTTACGTATATTCTGAATACGTCTAAATAAATTTAATTTATTATACTTTTAATTATTAATATTATAATATAATTTTGTTATTGCATAATTTATTGCCTTAAATAATTTTTTTCTCGCGAATTACATTCTTGACAGCGACTTTTTTTAAAGGCATGAATTTTCTTTAAAGGGGCGTCATTGTTTCAACGTGAACAGCTTGAGTTTTATGCAGAAAATCTATTAATAACAATATTAAAATATTACAAATATTTTGCAATTTGCGACAACGCAGAATTCTAAATCCCTACTGAATATGAAATTGAAAAATAATAATTTTTCAGTAATTTTGTCGCATCCATTCAATGATACAACGAAACAAAAATTAATGGATTTCGTCCAAAATATAAAATAAATAAAAAAGCATAACAAATTTTAATTGTTGATAACAATGTAATAGCTTACAATTGTGAACCATCATCCGGCTGAAATTAAAAATAAATAGAAAAAACCAAACTTAAATAATATAAGAATAAAATTATAAATGTAAGAACAAATTAAGATTACAGTAATGTTAATGTTATTTCATAAGTATATTTAAGATATTAAAAAGTTAGAGGTTCATTAAAATATATGTCAGGAACTATATACAAGTATAATTTTAGGTAGAAAAAATGTAAAATATATTATAGCTATAATTAGTCATGAGTATCTATAGTTATGTATGGACACCATTGAAAGTGATTCTTGTCACATCTAAGTCAACTGATGTACAACTGATCGGAAAACCAAAGGAGGAAGTGTGATTGGGGAAGCCAAAATCAAACAAAAGGGATTCTCGCGAAGAAATTAACTTGAAAGGTAACTGAAGAGGGCCGACTGAAGTGTTGTGAAATAAGAGTTTTTTTGTTGGATTTATAGGTAAATATTGGGGTAGACTGTGAAAATGTAGCCGGATCTGGATATAACTCCGGACTGAGACAAGTGATTATGAGACAAGTGCATGACTAGAAGAAGGGTATCCACCAATGAAGTAACTCCTTTCAGATAGAAACCTCAAGAGGAACTCTCCAACTATATTTCTCTGTAAATATATATCATAACAGTATCCACGTTCTTCAATTATTGGGAAGCCTTGTGATATTATCTATCTAGGCTATAAAACGGTAAGGGTGTAAAAAATACAATAAAATAGTAAGGGTGTATAGAATACAATAAAACTGTAAGTGTGTAAAAATACATTTAAACATTAAGGGTGTATAGAATACAATAAAACGGTAAGGATATAGAAAATTCGATGAAATAGTTAGGATGTAAAAAATTCAATGAAATAGTAAGTGTGTAAAAAATACAATAAAACGGTAAGGGTCTTAAAAATACAATAAAATAGTAAGGGTGTAAAAAATACAATAAAACTGGAAGTGTGTAAAAATACATTTAAACATTAAGGGTGTATAGAATACAATAAAACGGTAAGGATATAGAAAATTCAATGAAATAGTTAGGATGTAAAAAATTCAATGAAATAGTAAGTGTGTAAAAAATACAATAAAACGGTAAGGGTGTTAAATACAGTAAAATAGTAAGGGTGTAAAAATACAATAAAACGGTAAGGGTGTTAAATACAGTAAAATAGTAAGGGTTTAAAAATACAATAAAACGGTAAGGGTGTTAAATACAGTAAAATAGTAAGGGTGTAAAAATACAATAAAACGGTAAGGGTGTTAAATACAGTAAAATAGTAAGGGTGTAAAAATACAATAAAACGGTAAGGGTGTAAGAAAATACAATAAAACGGTAAGGGTGTAAAAAATACATTTAAACGTCAGGTATATAAAAAATTCAATGAAATAGTAAGGATACAAAAATTTAATGAAATATTAAGTGTGTAAAAAATACAATAGAACGTTAAGGATGTAAAAAATACAGCAGGACCATTTTTGTAATGCAAAATGTAAGCCATCTCCTGGGCCAATGATTGAACGGAAGGATTCAGTGCGAAAATTGTAAGTGGCAGTTTAGTATAAAATTCGAGTTTTTTTTTTTTATACGACTATGTGAAGTGAGATAAATAATCAACTTAAAAAAAAAAAAAAAAAAATTTGTGACCCCGACGTGATTTGAACACGCAACCTTCTGATCTGGAGTCAGACGCGCTACCGTTGCGCCACGGAGTCTTGTCTCTCATGAACATCAATAACGTATTATTACTAGTTGTTAAAAGATACATTAAAAAATAGCAACTGTTCTTCTATTTAAATAATATGTCATATGTAGTCATTTTATCCTGTTTTGTATTATTGTAGTTTAATGCGAAAACTATAAGTAATGCATCTGACCACGAATAGAGTTGTGGACTGATATTGCATTAAAATTTATTAGTATACTTTAGAATTTGGTTTGAGAAAGAAATTAGGGATATCAAAAATATTTAATTTTAGGATGGTAACATTATCTTTACTAGTTGTTCTTTTCATAATTTATTTTCATTTATTACCATTTTATTTGAGTATGAGCTGAGACTAAAATGATAAAAGATTATTTGAAATTTAAATTTCCTTCATTGATTATATACTATATCCTTCAAATGTTTTTAATTATGCATTTTCAATAACTTTTAAAACAGTTAGTAATGACAGTACCAATATGGTCTTGGAATTTAATAAAATACGTTATTTCCGTAAATAATACATTTTTTCTTAATTTTTAAAATGTCAAAATATAACTGGCCTAACATATAACAAATTTCGTTTTATTATTAGTTTCTTTTTAAATTATAACACTTTAGTTTTAATTAAATTTATTGAACAATAGTGTGTGCACTGCACTCTCTATCCGACCTGTTCTTGATTGCTATATATGTATATATGCTGAAAGGAAGGTACTTAAGAGTGTGAGATATATTGTATGACAAAAACAATTTGTAACGGCTAAAAGTATTTTTGTATAAAAATAAAATTGACTAATTAAATTTGAATAACACATCTAGATATAAATATATTATTGTAGTACTTTAAGTAAAAAATTTTGAATAACCCTGAAGATTTTGTCTCCACCCCGATTTACCAGTTATTGTGTCACCCTAATACCAACCAGGAAAAAACTACCCCAAAATGCTTCACTTTGCACACCGCTACAGATATATAGGGCGCAGAATAACGGAAAAGAAATATTTATGGAGATACTAAACACAGCACTGAGCTGGAGAAAGGAAACCGAAATTACTAAACAGTACTATACACTTATAGGTTAGCATCTTTCAAATAAAGAATTTGGTCCGGAACGCAGATGCTGCGTTACCGAAACGAATTCCCCATGTTTCCTTTAAGAAGGAAATAAATAAGAGTAAATGAGGATATTTAATTGCGTAAAACTTAGCTCCAGATTGTTGGGGAAAATGAAGTCAATGATTCTGATATTTCCTACTTAACAATCGCTTTTCCTAAAAATGTTATATTAATTAAATGTTAAGTTATACAATCTGGGAGAAAGGTGGATGAGTTAATTTAGGAGGAGGGCGGATAGACATTAAGAATTTTGAAAATGTTTGAATAAGTTGAAGAAAGTGGTTCCATGTCAGTCCTTGTATTTTATCAAACATTTTCAACATTCTGAATAACTGCATTCGAACTGCACCCCTTTTGATGCAGATCGCACTCCCTTTGTACCTACCTCCTCAGCACCCCCCCCCCCACACTCCAGCCACCCACATCGTCCATCGTAAGTTTACCTCAATTCCAATCCTTACGTCTCAGTCATGAACATTTGATCCAGGTGACAACACGTCCCCTCTCGCCTTCATGATAGCTAGAAGTGGTGAACTTTCTACACATATTGCTATTGTTTTCTTAAACATTTCATATCATATTACAAGTTACATTGTGTTTATGTAATAATTATGTAAATCATATATTTTTTACGGCAATCTATTTCAACAGCCTTGGGGATGGTTTACAATGTAAGTCAAAACGTAAGCATATAATGAAATATACAGTTTTTCCATTGTATTTTTTTTTTTCTAGATCAACCCCAAATTGTCTACAAATAATCTCTCAAAAATATTTCTATTTGTATATTTTTTTTTTAAAAACTACAAATGTAAATACGATGGTTAAGCGTTATCCCTTATCCCCAATAATTTAAATGGATAAAAGTTATATTATTTGAATAAATAAATATTATTTGAAAAATAATTATTTATGATAATTCTTTACATAAAAAAGATCATTATATCAATTAAAATTTCCTATCTTTAAATAATGGACAAATTCAGACATCAATGAAACTTGGCGACATCAAAAAATCAAATATTAAACACAATATTTGAATTGGAGGAAAACACATATGCCAAAATATTGGAAAAATTCCGCCTTTATGGCGTGGGGACGCATAAGCACCGCAAGCTGAGGATATTTACAATTGTTTTCATAAGTATAATACATAAGAAATATAATAAATTAAATAAGAATAATACTCAACCTGTATCATACAGCTAAAATATATATATTTTTTCTTTTGAAAATAGGTTTTTAAAGAGATACAAAAATTCCTTACAGTCATTAGAATGCTAAGCAGGACTCCGTGGCGCAACGGTAGCGCGTCTGACTCCAGATCAGAAGGTTGCGTGTTCAAATCACGTCGGGGTCACAACTTTTTTTTTTTTTTTTCTGATATGCAGTTATTTAATATCTATCCATAAAAGGATGTATTTTAGGAGATTTCTATATCTTCCTATTTACAAATCCTATAATTTTTTTTCTTAAACTTTTTTGCGTTTTCCTGGCAGAAAATTGAACTATAATTCACAAAGACAGCTTAACGTAACTTTTGAATAAAATTAAGAAGAATAAAATTTATTATTATTTATTAATTAATTGTATTTATGCATATATTGAAATATGTATATATAAAATTAGATTTCAAATATTTTGCAAGTCTTCGTGGCAGTAATTATTTCACAACAGGGTATTGATATCATTAATCACCATGATATATATTCCAATATTTCATTGGAAATATTTCTCAATGACCAGTATATCTGATTAATATATATATANNNTTTAAATATAAATAATATCATAATTATACCAAATTATGATAATATTTATATTTCAAATTTTGCAATTCCTTTTAATCCCTCCTATCACTTGACCGATTTCAGCCACTAACAAAATTTCTTGACGGTTTATAAAAAAACAGAAAAAGGGATCCAGCAAAAAGTGTAGACCAAATCACGATTTTTTCGCCAAAAATTCATATTCAGATTCAAAAATTAAAACATCGCAGAGAATTTTTTAAAAGTGGCGAAATCTGTAGCAAAATAGAAGTCCTTATTTCTGTTATTTTCTATCAGGTTATAAAAGGAATGACATTGCTACTATTTATCTAATATAAACACATTTTAGTATTTATTCTATGTATATACTTACATAAACTATAAAATTTAACATTTCTTTATATTTTTTCACTTTAAATTAGAATTTAGCAAATAAAAAACTATTATATCAGTTAAAAAATAAAATAATAATTTAAATAGTAATATTTGTTTTCATTGATAGAACTTCTCATTGTTATAAAAAATTATATATAAGTAGGGAAACCATTATTCATACACACACACACATATATATATTATAACATTCTATTATATAAAATTGATATTTGCTTATTGTATTTTATCCAAGTAAATAGAAAATTAGGGCCATCAGGATAGCTCAGAGGATCTGTTCGATTCTTGTAATCTTGGCGCTGCCTGCTCAAATCCCATCCAGAGCAAGTTTTTATCGATAAATAAAAGCTTGTCCAGTTCCATAGATGTTTATAACGGTATAGCAACCATTAGATTCCCTCCATGATCCTAAGTTGTTGAAGGGGAGGCTAACACTTAAAAGGCTAAAAAATTAAAACTTAAAAAAGTGATTTTTTTACCTTTTGTGAGAATGAATTTTTAAATATTTTTTTTCTAATAGCTTAACTTACATAATTAAATTCAACTTATTTAAATTAATTTTTATGTGAGATTTGTTTTGATAACTTCCACAGTTAATTATAAAATAAAAAATAGTATGTTGGTAACAAATGTAATTTAAAAATTCTAGTTTGTAAATTTGTCCTATCGTTTATGTCGCATATACAAAATATATCTTACTTTACTCCAAACAGGGATATTCATATGATATTGGAAAAATCCCTAATTGCCTCTCACAAAAGTCGGTAATGTCTTTTTGGAAAGTGTATCAGGGAATGGAACCAAGTAGCAGAGAAAGGTCCTTAATCCTTCGCAAAGCCTCTATTACAGGAAAACTTCATAAATTTTGCGAGTCCTTGAGACACGCCTTTCTTGGGAACGACCTCAATCTCATTTTCTCAAGTGACATCGATAAACAAATCAAACAAATGAATAGAAAATCCGTCACGCTCGAGCTGGTAGCAGATCAGCCATGTTTCATTCAGAATGTATAAGAAATAATAAGAATTAAAATACAATTAATTAATAAATAATAATAAATTTTATTCTTCTGTGTGAGTTATCAACTCTGTTATCAAATACAAGAACTTCAAAAATTTTAGTACATTCCTCTACATCATCATAACTTCTCTTCCCCACCTCTCATCACCCATCCTTCGACGACCATCCTCCATGTTATCCAACCATTTTATACATGGTCTTCCCCTCACTCTCCTTCTTGATAATCATTCACAGGGTTATTGATATTTAATATATTATATTATNCCGGGCCGGAATGTGATATTTAATATATTATATTATTATTAAATATGTTACTTTTTATTCATAATTTTAACCTTCACGTTATATTTGTTTAATTACATGTTACACGCGTAAAATATAATAAATATTTACTAGAAATCATTAAATCATCCATATTTTATCTTAATACATAAAAGGTTATTATTTCTTCATACGTACATTCCTGAAAATGAATGTTTAATTAAACTTTGCGTATAGCAGTGAATGTAATATCAAATGAAAATGTCATGGACAAGCAATGTTTATATTTTTTATTCTTATTTTAGTACTTTTGTTTTTACTTTATTTTTGAATTATCTGAGTTCATTCTTCCTCATGTAAATTACTTCACATTCCTCTCGTGTTCTTTTTCTCTTCCTCCTAGCTACAGCTCTCTCAATCTCTGCCTCTGAGGCCACTAACTCACACGTGTTCCTCAAGTGAGGCACTGACATTTCCCCTTCATCTAGCAGTGTAACCTCCATGTAAAGCTGAACCTGCCTCTCTAACCTGCCGTCTGATGGCACGTAAACACGGGATGTAAACCTTCAGATTGGTGTAAGGGCCACATCAAACCTTCCCCGATTGGAACTTACCCGTCCTTGTGTTGTGGTGTTTCTCGACACCGAGTTCGTTATACGTACAATTAGCGTAGGGTTACAGAGATGTGCTATCTTCAATTTCTGTGTTTCGCCTGCATATTGAAATTATTCAACTAGCTCATCTCAATGCAAACTTACTTTTATTAACTCTTGTAAACTTTTCTTAAAATTAATAAATCTATTCTAAGATGATTATAGTTGGGGTTCGGTCAAGGTAGATCCAAAAAAACACAAATTTAAAAAATGTATTTTTTAATAAAAGATTATCTACCAACGTTTTTAATAAATCTATATTTATTACATTCTGATATTTTAACTTCTGGTAATTTGATGAAATAAAGAAATATACAATAAATAAATAAACATTAAAAAAACTAAAAAATAAATATAAAATAAATAAATGGTCATCACTGTGGAGGGAGAAGGGGCCCATCGACCCCACTCCCAATAAGTTTAGGCATTAAGGCCCAGGAGGTCGCGAAGCCATCTCCGTTTTAGTCGCCGGGGAGGATCGTAAGGATTAGATAAATATTATTTTTTTGTGGTATATAATCCCACGTCAATTTCAACAATTTTTAGTGCAATGGAATATAATAAAAAATCTAACTGTCGCAGCCAGAATTTGAACCTGGATCTCCTGCAACCCGGGCCGGTGCGTTACCATTTACCCTACCAGGACAAGTCTGTTAAGTTATTAAATTCCCCGCACTAGTGTCGAGAGTCTAACCACCGAGGCCGACGAATATATCGTCTTATGCTCGGACGAGCTGACATTGTCAAGCTGTTTAAATGACTCTTCTTATTTACTTTTAAATTTTATTTTATAAATTTTATTTCTTTGTGGTATTTAATCCCACGTAATTTTTAACAATTTTTAGTGCAAGTGAACAAAGTAGAAATCTAACTGTCTTGGCTGGGACAGTTAGATTTTTTATTCTGTTCCCTTGCACTAAAAATCGTAAGGATAGGAGTCCGACGATAAGGATTGGGCATATGGATTGGGATGAAATTGGAGTTTACTATGCAAGAGCTTGAAGCAGGTGGAGAAAAATTTTAGTCAAAACGAATATTAAAGTCGTTATAAGGGGAAAGTTGGACACATAATATGAGCGTTAGCAATTATTCTGAGAATTTTGGACTGAAAGGATTTTATTCGTTGGATATTGGAAGGCTTAGCGGCACCCCACAGTTCTGCACCGTAGGTACAGATTGGTCGTATTATGGTCTTGTAGATTGTCAGTTTGTTTTCTAATGTGAGGTGTGAGCGCCTATTTATAAGGCTGTATAAGAGTCTGTGGCGTCTGTTGAGTTCTTCTCGTTTGATTTTAGTATGTTCATTCCAGTTGAGTCGTGAGTCAAGGTGGAGCCCAAGGTAACGGACTGAATCAGAGAGAGTTATAGGGATGTTATTGTATGTAACATTATCAGGAGAATCTTTTCTTAGTTGAAAATTTACTTGTACGCTTTTGGACTCATTTATTTTAATTCTCCATTTACTGCACCACCGCTGAATAGCATCAAGGTGGTTTTGTAAATTGTTAGAAGCGGTTTTGGAATCAGGGTGGGAAGTGAGGATTGCTTTGTCATCTGCAAAGAGGGCTGAGAGAATATTCAGATGAGTAGGGATGTCTGTAGTATAAAGGGTAAAAAGGATGGGTCCAAGCACACTGCCCTGTGGAACACCCGCTTTCACAAATAATTTAAAAATAAATGCTATGAGTTAAATTATAAAAAAAAAAAAAAAAAAAATTCGTCTGGCAAAATGTGCATAAGCCTTCCAGTATTATAAATAATATATATTTATTTATGAAATTTCTATTTAAAATCAATAATCTAAACTTCATTAAAACTAAAAACTAATTGAGAGGCTGCTAAACTATTATATTTTAAATGAGATTTCAGGTAAATCCCCGTTCCTTTAAGATTAATTTGTCAAAATCCGACAATATTTCTTGCTCATACCGAAGTCAGCTTCTTTTTTTCTTTGCCTGTTAAAGTGAAATGCTTAATTTCAAGAACAAAAACTTAAATGTGCCTTCTGGGCTGTTGAATTTCCTTTTAAACTTTAGGAAAACCGCCCATTATCCTTTAATTTAATTCTGAAAACATTTCTTATATCAATAGCCAAATCTATGTTCCGATTCATTACTCTAAACTAAATGTTTACCCTTCATCATCAATTTTTTTCGCATTTGTTATTGCTAGGAGTTGCCTACTCCTTTTTTTCTCAATAGAGACTTACTATTTTTTTTTTTTTTTTTTTTTTTTTTGCCGCCATAGAGACATGCTAAAATCGAGCTATCGTGGCTTCAAGACCGTTAAAATAATATTTTGAGTTCAGGCTAACTCCTACTTCTATAATACAGTGATCCAATTTTCCTTAACGAGTTAAAACGTTTTTCATTTTATACAATAAATGCAAGGGAATAGTATAAAAAAATCTTACTACCTCAGCCGGCACTTGAAAGTGTAAGGATTACCTGGAGTGTAAAGGATAGCATGCTTGCCCGGAAGGAAGCATTAGATCCGGGTTCGAGTACCGGCTGAAGTAGTAAGATTGTTCTATTCCCGTGCATTTATTGTAAAAAATTAATGTGGGATTATATATCACAACTAATACAGTATGTATTTATCTTTATTTATTTATTTATTATTTTTTTTTTTTTTTAAGCATGCACAAATAGACAAAATAAACTTATTTCTTCTGTAAATTCTTGCGGAACCCAAGTATCCAGCTTCTTTTGACAACCACTTTTATGTATATGGTTCAAAACTGTTTTATATTCCATTTTTCATTACTCAGCGACTTCTTGAGTTGAAATGTCTCTTTTTATGTAAAATATTCATAATATTTGTTAACAATTGACGGGCCTCGGCGAGGTAATCATTTGTATCAAAATTTCCGGAACAAAAATGATTCCACGATGGAGCTAACTGAGTCTTTATTAAAATTTAATTAATTAGCCAAATATCAACTTAAATAATTTTCGATGAGCTAGAACATTATTTTTTTCTAATGAAGAAAAGTATACATAACGAAAATATTTTTTAAAATCTGTTTATAGATAACTAAATGTATAGAACTAAAGCTAAAAATAGTATGTTATACGGACATTGATATTTCAAATCCTTCATAGTGTGTTAAGAAATATTTAGAAGGATTTGAAAGTTCAAGATAAGGCTAGAAGGATCGCAAGAGATAAGAGACATTAATGCCATCGCCTGAGGATAACAGATCATTATTTTCACAATGTACCACAAACACACATCCTCAGTTTATTTATTATCTAATGACCATATATATAGTTTTTCCCGACAAGGGCATACTAGGATATATATTTATATAACAGTTTAGAAGCTTCTCATTTATTATTTTTTGTTAATCATTTGTTTTCTATATTTTTCAACGTTAAGCCCTCAAAGTCAGTATCTTACATTTTTCCTAATATACGTTTTCATAAAATTATTGTAGAAAAAATAAACGTAGCAAACTACATTTATACTAATTTTCTTTTAGATTCTAAATAAAGATAATGACAATTTTACAATTCTCGGGCTATCTCAAACTCGAACTCAACCCTTAGTAACCTTTTGAACGGTTAGCAAAATATAGCTTAAATACCATATTTGGATTCTATAATAATAATAATGCCACTAGTGTAAGCGCAGACACACACACACACACACACATTATATATATATATATATGAGAATTAAGAGGGTCCACACAACCCCCATGGATTGCATCCTTAAATATTTTCCTAAATAAGCAATTTTTTTAAATTTTTTAAAATTTTTTTTTTTTATGAAAATTTAATAGAATATAAATGTTAGAAAAATATATTTTGCACCTACTAGAGTACTATACATTTTTTTTTCAACTCTAAAGAACAATAAAAAAAAAAAAAGACATTGGTTATTTCCCATTAATTCTTCCCCCTTCATCTTGATACTCATCCAATGGAAGGCAATAAAACCTTAAATACCTAATATGGTTTCTTTATTTTTAAAAATTAGATGCTTGCTCGTGTCACGGCACCAGTGTAATTAGCTTGATTTTAGTTTAAGAAATCTGCCTCAAGTAAAGAAACTGTAACACAACTGTAAAAAGAGAAACATGTTAAATCGCCAAAAGTAATAGTCATTTGATCACATAAATAAATCCATCATGTAGGGGCATAGATTTCTTGTTTTACAGACTTAAGAGCAAATGATTGATTTCATTTTACAATCAGGGTAAAATGTGTAAAAAAGTGATATTATTAAGGCTAGCTCAGATGTTTATAAGGAAATAGTGGGGAAGCACT
>KZ807168.1:973472-984163 GCA_000696205.2 Oncopeltus fasciatus | reverse complement strand
ATAATATGAGTTTTTGGGTATATAAATAAATATGTTTTTAAATCTAGTTTTCTTTCCACTAACATTACATTTTCTGGTTCTCCATTACCGATCTAATGGCTTACAAAAACAGGATTATTTGCCTAATTTAGTTTCCGTTTTTCAATAATTACGGATGCTAGGGCCCGCACAAACAAATTTATAAACAATTTTTAGCGGACCACGTTTTCAGCTTCACATATTAGGATTAGAGTAGATTTGTTGAGTCCCACCAATGTCGCCCCCCCGCAGGAAATATGCTGAATCAAGTTTTGGCGGAGGGTAAAGCATGGGTTGTGTTATTGAATTTTAGTTGTGGATTCTAAGAAGCAGATAGCGTGGTGGTGGTGGTGGGTGGGGGAATCCGAGTTATTTCATCATTTTAGCCAAGATTACTGGTAGGGGAGGGGGGTGAGCAGCATGAAATTCGCTCAAAGCTGGACACCATACACCACGCAAGATAATCTACAACTTGTTTACAGATCTCCCGAGCTTCACTTTTAATAAGTTGGTGCACTTTTTACGACCTAAAAATGATTACGTACGTGGTTATAAGACCATAGGCAGTTGGAAACAATAAGTAAAATAACTTAACAACGCTTATTAGCATGTTTCCTATAGGGGTATCAACTTAGGCACAATGATTAAGCCTTTACAAAATTACAAAGGATCTCCAACGATCCTACATAAGAGATGTTTAAAATACAGTCAAGAGAGTGGTGTCATTGGTCACCTTCTCTCCTCATGTGATTGACATTGAATGTCATTTTTAATTTCATTGTAATCAAATTACAAACTGTTTTCCTATTTACAGATTGTAATAAATAAATAAAAGTTTATAAATAAAAAAAATATGGTCTGTTGTTGTTGTTGTTCACGTAGGCTTCGACGGTCGTCAGATGTATTTACCGTTTCTTCTTCCGGGTTGGACCGTGCAAAGTTGTCGATAGTTGCCGAGCTTTCGCACATCATGTGATGGCTTCTTCAGGGCTGAAAAGACAATGAATGAATTCTTTTTTCAGCCCTGAAGAAGGCATCGCATGATGTGCGAAAGCTCGGCAAATAACAACAATTTGACACGGTCCAACCCGGAAGAAGAAACGGTAAATAAAAAATATGGTCTGTTAAAAATGATGATTATTAATTTATTAGCACGAGCTCTACAATACGAAATTTTTGAAATATTGAAATTCGGTCGAGAGGAGGAGAGATTTAGAGAGAAAAGAGACAAAAATCTTAAATCGTAATGATTCCTATATTAGTAGTGTTACGGGGGGGGGGGGGGCATCTAGTACAAGATAGGTCTACAACTTAATTTTAACACTTATATACTTTGTTATTTATTTTTAAAACGCATATAAGGAAAAATACTTAAGAATTTAATTTTAAATATTTGTCGGGCTCTCTTATTTTAAAAATATTTAAACAACATTAAATATTAGGGTTATTCAGTAGGCTTCTCATATCAAACCCATTCATTTTTGGTTGAAATAGGGTGAGGAAAAAGGGGTTAGTATAATTATTTATTTTAGTAATTAGTGAAAGTGCAATAAAATATGGATTCAAGCTGGAACTGCTTTAAACAAACGCAAAAGACACCATTGTACTTTTTTTTTTTTTTTCTTTTTTTTTTTTTTAAATTGGTCCTTTTTCAAATTGTTTTCATAAACTTTTAATTGTCTTACATAGCTTTCTACATTCATACTCTTGATATCACATTATTTTATAATTCTCTATTATACTAATTTCAAATATATGTATTCTCATGACATTGTATTTCTACAGCCCTGAAGATGGATTACAATGTAAGCCAAAACGTTGGCAGATAATCCTTTATTAAAAAAATACATTTTTTTAATTTGTGTTTTTTTGGATCTACCTCGACCGAACCCCAACTAAAATCATCTTAGAGGACCATTGTTCTAGTTTTGAGCCATTAGTCACGTTTGATTACACCAATATAGGGAAAGAGGGCGGAGAACTACTACGCCTAGTTGAGAACTACACAAAACCGGGAAGAGAGGAGTGGGAGACTATCGAGTCCCGAACACAAACTCTCTGGAACTAATCCCACCCCCACCCCCATACCAGCAAACACCCCCGAGGCGGTGGCACAACTTGGGTGAGTCCTCCCCCTTGGATGGAGATACCCGGCCATCCCCTTCGGCCTGGGACCCATTTCCCAGAGTCCTCTCCGTCCCGGGAGCCACTCGCAATAAGTGCGACCTCACTTGCTCTGGTACATAGGTGTCCCAGGTTGAAGCTGAGGACTCTTAGCTCTTATGAGAACATGTTAAAAATTAAAAAAAACCAAATACAAAAGAATTATTGAGAAATATGCAAATGAACAATGAAACTAACAGAATATATGGTACTTAGATGATTTTAGTTGGGGTTCGGTCAAGGTAGATAAAAAAAAAAAAAAAATTAAAAATGTATTTTTTTACATAAAGGATTATTTGTCAAAGTTTTGGGATACATTAGAAGATGGCTTACAATGTAAGCCGATACATGGCCCTGAAGATGGCTTACAATGTAAGCCGAAACGTCAGCAGATAATACTTTATTAAAAAATACATTTTATAAATTTGTGTTTTTTGGATCCACCTTGACCGAGCCTCAACTAAAATCATCTAAGAATGATATCTAAGGTCAAAAAAGCTCTCCTTTTCTAACAGAATATATTACGAACAAAAATAAGGGATTTATGTAACTGTTAAGGTTGAAAAAACATATTACGGACTAGAAAATGCCACGTTAAAAAAAATACAAATAACATCCTTATATACGATGAACGATATTTTATGTAGTGAGGGCATAATTTCAGAGAGAATTTGGGTAACTCTCAATTCAATGCATTATCCTAGAGCGAGAAATGTTATGAAAATATAAACAATTAAATCAAAGGGAATAGAATAAAAAAATATAACTGTCTCAGCCAAGGATAACGCGCTTGCCCGGATAGCAGGAGATCCAGGTTCGAGCCCTTTCTGCGATAGTTAGATTTTTTATTCTATTCCCTTTCATTTAATTGTTTATATTTTCATAACATTTCTCGCTAATAATAATAATATTTATAAAGTTATGAAAATATACTCTTACAGAGTATATTTATAGAGCTCTATACCTTAGAGCGAGGAAAAACCGTTCAAATGTGTTATATAACCTATGATAAACTTATTTTTTAGGAACATTCTTATTAAGTGTAATAATATTCATTATTTCCTAAACTTTTAAATAAGGTAGAAATAGAGAAGCAGGATGTGAAAGATACCGTATTCTTTGATTTTCGCAATAATTATCGTGCACTTATTAAATGAATAAATAACATTTACAGGTAATCCCATACCATCATCTGCATCATGCTGAAACACTCATTTTTTTTTAGGCCTGAAAACGAGTTTGAGAGACATGTTTCCCTAGTTTTGGAGAGTTCCTGACATGCCACATGTGTCCCACCACTGACACCTCAACCCAAAGAACTCATGGTATTGCTTTAATTATTAATCATGTAATCAATGACACAGAGAGAGAGATGTATAATGTATAATGATGTGTACAACATTCATACAATAAGCTGGAAGGGTTCAGCAACGCTCTGTTCTCTCTTCTGCCTGAAGTAACTCTTCCATTCAAAGTCATTTTCCGTTTTACAGACAACATTGCTACCTACTCTAGTCTAATTCCACCATTATATTGGCGGTGACTCATAAACATATACATGGAATAATTAAACTGTTACTTAAAAAAAAAACACTATTTTTACATCTGAAGGTTTTAAATTTGAAGTGCCTACATGAGAGATTACTGTAAGGAGAATTGAATTAATGCTGACTGTTTGTTTCAAAAGCTTGTCAAATTAATTCGTGCCTCGCTTCTCAAAGCAACTATTAGTTTGGGGACGAGTGGACGTCGTTAATCAAAACTGAACGTCCGTCGCAAGATAAGCCATTAATCCAGGAAGCGGAAGGTCTCGGGCCCAGAGATTTCTGCATTCAGGGGGGGGAAGTAACTCCCACTGAATGGGATTCACTGGATCCGGGCGACTGCTGCTGTCACGAGTGTGTCTCTTAATTGTGGCGCAAGTAATGCGAGTGCGCAAACGAACGGCGCGTGGGGCCCGAGAGCCACGTGGCTGCCCTCAGGGGACCAGGCCCTCACCCTCGAAGGGCAGATGTCATCGTCTGTCACATCATGCGTCATTACTCAGTCCCATGAGCTGGGGTTTAGGGATGACGGCCTCTTCACGAAATCGTCAACCCTCCACTGACTGTGTGTCTGTTTGGATGACTCCGTTTGCGCTATCTCTCGCGTCCCTTACCGAACCATTTCTCCCTTATCTCGCCCGCGCGGGCTCCGTCGACGCCTATCTCTCCCCTCCGCCCCCGATGGAAATTCGTTACGACGGCTTCTCCTTCCGTCTCCCCCTATCGCTGCTCCATACCGACTCCCACTTTTCGATTTACAACCTCTTCCCAAAACTGATTGCTCACTTCTCTCTCCCCACTTAATTTGTGAGGCTGATTGACGTCCTTCCTCTTTTCCCCAGTCAAATTTCTTCTCTAATTGCACTACACTCAACAGAAAATACAAATATTTTAACTGTCGATGATCTATTTCAAACAAATAAAAAATTTAAAGGCCTAATCGTAATCAATAGGAATATTCAGGACTTACTAAGCCACCAATAACATTTGTCAATTATAAAAATTGTACTAAATTTTGGAATTAACTCACGATTTTTTAAAGCAGTTACATCATTGAGATCTTAAACCTTTTAACCCTGGCGTTACGGGTTCACACCCCACTCCAAGCAAGCAGCAATATGCAGACTGCCTCTCCCTCTATATCCTTATGTGGTTGAATGGAAGGTTATAAAAAACCACTAATTTAAGGACAATATCTATAATGATTAAGGAGTGGATATATGATTAAATTATTTAGTCCGCCAATAATAAATGAGGAATTTAATAGTTTATTTTGAATATAATACGCATAATTGAGCTATATTTTTTTAGATCACTACAAATAATAATAAAAATCCAATGAATAAGATGCTAAATAGACTAGATGCCTAATGATTTATTTAAAATGGTTTAGATCCACAGATAAAAAACTAATTTGATTTTAAAGTTTAAAAGCCAAAAAAAAAAAAAAAAAGAAAAAACAACAACATTGAGATAAAATGCTAAGTATGGCTATTGATAATAGAGTGCTTAATGAAAACTCTTCTTGAAAATGTTTAACAAAAAATATGAGAAAATAATGTGTAACAACTTTTGTATAATATAATATTTTATCATTTAAAAAAAAAATCGAATACCAACGAATTTTTACCTTGGTCATTGATCTCGTCTTCGCCATTCTTACTTTTAGAGATGAAATCAAACTTATCAATGGTTTATGTAAAAAATATCAAGTAACAATTAGGTTTCTCCAAGTTATAATGCATTGACGATTTTTCAATTTGTTTTTCCTTTGAACAACTCCCCCCCCCCTAGTCTATTTAATAAATTAATGGTTAGCATGTATTAGATTTCACTACTACAGTAAAACATCATCCTCAATATGCGTTTTTTAAAATAATGATTATTATAATAACAATAAATTATAATTTAAAAAACTATCTATCTGTCCCAGCCAGGAATCGAACCTGGATCTCCAGCTATCCGGGCCGGTGTACTTGCCGGTTATACTCGAGTACAAGACGAAGTTCTCGCCTTTCTCGTGGGTTAGGCTCTTGCTGGTGTAGAGGGAATTGAATAAGACAACTAGCACGTCCTGGTAGTATAACTGGAAAGTACACCGGCCAGGATAGCAGGAGATCCAGGTTCGGACAGATAGTTTTTAATATTCTATTCCCTCTCATTAATTGTTTGAAATTTACGTGGGATAAAATACTACAACCAAATTAAATATTTATAAATAAATTATAATGTTTAGCTTTTAGAAGCTTTTATATTTCACAATAATTATATCCTATGAATCTTTTCATAATCGAACGTACATATTAAAAACTATATTAGTTTTAATTAACTAAAGACATCCTATTTTCCTTCATTGATTCGAGCCGTTAACGATATATCTTTTCACAGTTATACAAAAATACCAGAACTCTAGAGATGGAACAGACACGAGCAAATTTATGTTTATATATATATATATATATGCCTATGCATACATACACACATAAGTATTCGTTTAAAGGAATGACATTTTTTTTATATATTGATCGTTTTTAAGAATTTGTTTACCTTGAAAATAATCTGCAAAAGAGAGAGTAACTAGTCAAAACCAATATTGACGCTAAATATAGCTGACGATATGTTTTATGTATTAGTCCAATTAGACTTTTTTCATTAACGGATATTGGTTTTAAATTTATTTAAAATAAAAACATTATATACCGTTGAAAATTACAATTGGGGGGAGAGAGAGGGATGGTGGTGATGAGATGAGATACGGAGAGAAAAGCCGTGAGAGATGTGTGTAGGGGTGAGATACGAAAGATATGAGGGGTTGGGGGGTGTGGCTCGAACGAGTTGGGCATGAGCAAACGAAGAATTTATTTGTACTGTCATCGGGTTTTATCCTGAGTACATATTTACAATATCCTTCCTGTTCAACTTTGTCATTGATTAAAGTCCGTAACCCCCCCCCCCCCTCCCCTCAACAGCTCGGGAAAGAGAGCGAAGAGTAAGAGAGGAAATTTTTAACATTTCACCGCTGATAATTCCCACAGAATAATCATTTAACAAAATCAATGCTTCATTTATTCAAGCGTAATTTAAACATAAACTTCCATTTCCATATAAGAGTTTGCCCATCATTTACAGAATAAATGATACTCATTATAATTAAATATGTATGTTAAATAATCTATTTTCCTCACTAAAAAAAAAAAATAGTTTTCAAAAATCAATTGGGGAATATAAAAAAATTGATAGAAGAAATGCAGCCAAAGGACCAAGGATTGTTTATACTTAGAATTTAATTATGATCCAGCAAACGGTAAGTGATTTTAGAACATCCACAAAAAAAATTGGTATAACTTAAATCACGGCGAATGGGCACAGGGAAGTTTTTTTTTTTTTTTTTTTAGGGTCATAGAGCTCTAAACTGCTCTAAGTAGCTATGGCACAAGGCAAACTTTTATTTCCTCATAAATTAAAAGCCAAAAAACAGGACTCGAACCTTTGAAGCGCCTGACTTAAATAGGAGTCTCGAAAAGCTCGTTAAACGACCAGATTCCATGAAGACTCAAATTAATAATTTTTCATAAGTACTGTAGGTGAGTATCTGAAAATTACAATATTCTAACTACTAAAAAATCTATTTAAGAACAATTGAATAGAGAACGGTATCAATCGCCATTGAGATTAGTAATACATAAAAGTAAGAACTTAATAAAATCCGAAATTCCCCAAAAAATACATAAAAAGTAAAATAAAAATTAAACTCCCGTTTCTGCTTACTACATTTTTACAAAGAAAAGAAAAAAGAACGAATTCCAATTAAAATGAAGTTTCTAAAGAATATCAAAGGAACATCAAATATTCTATTGAGAATTATTATCACAGTTGGTTATATTAGAGAGATTCCTTTCTAAGCCCTCCTATATTAAAATACGCCAACGTTAATTGGAATTTTTCGTGGGGATTCGAGTCGAACGGCATTCTAAGCCTTTTATCTGATGAATCACAGGGTGATTTTACTTTTTCTCTTGAGTTAAAAAAAAGAGAGGGGAGGATGATGATAAAAGAAGGGGAAAAAACGTGAGTCTTCCGATGTAGGGAAGGTATGAGTGATTGAGAGGAGCAAAGAAGATAGAGAGAAACCAAGAGAAAATAGAGGAAGGGGAGAGAGAAATAGACGAAATGAGAGAGAGAGAGAGAGAGAGAGAGAGAGAGAGAGAGAGAGAGAGAGTAAGAGAGAGTGAGAGTAACGGGCGATATATAATTATTTTCATTTAATTATAACGAGAAATCAAATAATGAATTAGGACATTTCATGGAAAAATAAAAATAAAATAATAAAACTGATCAATACAAATGAGGGCAATACATATGGGACTTCATACCTACTTAGCTTGTTGAGTTTTGACTTAATTTAGGTATCCAGCAATCGACGCTATGGTTGTATTGTTGTAGATGGAGCCAGTGTCATGCTTAATTTTAAAATTTTATTTTATTTTCATTCTTAAGCAACAAAGTTTTTTTTTTTTTTTTTTTTTAAAGTTAAGTCAATTCGTACTGAAATTATAAAAAAAATTTATTCAATAAATATCGTCAAAAATTTCAGTTTATCTTGGTATGGCTACACACACACACACAAAAAAAAATGTAATTTATTATTCCTAAACTTTCATCAGAATAACCTCACAAGAAAGAATAAAATAAAATAAAAAAATAAATCTATAGCAGTTGTACAAAGTTATTGAACCCAGTGACTAGAAAAAATAAATAAAAAAACATTTAATGAGAGGGAATAGAATAAAAAAATCTATCTGTCTCAGCCAGAGCTCGAACCTGGATCTCCTGCTTGCCGGGCCGGTATGCCGGTAGCATACGTAGGATAATAAACTACAACCAAATAAATATTTCTAATAAATAAACAAATGTAATGAGGACACTGAGTCATTGAAATTATAAAGATGAGGAATATCTGAGTATGGCAACTGCGATAATAATGACAAGCCGACATATATGTAAGACATCAAGTACTCTTTTAATTAATTAACAGAATTTTTCAAGCAGATTTAGACGTAAGAAACAATGTTGACGCAATATATTGCTTGGGATAGTAAGAAAGCCAGTAAAGAAATGAAAAGAATGAAACCGTCTTAAACATATATAGCAATGAGGGTTCGATTCCCGCTCTTGATAGGCTACTATAGAAATAAAATAAAAGCTTGCCTAGTGCCATGAATATTTCTAACAGGATGGCTCCAGGTGGTGGTGGACACCCACATATAAATCAGAGAAGAATGGTGGAACGGGAGACAAACCTCCAGGACAAGTATTCTCTCCCCTCTATTCATAAGAAAAAAGATGAAAATGGGTTTTTTTAAGGCCTGTGAGAAAAAGCAACAGATCACACACCCGGAAAGATTGAAATCTCTTCAATTAATAGAGAGAAATTGAGGCGTGTGAAGTGTGAGGGTTGGCGAAGGGTGCGAGTAGAACACAGAGATCCTCTCCCGAAACTGCAGCCCTGAAGAAGTGGACTGTAATGCCGAAACAGATTCTCGTATAACTTAAGACGTGGGAGAGTCTCAGGCCTGAACAAAGCGGGAAGTGAGCCAATATTTCTGATGGACCAAAAGGAACTGGCTTAAGTACCCCTTGGATGGACGTTTTATATAAATTATTTTCGAGTAAATTGGGGGGAAAAGAGCTCGATTTAAAAAAGTACAATAAACTTGTGCTCGCTAAGTAAGATGCCCCAAAAACTAAATCACTCTCAATAAATATTTGATAAAAAAAAACAACAACACCTAAATGCATATATGTATACACGAATAATTTTATCTTTATAAGATGAGGGACGGACGGTTATAAGTGATAATTAAATGGACTGCTTCAAAGACATAGTTAGACGGGATAAATAACACGAATCTAAAATACATACAAACAATTAATGAGAGGGAATAGAATATAAAAAACTATCTGTCCCAGCCAGGAATCGAACCTGGATCTCCTGCTATCCGGGCCGGTGTAGCAGGAGATCCAGGTTCGATTCCTGGCTGGGACAGATAGTTTTTTTTATTCTATTCCCTCTCATTAATTGTTTGAAATTTACGTGGGATAAAATACCACAACAATTAAATATTTATAAAATACATACAGAATTACATGCAATATAAAATGAAATTATTATAAATACAAAATACCTCCATATAAGTCTGAATCATAGGGGCAGCATAAAGAAATACCTCTGCTTTAAAATAAAATCAGAACCCAAAATATTTCGTATGTATATCAATTGTTACCGTATTAAACTATAAACAATATTCAATACTTGAACATATTTTGGATATAATTTTATAATAATAATAATAATAATAATAATCCGAAATGAGGAAAACAAAGGTTATTCACTCTTGATACTAAGTACACAAAACAAATGAATACATGAAGTCCCTATTGACAAGACAAATAAAAGAGCTCATGAAGCAATAACAAATTCCCATATTCTGTTATTGCTTGTGTAGAGTGATATATTAATACTGTGAATCTCTTGCTACTACAAATTTTTTAAAAATATACCAGTTAATTTTGAAAGAAAAAAAAAAACCATTTTGATGAAATAACTTGTTTTAGTAAGAAAGGGAAAAAAAATATACGTAATAGAAAGAAGAGTTACATTTTTGTATTTATTCACAATTTATTAAATACGGATATGTGATCCGGATATGATAACAAAAATTTGTGAAAACGTTTTTACAGAAAAGCAATTGAACATTGTATTTACCATTTCATCTTCCGGGTTGGACCGAGTCAAATTGTTGTTATTTGCCGAGCTTTCGCACATCATGTGATGGCTTCTTCAGCCCTGAAGAAGCCATCACATGATGTGCGAAAGCTCGGCAAATAACAACAATTTGACTCGGTCCAACCCGGAAGATGAAATGGTAAATACAACTGACGACCGACGAAGCCTACGTGAACAAA
>KZ807168.1:951101-961814 GCA_000696205.2 Oncopeltus fasciatus | reverse complement strand
TGTATATAAGACCACTAAGTCTATCTCTGATCTGTCCGGAATAGCAAAAATGTTGTATATTTCAAGCTGTCAGGTATATTTTCATATTTTATATTGTTTTTCTAGCATTTCATGAGGGTAGGTTAGGAACCCAAGGCATTTCTCGAAAGTCGCGTCATCGGTTCTCATCATAAATAGCTCGGTACCCTTACAGCTTATAAGCCTGTAACTTATATTGTATATTAAATAAATGCATCTATATCATCATAAAATGAGCAATACAATATAGTTACATTGCCCTTACTGTAACCCTTAATTTCTTTTATTTAAAAATTAAAAAAAAAAAAAAAATTACATTCAAGTTTGGCCATCTCCTTAACAGAACTTCAGATTTTGGGAGCAAAATACATATAAATAAATATTTAAAAAAACATTTTTTTTTTTTTTTAAGAACAAATATTGAATGAGAAATAGTATTAGTTAATTTAGTTCATTATTCATTTTATGTTTAACAAGAAATCTCGGAAATATATAATAAATTTACTATGACTTATTTCCATAAGAATAAACCTCAGTAAAATTCAATTTAAGTTTGGAATTCCATTAAAGGGAGTTCTACATACCGCATGAAAATTCAGAACATCGATGCAAGAGGCCTTAGTGGAAGTTGAGGCAAAACAGGACAGGAAATGTGAAAACAGCTATAATTTATGATAATTTAGTCTTTGCCTCTCCATTAAGGATTCATAACCCATTAGTAGTAGTCAGGATACTCTAAAAGTTTCAAACATAATTTTTTTTTTTTATCAATCCGGGATATTAAACTTTTAGATGTAGTATGGATAAATTATGAGAAGAGAGGGTAAAGCAGCTTTTGAATTTAAATTTAATAGAATAAGAAGTTGAAACTATCGTTGAAGAAGTGATTTTGTAATAAATTAATGCTGAATATTTAAGTCATGTTATATTTATTAATAAGCCTATTTGAGAGTGGCGTCATTGGTCACTTTCTCTCCTCATGATATTGTCATTTAAATTGAAATTAAATCCAATTGGGATTGAAATGACCATGGTTTAAACATAGAAAATTATTTTAAAAAACATTTAGAAAATTCTCAAAACCCGAATAAAGATTTTGATGTCATATTATCATTGATTTCATTAGACATTTTTTAGAAACATATTGCGAAAGAATGGGTTGCAAGAAGTCCAAGAACTTAGAAATGCAAAGGAAGCCAGAAAAAAAATATCACTACCTCAGCCGGGACTCGAATCCGAGTCTCCTGCTTTCCGGGCAACTATGCTGACCACTGCACAACCGAGGCAGGCTAGATTTTTATTTCTGGCTCCCTTTGCATTTTTTGTGTACAATTTAAAGTGGGATTAAATACCACAACTAATATCATTGTTTAAAAAATAAATTTAGGGACTTAGGTGTCTCGACTTTCTTCAATCTCCAGTAGGCCATGAAAGGAAATTTCGTGCTGGCGAATCAATGGAACATTGATATTCATGGGCCGAAGATTACCCGAGTGCAATGCGACCAAGGATATGCGGGAATAACGATCTTTCTCAGAACAATTATGAATAACTAAGTATTCATGAATAGAGTAGTTCTTGCAAACCCTACTCTCAAATGCGTTTGAAGGAACGGCAATGGAAAGCAATCGTGCGAAATAAATAAAACATTTTGCCCCTCCGTTTCATATTTTATCTATGTATACACACGCATAGTCCTCAACGGCGAAAATTTTTTGAAGTTTGTCAGAGTCAACGGGATTACTATGGATAGCTTAATTCGCCGGGAATCAGTTATGTTACAAGTAGTAAGTCATCATTATTTCAGGCAGGGCAACATGTGCTGAAAAGGCGACAGACATAGACGGACATATTGCAAGCAGATGTTGCACAGAATCTGATCAGTGCAGGGAATAGGGGATGATAAGCAGTGGGCAGAAAACAAGGCAGTGGGAGACAAGGACCTTCCTAAGTCCTGAATAATCGAGATAGATCATCGATATTCCGATACAATCTCAGAGTCCAATCCCGATCTATTTCAGTCAGGCACAGACATCACTTGAGAAACCTCTCTGCTTCTATGGTCGATTCGAACCAATTTCACTCTCAATGTTAACTGAGATATTATCTTAAATTTTAATGAATATTGATCCTGAATTTATAACCACATGCCATTCTGGATGACAGGCAAAATCAATCAATAGTATTTTATGCAATATATCTGTATTGGGTATGTAAAATTTACCAAAACAAGCAGTAGCACTTAAATCTTCGACACATGTCCTTTCAGCAGATTCCCCTGGAAGGTTTTTTTTTTTTTACTATTTTACAAACCATTAGTAGAATCTTGTCTGTAACTTATAGCTTTGAAGACGAGACAGTCTCGAAATCACTCAGCTTTAATAAATAAATAAATATCACGATCACCGAGCGAAATCTATATTATAACAGTTTTTTATCCCTTATTTATAATTGTATAGCTTCGCCCTAGTTCCTTAAAAAAAAATTATTTTTTTTTTAAACTCAACTCCGAAGCGGAAAAGTTTTTTAGTTCTTCCTATAGTAGAATACGTATTTTTTAAGATTTTAATTGTGGTAAATCAGGATAATTAAAGGTAAAGTTGTATTAATGAATACATTTTTGGTAAAACTGTCAATTCTCATTGTTTATAATCCTACAGATGTTAAATGATGTACCTAATTGTTTTATAAATTAAAACTAGCGTGTTTTTATTCTACTTATATAAATAAACTTATAAATAAAGCAATAAATTTAGAAGAAAAAAGTCACGATGCAGTTTTTAACCTTGAAGACAAATAATTTAATTTTT
The DNA here is from genome assembly GCA_000696205.2 of Oncopeltus fasciatus. NCBI lineage: Eukaryota > Metazoa > Arthropoda > Insecta > Hemiptera > Lygaeidae > Oncopeltus > Oncopeltus fasciatus. The sequence goes on along the minus strand of KZ807168.1, from coordinate 958,986 downwards.
AATATTAATTTAGTTGTGGTATATCATCCCACGTAAATTTAAATCAATTAATGCGAGGGAATAGAATAAAATATTTATCTGTTCCGGCCAGGACTCGAACCTGGATCTCCTGCTAGCCTGGCACGAATGCTTTAGCCTTACGAATATTACTAGTACCAGGAAAGCAGGAGACCTTGGTTCGAGTCCTGGCTGGGACAGATAGATCTTTCATTCTATTCCCTCGCATTAATTGTTTATAATTTTATTTAATTTAAAGTATTAGTGGTCTAAATACTAGTTGCATAAATACACAATTTTCTTTCAAAATGGATATTTTTATAATACTCGGCGAAGTTTAGGCTAACATTGTATGCCATTGTCAAGGGTTTCATGATGAAAGCTAGAGAGGAACTTCTATAGAAATCGAGAAGGCAGCATAAATGTTGGTCAACTCCGATGATCTCTTTAAATCTGAAACAAATATTTTTCTACATTTCGGTACCGAACCCGAATCACCACTTGAATCTTCAATCGGGAACAAAAAAATCCCTTTTTTGGACTACGAGATTGTGTAAACGAATGGATGTCACAGAGCCAGGAATACATGTCATAGGTCAAGCCAAACAAATTGAGTACCACATACGAAGAGGTTTAAGATCCTTCGAGTCTATAAAGCCACCCAGAAAAAAAAAAAAAAAAAAAGTTTAATTTTATTTTAAAATAATTAACCTTTTAGAATAAATAATTGCCTCAAGTTTTTCAGCTTACTCAGTAAAATACTTATGTTAGTGAAGAAACCTGTTATACATTTGTAAAATAAAACATATTTTGAACTTTTCTATAAATCTAAATAGAGTTGAAAGAAATTTTCATAAGCAGTTTTGAATTTCTAAATAATAAAATAAGTAGACCGAAGGAAAATAAAATAAATTACAGTACATCACTATTTCCCCTGCCCTTCAACAAATAAATTAATTTTTCACTCTACGTTTTTTGGCTTTACGCCTTCATCGGTTAGGGAGGAATGACACTGTAGTCCCGAAGACAAACTGTGGATGTGGTTGATAGTGAAATAAAACCGACATGCTTTAAACTAAAATATAGAAAAGCTCACATGACTAATATGAAGAAATAAATGATTCGTAAATTGAAAGAATTGCTTTTAAATTTAATATGATAGGTAATTTTTAGTGCAAGGGAACAGAATAAAAAATCTAACTGTCCCAGCCAGGACTCGAACCTGGATCCCCTGCTATCCGGGCCGGTGCATTTGCCACTTATGCTACCGAGACAAGTCTGATAAGTTATTAAATTCCCCGCACTAGTGTCGAGAGTCCAACCTCCGAGACCGACGAATATATCGCTCATGCTCGGAGGAGCTGACATTGTCAAGCTGTTTAAATGACTCTTCTTAATTTAATTTTAATTTTAATTTTATAAATATTATTTATTTTGTGGTCTTTAATCCCACGTAAATTTAGATAATTTTTAGTGCAAGGGAACAGAATAAAAAATCCAACAGTCCCAGCCAGGACACGAACCTGGATCCCCCGCTATCCGGGCCGGTGCATCTGCCACTTATTCTACCGAGACAAGTCTGATAAGTTATTAAATTCCAGGGAATTTAATAACTTATCAGACTTGTCCTGGTAGCGTAAATGGTAAATGCACCGGCCCGGATAGCAGGGGATCCAGGTTCGAGTCCTGGCTGGGACAGTTAGATTTTTTATTCTGTTCTAAAAATTATCTAAATTTACGTGGGATTAAAGACCACAAAATAAATAATATTTATAAAATTAATATGATAGGCTGATCAATTTTCTCATTTGTAGCGGATACCTTCACAAAACTCGACCTTACTTTTATGAAGTCGAGACAATCTATGAGGAACATTTAAATATTTTTAAGGAAGAAAAATAAACTATCTCAGACACAGGTATTTTTTTACTAGTTTTGAAAAACGTGCAACAATTACATTTAATACATTTTTTAAACTTTCGATGAAGACCCCTGTTAGAAAGTTATATATAATTTAAGGGCGGATTTGAGGACAGAGGGGGTGGGTGGATAGAGCAGGGCGAGCCCCACAAGTTGTGCTACAAGGGACTCTATAGCTCTAGGCAACTTTCTCTCTCATCTTACCATCGGAAGGTAATCCTTCCTCAAAGCCTGGGGCTTCATCGATTCAGCGGTAATCTGGCGTGAGGCTAGCTCTCTAAACCGGGACCATTCAGCTCAGGCTGAATTATTGCCGAGTGGTGATAAAGGCTCTTTTAAAATGTATGCACTGATGAATATCTGAGCCGGGGGGGAGCAATCCCCCACAGAGTTCATGTACTCCATTACATCCCACTTATTCTGATGTATTCCCCTCTTTTTTTTTTTTTTTTATTCCGAGCAGATAGGTTTTAATCTCGTTTCCGTCCTACCACAGAATATTATAAATTAAACGGTGCTTTTCAAAGCCCGGCATTAAACATTCCACTAGCCAAGGTGCGTTTGCTAAAGAGGTCTTTGCTATCCAATAAATATACTCAGCGGCTTTTGACTGCAAAACACTGAGCAACTGAACCATTGTGACTCAAAATAACGTGAGAAGGGGATCTGGAGTAGACTCACAAAGCAAATCCCAAGTGCGAAATGGTCAGGGTTTAAGCGAGGATGTAAAATAAATATGAAAAAAAAAGAAAGAAAATAAAGTGGTAGTACCTTATTTATCTATCTTAAGATTCGACTTACGATGAGAGCTAAAACAAATACCGAAAAGAAAATATCATGAAGTCCATAACTTACATATCCCTCTTCTAATTGTGGAAGCCGGAGACGGGAACCAGTGTGCGTATATTATACGTATATCTTACATACATATCGCGTATATGTGTGTGTGTGTGTGTGTGTGTGTGTGTGTGTGTGTGTGTGTGTGTGTGTGTGTGTGTGTGTGTGTGTGTGTGTTGAGTGTGAGCCGATGTGGTTACTTTGACTGATCTTTCGCCATAAACAGCCAATCAATATGTTAATTACACTTGGAGGGATTAGAAAAATAATATGGCATAATCAGTTTCTAAAAAAAGAATAATTATAGGTGCTTTAATGTAAATAATATGTAAACACACAACGCGATACTTTGGGTAAGCGTGTATGTCTCACATACCAAAGATCCTGAATTCGAACCGCGGGTGTTTTGATCCTGTTACAGAAACTATTGAATCCGAAGTGTGTCATGATAGATGGTAACAACAGGAGACGCAATAGTCGTGGCGATAGGCGGGATAGGTTAGTACTATTACCGGCTGAAGGTGACTGCAATGGAACGCCTCCCTCCTAGATTGATGAGATCAGTCAGTCTACAGGTGACGATTCATCTAGGATGGTAAGACCCTACTGTAAATAACAATTTTAAGCTGAGAGGGAGATGGTAATAGAGCTGATCAGCTTTCTTCAGGAAAACAATTAGACCTTGAACCCGAATGGGTGTAGGCTTAGATAGAATGCGTAAAGTAGGTATAGTTCTCTAAGCTCTGGGCAAGCGCATATGAGTACATTCTTGATACTTAAAATAATACATTAGACGTTTTTCTTGAGGTTCGATCAAGGTAGATCAAAAATTACAAATTTAAAAAATGTCTATTTTTTTAATTATCTGCCAACGTCTCTTCTTACATACTGAGGCTATCATGAAGGCGAAAAGAGAAGTCTTTTTACGAAGATTCCATTTTCATGACATTATTATTTTTGGTTTGGTAATGAAAATGGAATCTTGGTGACATGACGTCCCCTCTCGCTTTTTTGATAGCCCTGAAGACGGCTTACGATGTAGCCCGAAACGTCGGCAGACAATTTTAAAAATACACATTTTTTAAATTTGTATTTTTTGATCTACCTTGGCCGAACCCCAACAATAAACATCTAATAAGAATATCTGCGAACAAAAACCTCTCCATTTTGAAAGATTACAGCAGAATTTTTTCCCGAGTGTAAAATTTCCAGACCAATGATACATATAGAGGAATATATATCATCCCGAGAAGAAGATAATCTGCTGTAAACAGGCAGACAGAGAAACATATGAATTAACGAAATGAGGATTGCTGGGGGGATGATAACGTATGTGGGGGCGGGGGGTGAAGGAAAATCTAGAGCCCTAATGAATTAATTTAAACTTAAGTGGTTGCAGTAATACCGCTTAAACTTAGATGGAAATACCCTCCAAATTCTAAGTAGTTCCGAAGGGCAAGTTCCAATCCGGCAAGTTTAGGGCTCAAATGAGGCAGGTACTCCAGGTGACGAATCTGCCGCTTACTGGAGCACTTAAATCTTGGATACTTATCTGGAAGCAATCAGCAGACAGAACACCGTAAATATGTCGACCAAGAGAAAAAAATAAGTAGTTTTGTGACGTTTACTAAATAAATATTTCAATTATTTTTATGATTTCATAAACGGACAATAAAAATATTTAGGGAGGGGAACTATTTATAGTCTAGGTCAACGAATCAAAATACACACATTAAAAAAAAAACTTTAAATAGGCAGATTACATTAAATGAATGAATTACATAAAAGTGTAGAGGGAATTGAATGAGACAACTAACGCGTCCTGGTGGTGTAATGGTTAAGCACGCCGGCCCGGATAGCAGGAGATCCAGGTTCGATTCCTGGCTGGGACAGATAGTTTTTTATATTCTATTCCCTCTCATTAATTGTATAAAAGTAAAACGTTTTTCAACGTAGAAAAAAGAAACTGTGGAAGAAGCATTGTATATAGGAAATTTTTGAAGCAAGAAATAGTACACCTATAGCTGAAGCTAGATGACAGAAAATGACTCAGTGAAGTAACAGCGGAAAAACGGAATAATGGACAATGGACATAAGGATAACGCGTGGGGCGAAAAATTAGGTTTCATAAATATAAATAATCTAAAGGGTTATTATTATTTCTAACACCAATGAATATAGAACTCTCATACCTTATATTCTCCGTCTTCATTGGTTTCTGTGCACCATCTCCCGTTGGCGAGCGCTTTCGGACATTGTCCATCCTCGTGGCCGAATACAAACGCAGTTGAATGCAGACCGTGACAGTGAACGTATGTATTCGGCCAAGAAGATGGACAGTGTCCGAAAGCGCTCCCCAACAGAAGATGGTTTGCAGAAACCATTGAAGACGGAGAATATAAGGTATGAGAGTTTCATAAATATTATGGATATATATTATGGATACATGATACATTTACTAAAGACATCACTTGAAATTTATCTAGAAAAGTAGCGTACTATTCATTAGGTTACTAGCCTTATTGATAATGATCATTGTCATAACTTTTTATTTTTAATCAAATTTTTAGTTTTAAGCTCTTGAAGATTCGCTATAAATGGTGCAAAACAAGTACAGTAATTGCAGAGTAAAAAAGTTTCAACTAATGGGTGTTTTGGTTTCTTACTTAACCTGTTGTACTTAAAACCGAAATGCCACATCAGAAGATCAATAAACGGAATAGATATTTAAAAGGAGAGTTTTTGATCGTATATATTATTATTAGATTTTTTTTTTTATTTGGGTTCGGTCAAGGTACATAAAAAAAATTTTTCATGAAAATGGAATCTTGGTGAAACAACGTCACCTTTAGCCTTTATGATAGCCGTGAAGATGGCTTACAATGTACGCCAAAACGTTGGCAGATAATTCGAAAAATACACATTTTTAATTTTATATTTTTTTAAATCTACCTTGACCGATCCCCAACAAAAAACATCTAATAGTAATACATTTTTATATGTTTTTTACATAATTTATTTTGTGTCGCCCTGTCGCCCTGTTGGAGAGGAAGTATAAGTGAGTGAGTGAAGCAATCTTAAGTTCAGTTGACAGTTTCCTCGCGAACACACAATACGTGGGCGGAATGCGATGGCTGTCACTTGGCAGCGTACAACCCCTAGGAAAGGGTAACAGCACCCACATCCCACCCCTACAAGTTGTTCTTTTTCTGTTTTGCAACTTCTCGAATGGCAGGTCTCTTGAAAAGTGATATGAGAAAGGAGTGGGGAAAAAAAAAAAATTATTAACAAGATCTTAAGACAAAAGCGCTTAGATATCTGAGTAAAAAAAAAATTGTGCAGGAATTGGAATTATCAACTTTGGACAAATAAAAACAAAAAAAAATATAAAAAAAACTTTAACTTTAACTTAAATAACGAACTTTGAGCAGTCACAAGGTCTTGGTCCGTACACCATGCCAGATTTTTTTACTGAGCTCAATGAAAAATTTTGCTGAATGTTCTGGTGCTACCAGTAGTTCCACAGAAATCCTCTGAAAGTTAACCAATCGCAAAATAATTATTTTTCAATTTTAGAATTTGGATAACATAAAAGTAATCGATAGACATAAAACAAAAATCCAACAATAGTCAAACAGTTCTATCTATCAAAAAGAGAGTTTGTTGACCGTAGATATTATTCTAAGATGATTTTAGTTGGGGTTCGGTCAAGGTAGATCCAAAAAACACAAATTTAAAAAATGTATTTTTTAATAAAGGATTATCTGCCAGTCATGGAAATGTGAACTTAGGGACAGGACGTCCTCTCTCATCTTCATGATAGCCCTGAAGATGGCTTGCAATGTAAGCCGAAACGTTGGCAGATAATCCTTTATTAATAAAAAATTACATTTTTCAAATTTGTGTTTTTTGGATCTACCTTGACCGAACCCCAACTAAAAAAATTAGTGAATAATAATTTATTTATTTTTGGGCAAAAATCCTGAAGAGGCAGTGTAGCGAATCCCGTGTGACGCTATCTGGTTTCGGGACAAATTGGATAATGATGTATCCATCCCATCCCAGATTCCCTTAACTTCTTCAGGCCTTAAAGCCATTCCTCGTCAGTGCCGACACCAAATGGGAATTCCCTTGGCCTTATCTTGGGCTGAACTAAAGATCTGGAACTGAAGGGGATGTGTCGGAAATAAACGGGAACCTCGACAGGAGAGTTTTTTGACCGTAGATATTATTCTAAGATGATTTTAGTTGGGGTTCGGTCGAGGTAGATCCAAAAAAACACAAATAAAAAATGTATTTTTTTAATGAAGGATTATCTGCCAACGTTTCGGCTTACATTGTAAGNGTGAACCTAGGGACAAGACGTCCTCTCTCATCTTCATGATAGCCCTGAAGATGGCTTACAATGTAAGCCGAAACGTTGGCAGATAATCCTTTATTAAAAAATACATTTTTTAAATTTGTGTTTTTTTGGATCTACCTTGACTTAACCCCAACTAAAATCATCTTAGAGGAAATCCCAACGTTTGTCTAGTACCGCAAATAACCACTTTCCATATAATAAAAAAAAATATCTTAAACGTGAATTTGATCTGTGAATTTCCATGCGCCTACTAGATCGTAGTTTTCGCATAACAAAATTAAATGTAACGCTTTCGAAGAGTAAGATTTATATAAAATTTAAATACAAGTATTGTCTAAATTTGTGGAGTTAAATAACTATTTATTTATATTTTCATTAATGACGGAGCAACCTGTAGAACATGCAATAAGTGGCATCAAGACATTTTCGACCGAAACATTCTTAGGCTGAAAATGAATTTGTCATGAGGTTATTTTATTTCCTTTTTTTTTTTTTTTTAATGGCGTGTCAACCTTTGGTCATTAACGCCAGGGAGATATATTCATTCTTCAATACAAAAGTTTTTTGGCTTATTTATTTATGCTCACGTAGGCTTCCATAGTCATCAGATGTAAGTAAAGTTTTTTCCGGGTTGGACCGTGTAAAGTTTTTGATGGTTGCCGAGCTTTCGCACATCCTGTGATGGCTTCTTCAGGGCTGAATAGAGAATGAGAGCTGTCTTCAAATCCAGGGGTATTTATACCCGGCGCTGTCCGGTCCTTGGGCGAA
>KZ807168.1:925139-941439 GCA_000696205.2 Oncopeltus fasciatus | reverse complement strand
AATTTTAATTTTATAAATATTATTTATTTTGTGGTCTTTAATCCCACGTAAATTTAGATAATTTTTAGTGCAAGGGAACAGAATAAAAAATCTAACTGTCCCAGCCAGGACTCGAACCTGGATCCCCTGCTATCCGGGCCGGTGCATTTGCCACTTATGCTACCGAGACAAGTCTGATAAGTTTAGTATTTAAAGATGAATAAAACTTCAGTATTTAAAGATGAATAAAACTCATTCGCCTGAGAAGTCAAAAATTAATTCAGATTAACATTCACTAATCTAAGGTTTGAACAGCATGGCTGGAACACAACAGAGAAAATAACTATAATTTTAACCCCAACAATATATAAATTTCATACTAAGAGAAAAATAAAACAAGTTTATATGAAATATAAATCAATAAATTAATTATTGCATAAGAAGACCCCAATCGTTTATTTTTCAATAAGAAATATTTAAATATATGTTACTATACATTATATTATTCATAAATCTAATCAATTAAATCTAAAATAATTATAGGAATAAGAATTTTTCTCCATTAATTATATCAATAAAATAAATAATAGCCATAGTGACACTTAGGACTGAAAACAGTAATTAGGTTAGGTATAGTGAGTTAGACATAGTAGAAATAGGTAATTCTACAGTAATTGCGAAAGTGGACAAAGGGTGGATTCAGAATTGAGTAAAAATGTTAACTGGAAGGTTAACTGTTCAGGTATCTCCGTAAGCATTAAATTTAGGTAAGCTTTATGTGTTGTTATACATTCTGTAAGTAAATCAATCTCAATGAAAATTTTGCAGAGAATGAAAGATATGCCCACCGAGAAAATAATTATAAAGCACTAGTTAGGACTCAATATATATATGTGTGTGTGGGTGTAATTATTAATATACACTACATTTATTGATGGATTTTTCAATGTAGGATCGGTGAACGAGCAAGGTCTCGACCGAACCCCAATTAAAATCATCTTAGAATAATATCTACGGTCAACAAACTCTCCTTTTGAGCAAAGCTATATTTCAAAAACGGTTTCACTTTTGAGTGAATATCTTTTTATTTTATAGCGGGAATTGATAAGAGAATCTTAATCCATGCATAACACCCAACGTACAGAAGAGGGATTTTAACAACAATTTTAAGCCACAGTGGATTTCCCAAGCAGCTGCAAAGATACCTTTGAAAGGCGTACTTAAGCGAGTGACAACTGGGCGTCTCCCGCGCCAATTTTCACCTACGTGACCGTCCTTGCAGAGGAGGGTGACTGACGTCCGCAAGAAAACGGAGCCGACGAGAGAGGTGTCCGTCTGTCGGAGGGACGGGTTCCGGTAGACAAAGCGCCCAGATGACAGGCGTGTCCCAGGTATAACATCACCCATGAAATCCTGAGTGCGGCAGAAGAGAGTGGGCGGATCTGGGCCACGCCAGTCAGCTGGCTGAAGAAGGTATGTACACAGAACGCTTTTCTTCCCGTCTCTTGGAGTCTACCGAACAATCCAGGGGGAACTTGTTCAGCGTACACATTATCCATTCAAGAGATAATCATCAAATACGTATTTTATTTTTTTAAAAACCAAAAAAAAAAAAACCCCGCAATTTTCTTCGTAATTTGTACTCTTAAAATGTTATTATCTATTAAACAATTAATGAGAGGGAATAGAATAAAAAAATCTATCTGTCCCTGCCAGGAATCGAATCGAAGAAGGATCTCCTGCTATCCGGCCGGTGCATTTACCAGTTATGCTACCAGGACGAGATAGATAACTCATTAAACTCCCTCTACACTAGCGAGAGCCTAACCCACGAGAAAGACGAGAACTTCGTCTTGTACTCGAAGGAGCTGACATTCTCAAGCTATTTGTCGACCCTCGTCATTTACTTTATTTAATTTTTCTTTATAAATATTTTATTTGGTTGTGGTTTTTTATCCCAAGTAAATTTTAAACAATTAAAGAGAGGGAATAAATAAAAAAAAATCTATCTATCCCAGCCAGGAATCAAACCTGGATCACTTGCTATTTGGGCCGGTGCATTTAACAGTAATGCTACCAGGAAGAGCTAGATATCTCATTAAACTCCCTCTACACACAAGTTATTATCTATTTGGCCGAAGTTATTCACCATTTCGACATCAGCTTTTCTATTTACCTCACAGTGGATACACTAATACACTTTTCACACACTCATTAACATATTTTCCTGTAAATCTTTATCTATTTTTAATTACTGGCTATTATGTTTTTTATCTCTTCTCACGACATTGTAATTATTTTAACAGCCCTGAAGTATTTTTTATGAACATTCTATTTGTAACTAAATTATCTCTTTAATCAAATTTTTATAAAAAATAAATTATTTAATATGGATAATAAAAAGGTCCTGAAAAAAAAGAGGATATTATTCCTCACGATGTTTGTGATGTTTTCCAATTGTTCCGCCTGAAGTCCTTCAGGCACAGAAATAAATATTAGTGTGGACATGACGATTTCAAGTTTGAATTATAAATAAGGGATTCAGCCTCGATGAAGTACTGCTCGACTGAGAGTCCGCCATCCAAGACCAATCCCAAACAAGTAGACCCCGGACTGTGGAATGCAGACGTCTCTTCGGAACCCATGATCCCGGCTCTGGCGGACATGGGTTCGGTCTGCGCCCGCGGTTCGGGGAGTCCCGGAAAGGTAGAAGAGACTGCCGAAGAAAGCCCAACGGAATTACGGAGGGAAGAAGAGCACGACGTAGGGCCGGGTTCGGTCTGCGCCCGCGGTTCGGGGAGTCCCGGAAAGGTAGAAGAGACTGCCGAAGAAAGCCCAACGGAATTACGGAGGGAAGAAGAGCACGACGTAGGGCCGGGTTCGGTCTGCGCCCGCGGTTCGGGGAGTCCCGGAAAGGTAGAAGAGACTGCCGAAGAAAGCCCAACGGAATTACAGAGGGAAGAAGAGCACGGTAGGTCCCTACGTGACGCCGAGCCCTGACTGAGCGGGCCCTAATACAATATTCTTCGCAACGCTTCTGCTGCCGAAGAGCGGAAAAAAATATTTTCACGGGTCAGAGGTAAATTGAGGTAAAACATGGAATATCTCGCCATTTTTCTTTATATAGGGGCTTTATTCATCGGCAGTCTATGGAAGGCGTCAACACATTGAGTATGTCTGAATATAAGCACAGATAATCTCTTATATAGTGAGGGTATAGACAAAATGCTACTTGGAGCACGAAATATAAAGCAGAAGATTACATAAAGCTTATCACTAATATGTTGTTGTTCACACTAAAGATTCGAATACAAATATACTTTTCAAAATCTCTTTAAATCATATCTATGAGTCCATCTGGAGCCGAATTACTTTGTTCCATTAAATTAATGTTAAATTTACGTATATACCTATATGAGAGTAAGGACGAATTTTATCTAACAAAATAGGGAAGAAAATGAGCGTAAAGGGCAATCCTACTAAAGCAAACTCTAAAAGGCAATGCTAGAGCCTTCAGTAAAATAAATATGAAAATTAAGTTTTACATTTTTTCTATTGCCTAACATTAAACACACACTCATTGAGTATTTTTATTTTACTGAATGCCTAAAGTGCCAAAATTGTTTTTGCCAAATAAATTTCAATATGTGCCACCCAAATTTACCATCGATCTCATAGGTCACATATTTATATACAACAAATGGTCTAGTAATTATTCGATTTTTACTTCTTATATATCTGATAGGAAGAAAGAGATCCTCTGATAAAGTAATAAAATGATGAGTGAATAATATCTTATATTTAGGGATGGTGGTAAAGGAGGCCTTCGGCAAATCTGCGAACGCTTCCCGCAAAAACCAATTCAAATAAAGTTAGAGGCATGGGGGATGCGCGAGTTGGATAACCCCTACCGGTCACCAAAAACACAAAAATTGCTTATCACCGCCAGTAGGGGTCGTGGGAGGGGGGGGGGGGGGAGACCTAATCGCCGAAATAATTGACTTCGGCAAATGAAAGAGCCGGTGCGCGGTTATCCTGGCCGGAGGGAAATGGCGGAGGCTCTCAACATGGATCTCAAACCATTTGCCACGGCCAACCACAAAATGGAGTCATTACTCACAAAGCCCCAAATCTGCAAGAAAAAAAAAAAGCCATTAAAGTCAATTATTTATTCTTCTTGAAAGCAGGAAGACTTCGATTGAACGATTCTCAATCCCCATTTCCATTCGATTAAACAAGACCTATAGACTCCACTAAATAAAATTTACAATAATTCTATATTGCCTATTACAACTTCAAGAGTAGTGGGACGGCAGTATAACAATAGTGCACAATATTTCCCTAAAATATTTAATTATATCATTTTTCCATTAGGCCTCATACACATCGACAGTGACAGAGACAGGAGACAACACAGACTCCTGCTATTCGTTGCAAAGGATTCCGACTAATAAAACACTTGACCTTAATTTGGAGATAGTTAATAAGGTAGGATTGGTTGGGGATTCGGTCTTGGGGTCTGAAGAAATAAAAACTACTTTGCAAACAAACAATTCGTCAAAGTTTCGGCCTAAATTTCAGGCCTTCTTCAGGGCTAAGTAGCGAAAGAAACAGACAAACTACATATAAAACAGATCTAGTTTTTCAATGGTCTAGATTCAAATCCCAAAGCGAAACCACTATTAAGCCTTCCTCGTAAATTCAATAAGAACTTCTGAGGACAATTCGAATGTAGCAGTGAAATGTAGATTAAGTTAGGTTCATAAAACAGGGATCAACTATCTTTATTAAAAAACTAATACAATGAAGACGAGGAAATACATTTATTTATTATTATTTATTCGTCTAGAAAGCAATTTCAGTTTAATGGTTCTTTTTATTTACTTTTATGACACTTTCCACGTGACTATTCAGTCTGGAGGAGAACCGTCTAGGATTTAAACGGGCCCTAAATAAAGACGAGGGTGTCCTTGACAGACTTCAGCTTCTCGGGTTGCTCCTGTAAGCTGAGGCACGAACGACTTCTTTTTTTGGTCCATTTCTCCGACTTAACCCTCCGGTTTTATTTATTTATTTCTGTGTTGGAGGGGTAGGAGGCTACCGAGGAGTTGGTGGGAGTAGCGCATCCCTGTCTCCTTGGGCATCTTGTTCCTACACCTGGCATATAGAGGCGGCAACCTCGCCTCCGTCCCGGCCCATCTGCCAGAGGAGCAGCTGTTGTTCGATGGGTGGCCCTGATTTCGGGACAACAGGTGACTTCCTGGAGGAAACATCTGGCCCCACGGATTTCATTAGTTATCCATTAGTAATCCATTCCTAACCGAGAAGTCATTTCTCACCATTGGAATGATGAAAGGAAACCATTTTCATGAAGAGGATTGCCGGGAATTCGGTCATCATAGTTTTTATTAGTGAATTTGAAAAAAAAAGTTTTTGTATTAGCCAATGTTTCAGTCTGAATCTCGGGCCATCATCAGGGCAAATGGGGTGATAGGGAGAGAGAGAGAGAGATACTCTTGCTCAACTGAGTCTAAATTATGACTACATCATCCATACCAGAGAAAAAATAATGTCTGTCGCTGAGGAGCAGCATAAAATAAGAATAGTGTCCGTCTTTCTTGGACTATATCACTAAATTTATCTTATATGTTGCACCTACGAGTACATTGTTAAATATATTCTTTAAAAAAAAAAAAAATTATATTTACTACTTTAAAGAATTATATATTTTTCAACACTTTTATAACTAAGCTTATATTGACTGCTATTTAATTAATTTTACTGTACATCCCCTCACTTAAATCATATTTCAGTCAAAACAGGATGTACAATTGATAGTTAAAGGATTTAATAACTCACAAAATGAATACCAAGAATTTGCTTTCAAGAAAGAGTTTAAATTTAGCAACTTAAATCCACACCTAATTAACTTAAATTAAACTAATACAAACATACTATTACACGAAAACATATATACTTTTGAAAATAAAAATTTAAAAAAGTATCATATTTTTAACTTCCTCTCCAAAGAATCGTCACTGTGATACTACTAAGGTTAAACTATAGATTACCTTAATCAATAAGATAATATGCTATAAAATAAATAAGTAAAAAGTGATTTCAAAAAATTAATGAGTGGGAATAGAATAAAAAAATCTATCTGTCCCAGCCAGGACTCGAACCTGGATCTCCAGCTTGCCGGGCCGGTATGCTGGGACAGATAGATTTATTTAATTCTATTTCCTACTACTTTAATAATTTTATTGTATAAATAGTATAGTATTTATTGTATACATACCATATCATCCATCTTGTGTGAAAACAATTGTTTTGGGCCAAGAATAAAAATATATTTCTTCTTCTTTATTCTATTCCCACTCATCAATTGTTTAAAATTTACGTGGGATAATAAACCACAATCAAATAGATATTTAGAAAGAAAACTTTAAAAAAGTAAATGACGAGAGTCGACAAATAGCTTGACAATTTCAGCTCCTTCGAGTTTAAGAAGATGTATTCGTCTTTCTCGTGGGTTAGGCTCTCGATAGTGTAGAGGGAATTTAATGAGATATCTAGCTAGTCCTTGTGGTGTAATGGCTTAACACACCGGCCCGGATAGCAGGAGATCCAGGTTCGAGTCCTGGCTGGGACAGATAGATTTTTTTCATATTCTATCCCCACTCATTAATTGTTTAAAATTTACGGGGGATAATAAACCACAACCAAATAAATATTTAAAAAGTGATTCAGTCATCAGGTGGCGGCAGGATGAAAAGACCTACAGTTTAGAGAGAACATTACGACGAATGAGGAATCCAGCAAGGGAAGTTGATGGCGCCGAGTACGTATATGACGGAGGATTAGCGGAGTTCCTGCGAAACCCTCGTCAGGAGTCGACAAGCCATCTCTTGCAGACAGGCCTCCATCTGACTGCTCTTGACTTTCTGGCCTAATCTACATGTTGCCGTTTTAACGTCAGACTTCCCACCACTGATAACGTTCTCCAGTGATAAGAGGGGAGTTCTGGGAGGTGAGTCTCTGGAAGCAAACATAATGCCCTTCTCTCTCTCCCCTTCTCTCTCTCTCTCTCTCTCTCTCTCTCCTCATTCACAAACGCACACACACACACGCGCATGAGTGTGTGAAGAGAGAGAGCGAGAGAGAAGGGCATTATGTTTGCTTCCAGAGACTCACCTCCCAGAACTCAATAAATTTTCAAAAATTACTAAATAGAGAAATTAAATTAAATATATTCAAGTAATCTAAATATAAAGAATATTTTGATCTAAATATAGATAGACAATGGCGACAAGAAACAAAGAGGGGAACTCTCAAAATAAATAAAAATACTAGCATTACCAAGTCAGGCCTTTATTAACTGATTTATCTTTTGGCGACGAATTAATCAATAATAGTGAAGTATAAGCCCTGAGGTTATTTTAGTTGTGACATTATTAAAGGTTTCGGCTTCAGTTTAATGCTACAAAGACAAAAGAAAGGCCAAGACAAAATGTGCTTAGTCCGCATATCTCCTGATCGACGGATCTTCCGAAAAACAAGGTAGCGGAGTTCAGAGGAAAGAGGAAAAACACAAAGAATGACCCTCAGCAAGAAGAGGATGACCCGCGAACACAAAAGGTAGGGACGAGTTATAATAAAGAAATGCCTGGAAAAGGGTGAGGGGGAGGGGGTATACAATGTCGGGAAGTCGAGGAAGGATATACAATTTCCAATTCAGACAAGTTGATGTCTTTTGAGGCGAGCAAGTGAAGCGAAACAAGGAATCATCTCATCCCACTGAAAGGGACTCTACAAAGGCTTTGTTCAACTTCCCTAAACTTGTTCATATGTGTGTTTCAAAATGATTACTTTTCAAAACGTACTTAGCGAAGTCCCATTAGCTTCTGGCCCATCTTATATACATATAAATGACTTGTTCTTCCCAGCATACAATCCTGTACCATTGACATTCTGATCATATCCTAACTCCAGAGTAAGTGAATTCCGAAGCAGGCTCCTAGAGGAATTGTTTAAACATACTAATAGATAAAGGCTTATATTAGTATAAATAAACATTATACTCCCTACATTAAAGGGGCTTAATTCTGAACACATGGTCATCGGTTAAAGAGGTGGTATTACCCAAATTATACAAAATGACAGTAAAAGGGTGGATTTTCAAATTTTATTTTTTCCGGAAAACGTTATCTTCGTTAATGATGTGTACAAGGTAAATTTTTAAACTTCCTTTTATTGAGAAAATTGTATTTTCAAGCTACAAGGTGAATTTTAAATGATTGTACAATGTTAATGATTTGTGCAATCCCACCATCTTAATTATGATTGCTATCATTTGCCGAAGCAACGATGCTTTTTGGAATATTTTTAGACCCGGAACAAGTAACTAATATCTTGATTGGTAAACGGTGAATACTCAATACTTCCTGATAAAACCTTCTTCCTAAATAACTAGCGTTATTTTGAAATTAATTTAATCAAAAACATATATGCTTTAGGCTATGGCTCTTCTGATACACTCTAAACCATGATACGATGGTAACCATAAGTGCGGATAAAGCAGTTTTAACAAAGCAAAAGCCGTTATTGTATGTCCACCCCCATAAACTCCATGTACCGCGATGCAAATTAAAGATTGACGCCAGTAATTAGCAAACTTTGCACCACTGAGTGTGAGCGTTAAGTGGAAATCCAAAATGTTGTTACATTTGTATCATGAAGTTGTTCGTTCGTTTTCGAAGGAAAAGTTTGTTTGCACGTAACCAGTACGTCATTAGTCAGCTGTCACATAACAATTTTAAATTATCTTAATTATCTGGTTAATGTTCTGCTGATAAAAATTTTATGGTTCTTTGTTATATTAGAACTGCTAGCAGATTCATCACCAGGAAATCAAGCTATGCAAAATAGTTTCACGAAGCAAAAATTAGGAGTAGCTAAATTCATTATTGAATGCAATTTAAATATATATATATGANACACACACACACACACACACACACACACACACACACACACACACACACACACACACACACACACACACACACACACACACACACACACACACACACACACACACACACACACACACACACACACACACACACACACACACACACACACACACACATTACCTGAAGGAGGATGATACAAGTAGTTCTCCAAATAAATAAATAAATAAATACTATTTTACAGAACCATTTTAAAATTGCAGAATTTTTGTTACCTTAAAGTGACCTCACTGTTCTACTGGCCTATAAGAATTGATTGCATTATTGAATTTAATGTAATGTAAACTTTTTATTTATGTAAATCCTGTGGCGTTCCCATTTCCACGTAAATGGGTTTATGCTGGTAAATATGTATTCTAATGAGCAAGCACTAGATCATTTACTATTTTCAACTATTTGATACTTAAGATTTTTATTGTAAAACGTAGGAGTTCATAAACACGTTAAAATGGTGGATAAACTAAAAATCGTCAATATCCTTGTTATTATTAGTGTCACGATAGATTGTCATATAAATAAAATAAAGAAACTTTATTTTGACATTTATAAATATTTAATTTGGTTGTGGTATTTTATCCCACGTAAATTTTAAACAATTAATGAGAGGGAATAGAATATAAAAAACTATCTGTCCCAGCCAGGAATCTCCTGCTATCCGGGCCGGCGTGCTTAACCATTACACCACCAGGACTATGTACTACTGGTGGTGTAATGGTTTAGCACGCCGGCCCGGATAGCAGGAGATCCAGGTTCGATTCCTGGCTGGGACAGATAGTTTTTTATATTCTATTCCCTCTCATTAATTGTTTATTTTGACATCTTTCATGTTATAAAACGTTGTTAAACTGCAGTCAGAATACAGCAAAACTTTTTTGTATCAATAGTTTACAAAATATATACAAACAACATAAATTTAAACTGGTAGTGTGGGTCGTGGGGTATCCTTCGGATTCGGAATCCCTTATTTCTTCCTTTTCGATCACCGGCAAAGGGGTGGGATGGGGGTTCAATGAGGGGTGAAAAAGCAGAGCTCCAAGCCAAAAAGGGTGGGGGGGCGCTGCTGTCTGACCTCGAACTGAGGTGGTTGTAGATTACAGCGTATATCATTGGGGGGAAATTGATCCTGCCATATATATATTCCTCCCTTTTCAAAAATTGCAAAGTTATTTGACTTTTCGAAGAGTCCGTCTTACATAGCACAATAGATTTTGAATGCTCTAGATGCAAATTCCTGCACATGGTTCACAACTGCCGTGAGAATCAAAATAAAGAAAAATTCTACGCTGTCTGGACTGCTTTACTCGTAAAACTAACAAATATAAAAATAAATGCGGCTGCCATATGAGATATTTATATACAAGTTTCCAAGTAAAGGCAAACTCATTCAGAAACTCCAAAGCAATTTACTATGAACTCATATAAAGCATATGTAATTCAGAGTTGAGCCGTACGATAAAATACATAATCCATAGTGGAAATGAGGGCAAAAAGGAATATATTTGTTCTTCTAAGTAGAAATAAGGTCATCTATAAATAAAATAGTATAACTTCAATTCTGAAGATAACCGTAGAGACATGCAATTAAGTAATCGGAGTTAAGTCGAAGCATTTATAAATACAATTTTCTCACAATGTATTTTTTATTAGTAAATTGTCCTTATGGAAATCTAGCTATTCACTTTTACATTGGAGAGGCTAAAAAATATTGCATGTTAGAATACACACACACACACACATCTGTGCTATATTCGGTATAAAGACTAGTTCACCCCTCGAACGTTTTTTTGTTGAAACGAATGAGGAGGTTTTAGAGGGAGATCAAAATGTATAATGGGCAAAGACAGACATCATATCCGTTGTTATTTGAGATACTTAAAATTTCATAATAGGTATAAAATGTAATTTTCAAATGCTTGTGTTCTAAATTTAGTGATTTCCATTTATTTACATCCATCATTAATGAAACATCACTGTGTGATGGGCTATTACCTTATTCTTTAACATTTATAAATATTAATTTAGTTGTGGTTTATTATCCCACGTAAATTTTAAACAATTAATGAGAGGAAATAGAATAAAAAAATCTAACTGTCCCAGCCAGGACTCGAACCTGCTTTCCGGGCCTGTTCTTATTTTTTAACGTTTCGGCTTATAGAGTTATATAAATCATACACATACAATAACTAAAATTCCATGAGTTAGGCCACAAGGGGTAAGTGACTCTCATCATCCCCTTCCCTTCATTTTCACAATGCCCGAAGGATGTTTGAAATTTCTAATACAGTTTTCATGTACTCATTTGCGTAAACTATCTATTTTTATTTGCTTTAACTATTGACTGTTGTATTTGTTCTGTATCTCTTTTCAAGATATTCACAATTATATACCAGCCTTGAAGAAAGCTAACAATGTAAACCGTACTTTTAGGAATAATAAATTTAAAAAAAAAAGCACGTTTTGAATAAAATTTTGTGCAATTTTATCTACATTTTAATTAATTTAATAAGAGAACTCGTTTGGTTAATAATTTTTTTTTTTTTTTTTAACTCACTGACTGAATCCATGCCATAATTCAACACTCAATTCTATTATAAATTTATATTGTGGTATATTGTCCCACGTTAATTTTAAACGATTAAATGCAAGGGAATAGAATAAAAAATATAACTGTCCCAGCCAGGGCTCGAACCGTGATCCCCTGCTATCCGGGCAAGCGCGTTATACGGGTGGTGTAAATAGATAACGCGCTTGCCTGGAAAGCAGGAGATGCAGGTTCGAGCTTTGGCTGGGACCGTTAGACTTTTTATTTTATTCCTTCGCATTTAATCGTTTTGGATTCA
Organism: Oncopeltus fasciatus; assembly: GCA_000696205.2. Lineage (NCBI taxonomy): Eukaryota > Metazoa > Arthropoda > Insecta > Hemiptera > Lygaeidae > Oncopeltus > Oncopeltus fasciatus. The sequence continues at coordinate 929,588 of KZ807168.1, read as the reverse complement.
ATTATTTTTTTAAAGTTTATGAAAATATGTATACAGAGGTTCAAAAGCAATAACTGAGAAATCATTGTAAAATATTCGGGAGTAGAATGGATAGGATTAAGGACGGCCTGGAACCTGCTCCACGAACAAAGAGGTTGCAAACAGGCTGTGTTGCTCAAGACGGAACACGCCTCTATGGATGAAAAACTAAGGACTTCGATGGAAATGTGAACGAGAATTCGTGACCGACTCCACCCAAGGCAACGCCCAGCTTCCTCAAGTACGCTTAAATACCTACCTATGATTGCATCACAATGCGAAATTACAAAGTCCGCTGACTCGAGTGAGACATGTAAGGCATTGGATACTCCAATTTCCTCACGAGAGTTACTTCACATGCTTACACAGAAAAATAAATTTTCTGAAATAGAACAAGGATTTTCAGAAGCCCATCATATTTTCAAATTTTCAAGATATATCAACAATCCAACATAGAAAAATATGGTCAAATGAAATTTTGTACATTTGCATAGTAAACGGGGGGAAGAGAGTTTCGATGAATTTAAAACGATATTTCTACGTCAGCATCACGAAAAAGTTTCTAAAATTCGATTGATTTAACGTAATCCGTTGTAAGAGTTCGAAAACCATAGAATTATGCGAGGAGAGTGGAGAAGAAATTTTTATTAATCAACAAGATAAATCCTGAGTACCTTCATTACTGAACAAAGGTGATGGTTTATACATCACGGTAGATGCAGAATGTCATTTCTAACATGTTAGAATACATTTATACGGAAGGTATGATAAATCACTGTATAGGAAAAATATGATAAATGGTTGTGGAGGATTGACTGCCCTCAGGACAGAGTGCTTACCCACACTTACTTAGTGTGACTGAGATTGGTTCAATACTACTCATCTTCCCGTATCCTCAGTGGCATTATCTTTTTTTTTTTTAATTTAGTTATTTATTCTTTTACTTAGTTAGGTAAATTTTCTTAGTTATCTCAGCTCTTAAGAGCTGGTTTCTCGCTTGAAAACTAATTAATAAATATATATTTCATTAATATTAAACTAAAGACATTTAAAGCTATTATACATCAAAATAAGTAAATAAACCAATACTTTCGTTTGATATTTATAATATACTTAAGTAATATGTAAATGGAGAACAAATAAAATAAATAACTCACCCAAGCATTTATTTAAAAATTAAGTTTCCTCCCACCAAAAAAAGTTATTTTTCTCACCTGAAAAAAATAAGAATATTAAATTAGTTTATGTTTTGAAAATCATTAGTATAAAAATAGCTATTAAAACTATTGAATATAACACTCATACACAAACATATATATTTATTTATTGGATTACTAATTTCATTACTAATTTAAGCCGATTAGGAGTTGGGGCATAAAGAGGGACACACTTTTCTATTTACAAGCAACAGCGATATTTTATTTTCTAAAACAAATATATACATAGGGTTATAAATATAAGGGATTTAATTCAGGAGCATATTTATGAAGCTTGTCATTCTCCCGCATGTTCTACATAAAAGACATGCCGACGGCAGCTAATGACAGTGAGCTTTTTCAACCCTTGCATTGATTTTCCTCCCTTGCTGCATAAAATGGGCATGATTTACCCATATATTTTAATCGTGATTTATTTTTAAAAAGTACTTCTGTAATCATACTGGACATAAGTATGTTCATGTTGAAAGCAGCAATACCGAATCCAGGAAAGAGAACAGGGTGAGTTCCGAAGGGGGTTGTTGGTGACGCCACGAGTATGGCGGTGGTGGGTAAGCGGGGATTAACATAACAAAGTGAAATTTATGGACACCTTCAAATATGCACGGGTAAATATCTGACTGACAGACCCGGGTACTGCATTAAGTCTGACAATTACAGCTCACCCTTGCAGAATTTGCATATCTAGACAAAATTAGTACCATCCAGACGGAATAACATTTAAACTGATAGCTCGTCACACCACAGTCTCTCTCACAGGAGAGAAATTCATTTCAAATAATTAGTATACAGAATTGTAGTATCACTTATATACATATATATGTAATTTACAAAGAAAAAAAAATGCTAACTGTACTTCTTTCCGCAAATTGATAGTATACCAGATAGTTTACTAAAATTAGATCAAGGAGAGGGTGAATATCGGAATAAGTAAATTGTGGTAAATATTCAAGCCCGTATTACGAGTGAGAGAGGCTTGCACTAACGAATTTCTTTTGAACATATTATTTTGTATATGCAACTCAAATAAAAATGACGATATAACGAGTATAAATTTTGGCAATTTCGCCTTTAACTTAATTTTAACAGAGAGTTCATTATTTTATATTTAAAAAAAAAATGCCACTTTAGAACTCGAAGTTCGAGAGTTTTTTGATCGTAGGTATTATTATTAGATTATTTTTGTTGGGGTTAGTTCAAGGTAGATCCAAAAAAAATTGAAATTTTTAAAAAAGCGTAGTATTTTTAAATTATCTGCAGACGTTTCGGCTTACATTGGGTACATTACATTCGGCCGAAACACGTCTTCAGATGATTTTTTTTAAAATAAACTTTTTTTTTTAAATTCGTATTTTTTTTTGGATCTACCTTGACCGAATCAACCCAACAAAAATCATTTAATAGTTATGAAACTAATTTTACCAGTATTATGTAACTGCTTTTGTATCACTAACAATAGGGAAGATATTGAAAATTTCTGAATTTGGTCATCTTCTAAACATCATGACCAATGGCTCGTTAATTAATCATTTACGCATTTCTTTTTCGGGGGGGGAAAAAAAGCTTGCATACTGAATTTGGTTTATCTACTTTTAAAATCGCGGAGACTAGAGAGCGTACAGATAAATAAGTTTATTTAAACTATAAGGATTAGTAAAGATTTGTGTACTTTTCTTTAAAAGCAACGTCAGAGTTCCAACATGAATAACTTGATTTTCTCTTGGGAAGTCTTCTTAAAGTAACATCCCCACGCTAGAGATTTTATAAATAATTTTATCATCCCAGGGGCAAGTTTTATAACACAAGAACTGAGGAATAAGTGAGAGGTACGTGCAATATAACTGTGAAAAATAATTTGTGACGGGTGCTATTATTGTGACATTCAGACTGGTAGTAAAGTTCGAAAGGTGATAACGGGGACAAAACTCAATAATAAAAAAAAATAACACCTTAAGACTAGAAATAAATGTCCTCGCTCATATCGCAGACCTGGAAGAGACATAGAGAGTGAAATGCAATAAAATAGCTGTACAGTCATTCCATTTTATATTCCAAAGAGCCATAAATACAGTTCGATTGAGTCTGTTCTAGAGTGAACTATACCCATGGAACCTAACGGCCATATAATATGATCTGGAAATTTAACTACTTCCTTTATCCCTAATATAGTCGGAGGGGGAGAAAATTTCACTCCCAAAAGAATATTCAATACAAACTCAATTGAAAATGTATTTTCAATGAATTTTGGTTCATTTAAATACAGGTTTTGCCTTGTGGAACTCATATTCCTGAAAAATAATACAACCTCATAAACTAAATATATATTTTTATTGGCAGAAATATTTTAATATATTTTTAAGATGTTAATTTTCAGCAATATGCTTTCATCTAACATATGAAATTAATTTTGTTTGTGTTTGATTTTTGTTGGGGTTCGGTCAAGGTAGTTTCAGTCATGAATATGGGATCCTGTTGAGACGACGTCAACAGTTGCCTTCATGATATCCCTGAAGATGGCATACAATGTAAGCCGAAACGTTGGCAGATAATAAATATTTTATTTGGTTGTGGTTTTTTATCCCACGTAAATTTTAAACAATTAATGAGAGGGAATAGAATATAAAAAACTATCTGTCCTCGCCAGGAATCGAACCTGGAGCTCCTGCTATCCGGGCCGGTATGCTAATAAATCCATTACACCACAAGGACTAGCCAGTTATCTCATTCAATTCCCTCTACATTAGGATAGCAGGAGGTCCAGGTTCGATTCCTGGCGAGGACAGATAGTTTTTTATATTCTGTTCCCTCTCATTAATTGTTGGCAGATAATCTTTAAAAAAAAATACATTTTTTTTAATTTGTATTTTTTTTTTTTTGGATCTATCTTGACCGAACCCCAACTAAAATCATCTAAGGGAGTCTTTCTTTGCTGTAGTAGTAAATTAAATGTCTTAAATATTTTATTTGGTTGTGGTTTTTTATCCCACGTAAATTTCAAACAATTAATGAGAGGGAACAGAATATAAAAAACTATCTGTCCTCGCCCGGAATCGAACCTGGACCTCCTGCTATTCGGGCCGGTATGCTAATAAATCCATTACACCACAAGGACTAGCCAGTTATCTCATTCAATTCCCTCTACATTAGCGAGAGCCTAACTTACGAGAAAGACGAGAACTTCGTCTTAAACTCGAAGTAGCTGACATTGTCATAC
>KZ807168.1:912896-924546 GCA_000696205.2 Oncopeltus fasciatus | reverse complement strand
CATTGCTGTGGATAGGTTCGTCCTACATTATACTTTCGACGAGAAAAACAGGACTCGTCAATCTCAACTGTCAGTCCTTTCCCTCCAATAACCATTGGGTTTTTCAGCAAACTAGCTGCGCACACCTCCCGCAGATAATTTTTCCAATCAACAATTGTAGCAGAGCTCATATTGAGCTCTTTTGAACAAAATTTAAACGTTGTATACTCCTGTGCCCATGAGTAAATGAATAAAAGGGCTTTACTTAACGGTAACCTGCTGCCACATAGCCATGTACCCGTATACATGCCACATTCATACCGGCATTCTCTTTTGTTGCACCTATATTTTTTCCTTTCTTCGTAAAATTTCATAATGTGGCCTTTTTTATTGTAAAAAACTATTGTAAAGACATTGTGTCTTTCTTTAGGTAGAATTCCTCTTTCTTCAAAAAAAAAATCCTGGCTCGTTGTTCTTCTTTGCATAAATCGTAAACATCAAAAACATTCATTTTGTAATATTTTGTAACCGCAATTACACAAACAATACTAAATTAAATAATATTTAAACATGTTATTTTATTTCTGTATAAGATGTCGATATAAAATAACTGGCGGGCCTAATCTAAACAAGACCCGTGGTGTTTAATCCCACATTGATTTTAAACAATTAATGCAAGGAAATAGAATAAAAAATCTAAACTGTCTCAGCAAGGACTCGAATCCGGCAAGAATGCTAGACATAACACCACCGAGACTCGCCAGATAAGTTATTAAATTCCCAGCACTAGTACCGAGAATTCAAGTCCTGGCTCAGACAGTTAAAATTTTTTTATTCTATTCCCTTGCATTAATGTTTACAAGTATTTTTTATTTGAATATTCGTTCGAAGTCAACATAGGTTAATGAATGAATATTTACTACGACGACAAGCAAAAGAAAAAAAAAATGTCGCTTCATGATACCTAAGGCTAAAAAGCTTGAAAATATCAAAGGCTAAAAGCTAAAATCAAATGGAAAGATTTTGACCGTAGATATGTTTAGTAATTTTTTTTTTGTTGGGGATTGGTCAAGATTGATCCAAAAAAGAATTTCAAAAATGTTTGTTTTTTTTGTTTTTTTTTTGCCATAGATATTACTATTAGATGTTTTTTTTTTTTTTTTTTTGGGGTTCGGTCAAGGTACATGAAAAAAAAGTACAATTTAAAAAAAGTGAATTTTTTTTTTGTTTTTTTTTTTTTATTTATTTTTTTTTTTATCAACCTTGACAGAATCAAAACAACAACAAAAAAAAACTTAATGCTAAAAGTTAAGGATGATTTTTCAGCCTGAAACATCAGTTAATTTCAGGATAAGAAAGGCCTGTTCATCGAAAAAAAAAAAAAGGAGCTAGGGATCTATAATTGTTGCTGAAGAAAAACATAGGATTACGGGAATAAATGAGGAATAAATCCTACTAGCATACATTATATTTTCATTATCCTCATCGAAACATCCAACTGGAACACAATACACAATATAGGAGTCAGTTAATTGGAAATAGTGAGTTAAATAATTATTATTTCATCACTGATCCTGGACCCAGAGAGATTTAATAATGAAAAATTCTTTACCGCTAAAGGGTGGAAGGAAATAGAATATGGTAATCGCATAATCCGTATGCCAAACGCTTATCTAACATTAAAGGAGTTGGTTACCAAACCCCCCCGGCTGAATGGGACCTCTCTAGTTTTAGTGGGCTCTGTTTTATTCAGGGCTGGAATAAATCCCAACGGACTAGCTGGAGAAGAGAGAGGCCAGTTTACCTAATTCGTCAATGCATTACCCACAAATATATATTTATGGGTGTTTGGGAGGTACTTAGCCCAGCGCCTGGGACGCCATCTCTCTTTCTCCAAGACCTCCCGGGCTGCTATTTATTGGGACATTAAAGTCAGAGACCTTCTAAGGTTAAAAAGGGCAGAGGGTGAGCCTTCCTCGCCCTTGGAAACTCTCACCTGATCAATCTGGGGTGGGGGGGGGGGTTATTTATCTCGGGGAAATGTTTAGAGGGTTTCTTCTAGGATCTCTCGAAGAAACAGAGACAAAGTTAGTCATGGAAATGTGAACTTAGGGACAGGACGTCCTTTCTCATCTTCATGATAGACCTGAAGATGGCTTACAATGTAAGCCGAAACGTTGGCAGATAATCCTTCATTAAAAAAAATACATTTTTTTAATTTGTGTTTTTTTGGATCTACCTCGACCGAACCCCAACCATCTTAGAATAATATCTACGGTCAACAAACTCTCATTTTTAAACAGAGACAAACTGTCAGTGAGATAAGAGCATTGAATATATATGACAGATATTCAAATGTAGAGTTTTAAACAATTAATGAGAGGGAATAGAATATAAAAAACTATCTGTCCCAGCCAGGAATCGAACCTAGATCTCCTGCTATCCGGGCCGGTGTACTTGCCAGTTATACTACCAGGACGCGTTAGTTGTCTCATTCTATTCCCTCTACACTAGCAAGAGCCTAACCCACAGATAGTTTTTTATATTCTATTCCCTCTCATTAATTGTTTGAAATTTACGTGGGTAAAATACCACAACCAAATTAAATATTTATGGAGAGTTTTTATTCGCCCCAAGGAAAAATTATTATGAATCACTTAAATTTTTTTTTTTTTTTTTATAGCAGAAAAATCAAGACAACTTTGAGAGGGTTGATAGAATAGATCAATATTTTATTTGGTTGTGGTGTTTTATCCCACTTAAATTTTAAACAGTTCATGAGAGGGAATAGAATAAAAAAAAACTATCTGTCCCAACCAGGAATCGAACCTGGATCTCCTGCTATCCGGCATAACTGACAAGTACACCGGCCCGGATAGCAGGAGATCCAGGTTCGATTCCTGGCTGAGACAGATAGTTTTTTTTATTCAATTCCCTCTCATGAATTGTTTAGAATAGATCAATGCTGAGAGTATGAATACACCCATAAATGTGGGTGTCTATTGTGGTTCATTGGCGTGTGTGGGTGTATATGACAATGTGGCCACCAGAGATATTGACCGGAGCGGCGATGCCAGTGGTCACAGTCATCCTCTGAACGGCAGACTCCATTTGCAAATATCTCAGTCTGTCCATTCTCGACAAATGTGGTTACGGAAAAAATATAGGATCTCCGCTCAGTAAACAAGTTTAATAACAGCTCAGCGCTTTCAGGATCAAGGAACACATCCTCTGAGCAAACCACACCGTTAGGAATGTCATGAATTTGAAGGTAGTAATTCACAGCTAGCTCGAAGAGGATGTGATTTTTGCAAGTGCTAACCTGATAATAGTTTTTTTTTTTTTTTTTTTTTTTTTTTTTTTTTTTTTTTTTTTTTTTTTTTCGCGCGCGGGGGTACAGATACTATTCAAGTTCCTAGTGGAAAAAAAAAAAATCTATTTCCTAGGCAATGCCAATACATTTCATGGAAAGAGACTTCATAAGGACTGAACTTTAGCGATGGTAGTTTACACATTTGTATCTCACCCTTTGAATCATGAAACCATAATCTTTAGGAGTGTTTGCCAGAAGCCATAAGATACAGAATTCTGATAACTGGGACGTAGTTTAGGGAGAAGAATAAATTGATAATTTGCCACATCAATTTGGAACGCTGTTCAAATATAAGCAAAATTTAAAATTACATTTGCGCATTCGACAAATTAATTTTTTTTTAAAATTATTTTTAAAAAAAATCCATTTAACCTTCATTAAACAATTTAAGAAGAGAATAAAAGATGGTCAGAAACAAATAGAGGCTGTAAACTGTAGACTATATAAAAAAAAAAAACCTTCTAACTAACCACTGAATGTAATAAGGAATATGGTTAAACTAAATCCTATCTTTCCAGATATAACAATCGATAGAACTCATATGTAAAAACAGAACAAGACTACAACCAGAACAGAAAATAAGCGCTTCTCAATTATTGGAAAAGTAAATAGAAATGGAGAGAAATTTCTACATCCAAAACAGACTAATGAAAAAGTACTGTGACAATTTTAAATCATTTGTTGGCATTATCGACTAAATTGAAATTCATAAAGCAGTACATTTGAAATAATATCTCATTTACCTTTTGTAATTCTTTATTTTTATTTTCTATACGTTTCTTTTCTTTTCTTAGTCGTTCTTGATTACTTATCTTTTATATCTTACTCTCATACCTTCTATTATCCGTCTTCATTGGTTTCTGCAAACCATCCTAGGTTGGCGAACGCTTTCGGACATTGTCCATCTTCTGGCCGAATACATACGTTCACTGTCCATCTTCTGGCCGAATACATACGTTCACTGTCACCTTGTGAACAAGGTGACAGTGAACGTATGTATTCGGCCAGAAGATGGACAATGTCCGAAAGCGCTCGCCAACGGAGGATGGTTTGCAGAAACCAATGAAGACGGAAAATAGAAGGTATGAGAGTTCTATATATTCATTGGTGGTAGAAATAATAATAACCCTTTAGATTTTATATCTTATTTTATTTCCTTTCAATTTCATATACAACTGTAATAACTTTCATTACATGTATTAATGTGTTTTATGACATGTATCTCAAAATCCTGTTTCATTAAGTAGCCATGAAATCAAAATTCGAGTCATTTATTTAGAGAAGAAATAACAGCTTTATTTGTTTTTACAATAAATAAAAAAATCGGTGGAATAATAAAGAATGGGCAATGGAGTCCTTTCATTAAAGAGAGTGTCTTGGGTTCTTGATGAGACTCTGTCATAAGTTGACAGTCTGTTGGAAATATTGAGAGACTTCTCAATTTCTCCCTTGTTGATGAGAGGCTCTGTGGAATTACAGGATTTCTTCTATCTCGTCAGGAGTGGCGACCAGAGAGGCGTCGGTATCCCACAGCCAACAGTTTTCTGCCTCAGGCAAATCCACTTAGGGAAACGCAAGGGCACATGATTGGATAAGATTGCCTCGGCCTGTGGGGGAGAGAGAGAATGGTACGCATTCATTCATTCTCCCTCAATCCCTCTCTCACCCTTTCTCTCTCTAGCGGACGGCTCTCTCTTTCCCACTGTTCGCTGGAAATGACTTTTCCAGAGTCGTGTGGCCTCCACCCACTCTCCTCTGCTCCTCTTTCTGGAGTCACGCGGAATTGTTTGTTCTCTTTCCACTCCGTTCCATTGCCCCCTCCCCACCCCCTCCACCAACCACTCACGCACACACGCCAGACGCAGCCAAGATGGAGCACCTCTCCGCTCTGACATGAGGCTCACTGCATCATTCACATTGTCTCTCAAGACCACTTACCAAACATTTGGACCACTTGCTTTTCTGAAACCTTTCTTTCTTTCTCTTTTCCATTACTTTTAGAGGGACCGTCACAAGACTGTGACATTTTTTCTGCTGAGATTCAAAAAATAAGAAGTAACCGAATATTCACATATACCATTTTATTTCCGTAATTAATGGATACCACATATAAATACGACTGAAAATGATAATGTAGAAAAAGTTCGATTAATGCTTCTTAAAATAATATTTCATTTGTAAAACTCACATCTGTGCCGTGTTCAGTCAGATCAATGACTCAGAGATAACATATATCATTACTATAATAATGGAAAATAGCCGTAAGATTAAATCCTTTGGATAAATAAAATACTAGTAGTCGTACGTATAATTTTTATATATCCAAACTATTGATTTTATAGATGCAATAAATATTTATCTCTGAATAATGGACTATATTATTCTTTCATTATACGGGTCCAAGAAATATAATTATTTAGTACACTTATTCCTAGTCGAAGCTTACATGAAATGCTATAATAGCAGCTGCAATAGAGGTAGTACCAGTAGTAGATGCATCAGCAATAGGGTCAGTCCAATAGTAGATGCAGCAGCAATAGGGTCAGTACCAGTAGTAGATCAGCAATAGGGTCAGTCCAATAGTAGATGCAGCAGCAATAGGGTCAGTACCAGTAGTAGAGCCAGCAGCAATAGGGTCAGTACCAGTAGTAGATGCAGCAGCAATAGGGTCAGTACCAGTAGTAGATGCAGCAGCAATAGGGTCAGTCCAATAGTAGATGCAGTTGCAATAGGGTCAGTACCAGTAGTAGATGCAGCAGCAATAGGGTCAGTACCAGTAGTAGATGCAGCTGCAATAGAGGTAGTACCAGTAGTAGATGCCGCAGCAATAGGGTCAGTACCAGTAGTAGATGCAGCAGCAATAGAGGTAGTACCAGTAGTAGATGCAGCGGAAATAGGGTCAGTACCAGTAGTAGATGCAGCAGCAATAGGGTCAGTACCAGTAGTAGATGCAGCAGCAATAGGGTCAGTACCAGTAGTAGATGCAGCAGCAATAGAGTGTTTAAGACTTTGCGGTAACTCCTAAATGGTCATTTCCTCATGTATAAATTAAGGTGGCAAAACCAGCCTACTTCAACCACTGAGAAGTATTTATATTGATCGGGCTTCAAGATATTCTAAGAGGAAGATGAGTGGTGCATTCCACAAACAAATAGACCGAAGGAAATAATCATGATTATTTTGATAGTATCTTTCTCTTTTGAATTAAACAAGATCAGGTTGGTGCAAAATTTATGTTTAGTGCTTCGTCCGCTTGCTGTGATACTACCATCAGAGTTGACCAGTAAGATTTTTATTTTTAAAAATCATAAATGACTTATAATTCCTCCAAGTAAGGTAGAAACATCCCAATTTCCAGTAAATCAATTCTTTTGCAGTGGATATTCTGCAAGAGGAAGAGCATGGAGCACTTGGTTGACACCTGGAAGGAGAAAGGCATTGAATGTCTTCCATTAGTAGTTTTTCCCCTTAAGCTATTAACATTAAGCCCTCTTTCAGAGACAAGAGTAGGAGCTTATCTGCGAAGCTTGAAATAACCTCCCCCTCCCACAAGCGCCCTACTCCTACCCTCCCTCTCTTCCCAATTAACATTGCTAATTTAGCGGCTCGTCTCCTCCTCAGCTCACCTTACTCACTATCTCATCTCTTATCTTCCTCCGCTATACGGCTTGTTTCCTCCGTCTCTTCCTTTACCTTTCTCCTCCCCTAACCTAGAGACTCTCCGGTCCGACGGAGCCGCCCCATCTCCTGTCTAGTGCACCCTTTCTTCTTCCGCCCTTGTCCAGCCGTCATTTCCTTTTCCGTAATATTTATTTGATTGGAAAAAAGAAATGAAGCTAAACAATTCATGAGAGGGAACAGAATAAAAAAATCTATCTGCCCTCGCCAGGAATCGAACCTGGATCTCCTGCTATCCGGACCTGGTATGCTGACCGTTACACCACAAGGACCAGCTAGATATCTCACTCAATTCCCTCTTCACTAGCGAGAGCTTCCTTGTGGTGTAACGGTCAGCATACCAGGCCCGGATAGCAGGAGATCCAAGTTCGATTCCTGGCGAGGACAGATAGATTTTTTTATTCTGTTCCCTCTCATGAATTGTTTATAATTTACGTGGGATAAAAAACCACAACCAAAATAAAATATTTAAAAATTAGAAATGAAGCTAATTATGTTGAAAAATTTATTTATATATTCTTAGATGATTTTAGTTGGGGTTCGGTCACGGTAGATCCAAAAAAAAACAACAACACAAATTTGAAAAATGTATATTTTTTAATAAAGGATTATCTGCCAACATTTATTTATATATTATTCACAACCAGTTTTAATAAATTCCATACTGACCTTTCCATGCATCCCAATCCTTTAGCCCAAACTCTATCCATCCTGATAACCCGCCACGTTGCCTGAATAGGAAATGGTGACCTCCTCATTGCCAACACTTCATAAAAATAATAATAATATTTAAAAAAATTGTAAATAGTGATTTAGGAGCACAGTTATTGTGCAGCTTCTCCATCAAACGAAGTTTGGTAGAATTAAAATATTTATTTGTGCTATTATTGTATACCAGCCCATTACAAGATTCACAAGTGCAGAAAGTAATAAATATCGAAGTTCTTATCAATATAATATATAATTTATATGGTTTGATATTAGGTATAATTACCCAAAGTATTTATTAATTGAAGGAATTACACACATATTTCTGTTTTATTTTTTTCATACTAGAAGTAAACTATATCAAAGTATGCCAGACATTATTTTATAGACTACTTAACGTATTTTATTTATCTTCATTTTATTTATGCCAGAACTAGATTGTGATCTAGAAACTTGTGACTCTTTATTAGTGTAATACTGTGTTTTTTTTTTCATTCCGTTAAGTGTCCAGTTATCTGTGTAGATCAGATGGTATAAAACCTATCTAGTCGCCATCTAAAATTCTCTCCCAAGCTGGACACTCATGGTTCCGTTCTAGTGCACTGGATTTTCTGAGATCCGCCCCCTGGACGGGCATTTGTCTAGAAATAGTAATAATAACTAATAATAATATATACACACACACACACACACACACGCTTGTACGATGAAAAGTCTTATTTCTGAAGAACATTAAATGACTTTATTAAAGGGAGAAATCAACCGAAAGCAAAACTATATAAATATATATATAAAAACATTGCAGTTTTATGATATTAGTAAGATAAATTCTTAATGATAAAAAGGAACATAAAATAATTTCAACTCGAGGATTGAGTGGCCATCTCTTTTAAAATAAAGAAAGGAAAACTTACATTAGCGCTTTTTTACACAAACTGTCATTAGTGGAAGGGATGGGGAAGACTTGCACGAATACAAAACTGGACTTTGTTGTTGTTGACTGATTAGGAATAATATTCAATATTTTAGTTTTTGTATTATATAATTTGTTTAAAATTTAAATAATCGTTGCATATCCTATTCATTTTTTCTTAAGTCTATCTATCCTTGTAAAATGCAATACACTTTGGAAATATGCTCCGATAAGGAAAATCTTGTGTAAATGTCACCCCAAAATAATTCATGCTGTTTCGCATAATCTTTGCCCTACCCCTAAATCTACTCATTCCTCTCCTACGTTCTGCACGACCCCACCCCAAGACTTCACACACCCTACTATACCCCACCGCTAAGGGTAGGTTCCAACGTCGGTGCCGTGGCGAGATGAGCCAAGGATCAATAATGGCTACTATCGGCCAGAGACACAAGTCCCGGTACTCAGTGGGGAGGGAATACATAATTCAAGCGTTATGAAGTTCCGTTCTGACGAGGTTTTCGGGGGAAGGAGTCCTCGGCCGTGTATCGGAACAACAGACAAAATATTATTTGTTATCACTGCGGAAGATAACCCTCAAGAAGTCATAGGAAGTATTCGCAGGACGGCATTTGAAAAGCTTCCTTCAATTTGGCCGATCCGAGGAAGTCAAGTTATGATCTTTTGAAAATTACACACATACACACACACACGTCAAGATTTTTAAATAAAAATTGTTATAATTAAATTAAATTTTTGAACTTCTTTCTGAAAACCGTGGGATGAATTCGTTCAAATTTGTTTATACCGAACGATGGCGGCAAACAAATGAAAAAAATGGGAACTGTCTAATATTATAACTTGTTTACAAATATTATACTATTATTACAGTAAGCCAAATTACACGTCCGGAATATTTAAAAAAAATATTATTTTCTACATAAAATTACCACTGCATACAAGTTAGTAAGCTGTATTGGTTGAGTTGTCGATTTTGTGAATCTAATTAGTCATATGACAAAATTTAGAAATGATTGGAACGTGGTTTTTTTTTTTCGATGAAAAAATAAAAAATAAAATAAAATCCGCTAAGATTAATCTTTTACCCCCCAAAGAGTCGGTGAATAGCGAAGATAGTTTGAGATTCCTTGGAATGAAACTGAATCCGCTCAATGATTAGAAGCATACGAGGGTCTGACCTCTGACCTATGAAGGCTGAAAAGCCTTAGTGGGAAGGTTCAATATCTTCTGGAGGACATGGGGTTAGTGTTAGTTGAAACTAAGAAGTACTAAGTAAAAACCCCACAGATGCAAGTTATTTCTGTAATTACTAGATGTTTTTTTGTTGGGGCTCGGGTTCGGTCAAGGTAGATCCAAAAATACAAATTTAAAAAAGTGTATTTTTTATAATTATCTGCCGGCTTAAATTGTATGCCATCTTCAGGGCTATCACGAAGATCAGAGGGGTCCCTAAGCTCACATTTCCATGACTGAGAAGTGTGAACTTAGGGGCAGGCCCCGTCCCCTCTGTCTTCATGATTGCTCTGAAGATTGCTTACAATCTAAGCCGAAACGTCAGTAGATAATTTTTAAAAATGCAATTTTTTTAAATTTGAATTTTTTGGATCTACTTTGACCGAACCCCAACAAAAAAACATCTAATAATAACATCTACGGTAAAAAAAACAACTCTCCATTATTTATGTAAGTCACAAAGGGGAAGAAAATGGGCAATCCTTCTGGATATCACTAGTTTAAAATCTTCCTAAGATCACATACACAGGATTACTCATGATATCGGACTATATCTTATACTTTTGGATAGGAATAGTTTTGGAACTAAAATAAACAATTTAGTTAACATGTTTAGATATAAATATAATGACTCAATAACCCAATAATAATAATAATATGTTCTGTAAAAAATGAACAGAAGGGAGGTAGGAATAAGGTTTTCTTTTATAGTTTCCCATAATTTGACTATGGATCACCGATAGACATTTCGGGACAGGAGACCGTTCTAGTTATCTCATTTTTTCCCATTCTCTAAAGAATGGTACCCGATTCGGGTTGGATATTCATAGAAACACACCAAAAACCCTCAGGGTCAATGAAAACAGAAAGAAAAAACAAATTGTGAACCCTTATTTTCACACCGGGGACTTCAGTCGAAGCCCAGTGCTCCCTGAACTTTTGTACCACCGCGGTCCTTTAAGTTATACCTTATTACCTCCATAACTAATTTGTTAAACAAACTGATCATTATTTTGTTAGCCTAGGAATAAAAGGCAATAAAAATGGAAAATGTCGCCTTTATAATAAATAATATTCAAATTGGATATAATCAGCCACCATGTTCCTGATAAGTATATAAATTTGTTGATGAAAGTCGTAACTTATTAAGTTTGCTGTTGTATACTTTCATTACATCTATTGCTAATTTTCTTAATATTTTATTATTATTTATTACTTAAGACTAATTTATTGACTATTTAACTATAAATAGTAATTTTTATGATTTGAATATTTCTTTATTTCAGTTATTATGCTATAAAATGAATTATTATTACTGTTTACTAACATTCTTAGGGAAGCTAACTGGTTTATTTATATTAGAAACTACAACATTACTAAACATTTAAACTACGTTAAAAACAGGTCTATAAATAAAAATATTACTTTAATTATATGACGTGAAACAAGTTAAACGAAGAATTACTTAAATTAATTAGAAAAAATAATTAGCAAAGGAATTAAAGGAAAATTAAAAGAGAGAGAGAGAGAGAGCATTAAAATACACGATATTGAATTGTAACGATCTCCAGAATCGTTCTATTAGGTCTAATGAACCGGATTCATAAGAACTGTTCAGTAATAATTTTCCTGCGCCACTGAGGCGTCTCTTTTCGCTGAAATAATTTTTGAAAACGGAAATTAGGAAAAGGAGGTCGTGGAGAGAGACATTACCCCCCCCCCCCCCCCCCCCCCCCCCCCCCAAA
>KZ807168.1:892910-904128 GCA_000696205.2 Oncopeltus fasciatus | reverse complement strand
TGTTTATATATAAAAATATATAAACAAATATAAAAGTACAAAAGTGAAAAGCATCATGAAATTTAATTTAAAAAAATTCCCAATAAAAATATATAGTAATAAATTTTTCATTAACTAATATAATTGTATGGAACATTCAGCTTCTGGTGGTTGACCTTCATTTACTGAGAGCTACATAGTGCCCCACTTAGAGGGATTTGATGCTCTCATGTCTGCAGCGAATAAATAACAAGTGCATCCTGTTAAAGAATAATTAATTTGTAACGAACATCAAAACAAAATGGAAAAACTAAACAAAATGACCGACTAACTTAACTGGCTACATAATTAAAAAAAGGAAGAACAAGACAATCTTTTAATTTCAAATGGATTAAATACCATCAGCAATTTGTTAATTAATCTTTAATGAAGAGGGACAAAAGAATTTCAAAATACTTTGTTTTCAGTCGCTTTCAAATTGGTGGACGAACGCTTCTTTGAGGGAGAGATATTTTATCTAGGAAAGACAATTTATAACGAGTTTTAATTTAAAAATAGAAAGGTTTTCAAACAGAAGAGAAATATATGTCCCATTTATTAAAACCCTGTAGTTGCTTGTTCATTAAACAGGCGAATATTATTTAATTTAAAAAAATAAATTAGAATAAATGAATTTTTAGATAGAAAACACACCACGCTTATAAAAATATTTTTATACCTATAAATATATAACGCCAAACATAATAAGAATTGAATTGAAGTTTATTTTACACAACAAATAATTTTTAAAATATTAATATATGAACTGATTTAATTTGTATTCATAAAATTTCGGTTATAGTTGTAGAGGCAGTTCGAACCAAACGTCTTGGGTTCCAATCTCGGTTCTCCCAGTCGTCTTCCTGAAATTCTTGTTCCTCACTAGGGTACGCTATATGCATATGTATGGCGGTGATAGTGTACAGAGGGAGGATGAGTAATCCAACACTTGCAGGAGGACTGACGTCTCGTGAGCGCGACCATAGAGGAATGAGAAATACAAGATGTCGGTACCCTCGGATTGATGAGATCCGTCAGTCTACAGGTGAAGACTAAGGGTTATATGCAAGGGAATAGAATAAAACGGAAACTAATAATATTATATATTAGTGAACCAGAAAAAAAAGGTGAAAAACTAAAAACACTTTATTAGTATGTGTTAGCCTACATTTCTAAACATCCATGGCTTAGGACAAGATTTTATTCATCGATAACAGCTTGGGGGAAAATCTCCTATACCACAAAGGATATTAGTTAGCTTGCATATACTTCCCTCAGCTGAATAGGGAATCGAAGGAGGAATTTTACGAGTAGATATCTGTGACAGATGAGAGCTTGAAGGGACATTGGATAAGGCCTCTAGTGGTAGTATGAGATTTGTCGCGTTGTACGCACAGCCCCTATCCTGTGGGAAGAGGATCAGCTGATGGACTGTGTCCGAGGGCTTCCGGGATAATCCCCTGGGAGATCCCAGCAGAGGCGCCAGGAGGCGGCGGTCGTGTCCCGAAGCACATACACAACGGCGACGAGCACAGCGGGGAGTCACTAGCAGCCAATACACTGCAAAGCTCTTCCCATTCATTGGCCCTCTGTATGCACGCCGGATCTGAGTGTTGTCATCGAGTCTCGTTTGCATACTCTATAGCGTGCTTTAAAAGAGGTCCCTGCATCCGATTAGCACAAGAGTCTCTCAAGATGAAAGAACCTGGGCAAAGAGCCGTCGTCACGCTAATACTTAATGAATTAACAATAAAGTAACATATTAACTATAATTAGACTTGTATCAATTTTTAGTGCAAGGGAACAGAATTAAAAATACAACTGTCCCAGTTACGACTCGAACCTGGATCTCCTGCTTTCCGGGCCGGTGTATTTTCCATTCACGCTACCAAGACAAGTCTGATTAGTCATTAAATTCCCCGCTCTAGTGTCGAGAGTATAACCTTCGAGGAAGACGAATATATCGTCTTATACTCGAAGGAGCTGACATTAGTCTCTCGTTATTTAATTTTAATTTTATAAATATTATTTTTTTGTGGTATTTAATCCCACGTAAATTTTAACAATTTTTAGTGCAAGGGAATGTGACAGTTTGATTTATTATTCTCTCCCCTTTAACTAAAAATTGTTATAATTTACGAGGAATTAAATACCACAAAAATTTTATTTTATACAATTAGACTTTTATGTTATACATCTACGGTCAGGAAGGCAAACTGACTTAACTATTACCCCCTCCATATGGGACATTTCTATAAGCAAGTCTCAGTATGAAACGTCCAATAGTTGATGTTTTTCTCATTTAAAAAAATATATTTATAAAGAAAATACCTTTCAACTATTTAGTTATTTATTCTTTTAGGGAATTCCAAATGAATGTTTCTCTATTAAATCTATTTTCATGACAGAATTCTTGAGAATATAACATTAAATACAAGAAATTTATTAAATCTTGATACGCTACGTCTTGGGGACAGACCTTTTTTGGCATTCGTCTCATCTCTACCAATTGATTAGGAAGATACACATTCTGGATCCATTGTAATACACTTTTTTTTTTGGATCTACCTTCACCGAACAACAACTAAAATCATCTAAATTTGTATTTTCTCGATGAATTCAGTATTTACTTAATTTTATAAGAATTGATAATTTCTTAATGCCAGCTGGGATCACTAAGAAATATGTTAACTTTCTAGACAGATCTCCAGAGGTAGTGTATTATATTTAATATTAAATGCCCCGAAAAATCAAATTTTTATTTATCCGGCTGATTGAAAGAACTTATTATCAATTAACAAAATATAATATACCTTAATTTGAATCATACAGAAAGCCAGAAAAAAACTCTCTACCTTAGCCTAGAATCAAACCCGGGTCGTCTCCCACTTTTCCTGGCTCCCATTATGATTCACATTAGCAATTAAAAGTGGTTTAAATAAAATTTATATTTTTCAAATATATGATTGGACTACTTATGTGCGATTGAGAAGCATATCTGGTAAGGGATGGGATTTAGCGTTAATTCCAGTGGGGGTGAGATGGTTAGGGATAGCCTGCATAGAACAACATCACCCAGGTGTCTCAGAACCCACACAAGTCTGCATATACTGCCTTTACAACAACTAAGCAAAATGCAATCGATCCATCCACCAACCTCGAATCAAAGTTATTATGAAAATCAACGTTTTAATTAACCCCCTAATTAAGGGTTATTTCTCTTTAATAAGCACCTACTGATTTCCATTCCACCCTGATAAAAGGAAAACCCCCACAGAATCACAATATCAATTTGTAATTAGTATATAATTAACCAAATGAATTTCTTTCTGATTATCAATTACACTCTAATGGGAAATAATGCTTCACATATATATCAAAAATACATCAAATATAAAGAAAGCATATTTGATCTATTTAAAAAAATTATTATCCAGGGCATATTATGGAGCGCGTATTCATATCTCACTTAGGGAAATCTAAAAGAAAAAAAAAATTGCCCAGAGCCATGGATGTTTAGAAAAGGTAGCCATCAGTGGATATCACATTCCTCTGATACCCTAAATGGTAGAAAAGAAGGTAAATTAAATCGGGGAAGTTAAATTGTTAGCCTTATAAGAGGAAATATCTAGCCAGAGGTAAATTTATGTAATGTCTGTCTATTTCTAAATTTAGTTTTTATCAATTTAATCTCCTATTTAAATCACTTAGGGCCAAGAAGGCAGGGGCTATTAACAGTTTGCTATAATAAGCTCAACAGCTATGGTTCTGGGCAAGCTTATAATTCTCGATAAATGTTTGCCCTGTGCAACTCGTCTTGAATGACAATCTTTTGGAAGTTAAAATTAGAAGAGATGGGAAAATTATTCGATGGATCAACAAGATATTACCTTCATTATATTATCTTGCAAGTGCACTCTTTAAGATCTAGAAGTTAAAAGACTCTAAGTTGACCAAACAAATTTACAAATAACTTTTTTCATGGTTAAATAAGCTTTTTCTTTTTTTTTTCTTAAAATGTATATCATTTAAAAATTTAGGTCAAACTAGGAAGACCTCCTTGAATCGTAATACATTTAACTGAATGTCCTGAAAAACAGACGAGAAGATTACCTGTAGGTTCTCAGAGAATAAATTTCATGGGAAAGGAAATGTAATTATTTTTTATAATGGTTTCCTGCTGTTATTAGAGATTCCATTCCAACTCGCCCCCCTTGTAGTTAGTGAGTTGCGTGATGCCCCGTTTGTGTCGTGTAATCCCACCGACATACTACTGCCTCACCTCAATGGGTTCCCGGACTTAAAGGAGGAGCGCTTAGGTAAATGAGAAAAAAATCTACATGGATAAATTCTGTAATGCAAGTGGCACCCATGCCTTTATATAAGTAACACCAGAGAAAAAAAAAAATACATTATTCCATCAGCCTCAGTTTACGATGACAGAAACACTTATATATCAATTTTGGTGCAAGGGAACAGAATAAAAAATTTAACTGTCCCAGCCAGGACACGAACCTGGATCTCCTGCAATTCGGGCCGGTGCGTTTTCCATTTATGCTACTGAGACAAGCTGTTAAGTTATTTACTTCCCCGCACAAGTGTCGAGAGTCTAACCTCCCAGGCAGACGAATATATCGTCTTATGCTCGGAGGAGCTGACATTGTCAAGCTGTATAAATGACTCTCGTTATGTACTTTAAAATTTTAATTTTATAAATATTATTTTTTTGTGGTATTTAATCCCGCGTAAATTTTAACAATTTTTAGTGCAAGGGACAGAATAAAAAATCTAANTGTAAATTAGGATATTTTTTATAAAATATTTTTTATATAAGTTTTTACAGCCTACGTTTTAAGTGTATTTATTTAAATATGAGAGTTGCTGTTTGAAATCCCCCATAAAACCTTAGTTAATATCTTGTAATCAAAGATTATTGAAGTTTATATCCCGATAAATAAGTGATTAGGTAGCAAAGGCATAAAAAGGAATCATAATAATCAATGAAAGTGTTTAGAATCTTGGACTTGGAATTTCCATTTTCATTATACTAAATAAATTTAAAAAAAAATGTATGGTAACTTAAAGAAGTTTTCTTTCGCTGACAAATTAATTTTAGGGGACGAATGTTTCATGACTTTTAATACAAGTTGTACGACTTATAACTGATTATTTACGTCTGTCCACAAGCTAATGGGTGAATTGAATAGAAAAGCCGAAAAGATTTCGAAGGAAAACAAAAACGGAAAATTATATACATAAATAATGGAATAGGTTGAATGGTTGAGCTAATTTGAATGAATTTAAGAACGTTTTGTACAGCGATTCATTCAATTAAACAGTGGTAAACAGTGGCTTTAAGCTTATTAGATTGGAAAGTTAGCTGAGGCCAATAGAACATTGTTTTGAGACAATTTTTAGTGCAAGGGAACAGAATAAAAAATCTAACTGTCCCAGCCAGGACCGGCCCGGATAGCAGGGGATCCAGGTTCGTGTCCTGGCTGGGACAGTTAGATTTTTTATTCTGTTCCCTTGCACTAAGAATTGTTAAAATTTACGTGGGATTAAATACCACAAAAAAAATTATACACTTATATATACTTTCTTAATTGAAGGAAAACTAACAATTTTACTTACTTGTATAGAATATAAAATTTGCTCAAATATTGCATAGCGTATATTTGACATAGATATATTTTTTATGTTAATTCAAAAAAATCCTGATGCATTCATGCAAAAATAAATTTGAATATCCACTACAGAATTATGAAATGTGAGTAATTGAAAAATGAAAGTTGTTAAAAAAATATTATAATTGATATTTTTGTTCAAAAGGAGAATTTTTTGACCGTAGATATTATTATTAGATGATATTAGTTGGGGTTGGGTCAACCCTTCTCCATGACTCAGTCATATAAATGTGAACTTAGGGACAGGACGTCCTCTCTCATCTTCATGATAGCCCTGAAGATGGCTTGCAGTGTAAGCTGAAACGTTGGCAGATAATCTTTTTAAAAAATACACTTTCGTTAAATTTGTATTTTTTTTTTTTTATCTACCTTGACCGAACTAAAATCATATAATAATTATATATTTTTGTATTTCTAAAATTTTATTTACAATACGTTATCCATTGGGTTGATATTGAAAATTAAAAAATAAATAACTCATATTCTGACAAATAATAATAAATATTGAAATAAATGAAAAATGATTTCTGACTAATGAAAACCCACAAACAACATATAAATACCAAAAAAGTCAAATTTTTAAACTTTTAATTAAATGTAAATTAAGATTTAATTGTACAGAAACGTGAGTTTCACCCTGAAAAATACCTCATATACCTAATTAGTTATACCTTCTCTTTATGTGGTACGTGCCCCCCATTACCAAAACTCTATGTAAATATTTTATAAGCCGGTGTTGTATATATGCGGGTATATGTATGGTCGCCCATAGCCTTAGGGGAGCTCTTAATAATATAAGGGAAAAATATGTGGAGACTAACAGCCTTACACAGCTTCGTAAAAGCATGGGAAAGAGAGTAATTACTTTATTCGTCTAACAATGCCTTATTTTTTCTCCCCGCCTCTCTCTTAAGCTGTCCATGCATTAGGATCTGCCTTAGAAATTATGAAAAATTTTTTTAAAGTTTTTATATATGAGTAATTTCTAGCCAAATTACCAGGTTCGATTCCTGGCGAGGACAGATAGTTTTTTATTTTCTGTTCCCTCTCATTAATTGTATAAAAAATAATAATTTACGTGGGATTAAAAACCACAACAAAATAAAATATTTATAAAGTTGGCAGATAATCTTTAATAAAATACACTTTTCTTAAATTGGTAATTTTTTTTTTTTTTTTTTAGGTCTACCTGACCGAACTCCCACTAAAATCATCTAATAATAATATCTATGGTTAAAAAACTTTCCATTTAAACAAACACACAATTTTTACTTGCATAGCCGGTATCCACTGAAATTTGATTTGATTTGAAATGAATAAAGAGGGTTACTTTTTTTAAATAATTGGAACAATTTTAATTAGAAAATAAATTAATTGAAAACATGGAGCATTTCAAGCTAATTGACCTCATAAGTTTTAAAGAAATTAATAGTGACGGAATTATTAGGAATTAAATTAGATTAAAGCAGAATTTGTTAATAACAAGTGATTAAATCAGTAAGAACCCTGATTCCTTGATAATGCCTTATAGGTTCTCTCAGTAATTGGCAATTCTTTTTTTCGCCAAATACCGAATAGAGATCCTTGAAGAATTTAAGCACTGAGCTGTACGCCGTTAACGGCTCATTCCTCGGACACATTTAGCAGCTGTTGGGATAACGGTACGCCGAGGTAGGGAGAGGTGGGGAAGACAGGTTCCAGCGTCCCACATCCACGCGGCCCACTTGTCGCATCCGCTTCCAGGAGAAGGTCAGAGCCGCCCAAGGCGTCTGGGTACGGTCCTTCGGGGACTACGGCAGGAGTAGCTTCAAGTCGAGGAGCTGTGGCTTTGAGATGTCCTCAGGATGTCAGAAGTCCTAATTCTTCAGGATCCTAATCCACTAGCACAGGCCTTGTCTTCCAACTCCAAACCCTACGACCCTCCCCATCGACTTAAACGAAGATGGCTCCGTGACCTCCTGTGGTAATAGTTAGTAAATAATTTAAGAATCGTGTCACTGGTCACCTTCTCTCCTCATATGATTGTCATTCATTGTTATTTATACTATTCATTGTAACCAAATTACAAAATGTTACTTCAAAAGGAGAGTTTGTTGACCGTAGATATTATTCTAAGATGATTTTAGTTGGGGTTCGGTCGAGTAGAATTTCTCGACCGAACCCCAACTAAAATCATCTTAGGACAAAATCTTACTGTTTTTAACAGTATAAGTAAATAAAGGTTAAAAAAAAAATACTTCAGGAAACATGCAGAGTAAAACAAAGTCGAAGCAGTAGGTGAGAATAACAGAACCTGGAATTTTCCTATGACAAGCCCTAGAACTGGAGGCACACAAATTTAAAACTTAAATTTCAGCCATGGAATTAGATGTTCTTATGTATAGAAACTAATTCTGCTTCAGGATGGCGATCATTACTCGTTCGAAACAGGTATAAATAGTAACTATTACCAAAAAAAANTCAGGGTAGATCAAAAAAACACAAATAAAAAAATGTATTTTTTTAATGAAGGATTATCTGCCAACGTTTCGGCTTACATTGTAAGCCATCTTCAGGGCTATCATGAAGATGAGAGAGGACGTCCTGCCCCTAAGTTCACATTTCCATGGCTATGCAAGCCGAAACATTGGCAGATAATTTAGAAAAATACACATTTTTAAATGGCATTTAAATGGTAAAATTTTTAAATTTCAAAACATCTAACAATAATAATCTATATGTACTAATATTTTGAATGTACTGTGATGCAAAGTCCGACCACCAGTGCGTTCAATAATACTACCGTATTAAAATACAATGGTAAAATAACAAAAATGGTTTCAGGGGATCACGAACCATAATAATTAGACGAAAAATAAATATTAATTTTCTGTAATTAATAAACTGGTTTTAAAGATAAGATTATAAATATATGATAGGACGAAAAGTAATTATTGATGAAAGTTTTTAAAAATAGAGTCATTTCATTAACAAAACACTAAAAATCTCATTAAAGAGAATGAATAGACTTTATATATTTACTACTTTAGTGTAAATAAATAATGATTTCTTCATTCCAGAAAAGGGGACTCACTTCCTCCATCACCCCTAATCACCCTGAAGAAAACCTGAAATTTAGGCCGAAACACGTTAGCAATAATGAAACATTTTCAGTATACTCTAAGATGATTATTATAGAATATAATTGGATATGATCTACGGATATCAAGTAAACCAAGACATTCTTTTAAAATAAAATTGATTTTACGAAAAATATGTTAAGGTGGGGAAAGCCAAAATAGAAGAGGAAAGAATAAGGAAAACATAGTATTCATGTATGATTTAGTTGAATATTTTTCAAAAATGTAGTAAATCAAAAACCCCGGAGTTTGGTTGTGATATGCAGGTTTGTAAAGTAACAAACTACTTATGTCAATGTTTGAAAGAAGAAAAAAAAAGTTTGAGCAGTAGAAAAAAAAAAGCAAAATTAATTCTAATCATCTTATTTTGTAATGAAAATCTATAATTTTCAGGATTTAATATAATTTGAAAATTTAATAGAAGTATCTATAAAACTATTAAATTTTTTTTTAAGTTTGAGACTAAAGTATTTTGTATTTTTTAAATTTATTTTATTCCTTCCGTGCTGGCAATTTTAGAAAATTTACCAAGTGAAAATTTGGAATGTCATATGTTATAATATTGCAACCAGATGAATAAATTTGGATTTTTCAAAAAGGTCAAGGAATAAACCACCCTTTTCTCATTTTACTTCAAATTTACTTCACAAATTTGAAAGTCAAGGTATCTTCACTCTCTATGTAAATTAAAGATAAGCTTTCGAATTCATTGAATTGTTGTAAGTAGATGAAAATCTAATTTTTAGTTTAAATAGCGTTAGTTCACATTAACTATGGAGATTATTAGTAGAGAATATTTTGGGGCTCGATGAATGTTGACCCAAAAAAAAAGGAATACAATTAAAAGATATGTACTTTTTATTACCAGCCTGAGCCAAGAAAATTTAATCCAGACAACACGTCCTCTCTCGCATTCATGATAGCCCTAAAGATGGCTTAAAATGTAAGCCGAAACGTCGGCAGATAATAAAAAACAAATTTCTTTAAATTGTATTTTTTTTTTATCAACCTTGTCCCAACCCAAAAATTTTCTACTAACCTCAGTATTTTTTTCGTGTTCAGAATAATTTTGATTGAATGTCCAATGAATGTTGTTTATAGTCACCTACTATAGCAAACCTACACCTTATCATACAATAAAGCTGTCCAAGTCGATATCCCATTAGTCGTGTCAAAACACTCCACATAACTATATATTGGGGTGGGGATGGGGGGGGGGGATAAATTAATTACGCCAGAGTGCGTCTAGATGGACGTGCATAGCTTTTGGAGTGCAGCCGCAATGCTCCTACGTAGGCCTATGCTTCACCGGCTCCCAGTAGGGCGGCCAATAAACCCCCGAGTGGCCTCTAGTTGGAAACGCCACTCTCTGAGGGAGAAAGTAGAACGAAGCGGGTGGGAAGAGGGTGGGCGAGTGGGAGAGAAAGATGTGTGGAACGAGAGTAATGGAGAAGAGGGAATGAGAGAGAGAGAGAGTGTGTGTGTGTTAGGCGTGGACAGGCCGGCAACCAACCACTTGAAATTCTCTGGACGCTCGCAGCCAACCCCATACCACGACCACCCTCTCAACTACCACCCCCTACCCTCTCTCCGTATTAGAACTACTGCATTATAGGAAGAGGGAGGAGAGAGAGAAAGAGATAGTCGGGAACAGGAAGAGACGCCAAATGTCTCCTACTTGTGAATATAAATTACTCTTCCTACAGCCTTGCTGACTTTATTGGCTGCCACTTTCAATGTAAATAACGGCAAACATTTTAAAGCTCAACATTAAATTTATTAATCGCCAACGGAATATATATTTTCATGTATGGTACAGAGAAAACAATTTATTGTAAGCAAACAAATAAATTATTATTTATACAGCATAAATATATAATATTTTACATTACAAAAAGATAAAAAAATGTAAAAAACATCAGGAAAGTCAGTCACTCAACTTTACTAAAGTTCTGATTGAATTGAAGATAATTTTACGTAATATATTACATAAATATTATAATTAACTATGAACCTAAATACAATAAGTTGTATATTTAATCAACAACTAGAGTCCCTCTCCCAGTTATAAGTGTATTGTAATTCATAGTATTATAGCAAGAACAAGTAAAGAAAGTATAAACCTTATTTAATCAACAACTTGGCTAAAAATCGATAAACACTTGAAATAAAATATATAAGTTTAAACTCAATAAAAATATGAAGTAATATGTAGTTAATTTTCCACTGAACTCCACACTCACCACCGCTTTGATTATTTGTATCGTTAATTAAATCTTTTATAGAAGGTTAAAATGTTGAAAGCATAGAATAGAAAATCATTAATTTCAATTTATGCCCTCTTTCGAAGTACTCCATAACCCAAGCTCTAATTCCCCCCCCCCCCAACAAAAA
>KZ807168.1:843760-870390 GCA_000696205.2 Oncopeltus fasciatus | reverse complement strand
ATATATCATTAGCAATCAAGATGAATTTGAAGGATCCGTGCCAGGTGGATGATCCCAGACGTTAGCAACAGTCGAGCTATTTTTCTATTAGATTCTTGCTTGCTTAAATTTAAAATAAGCGATGAATACTTAGAGCCATAACTCAGTGACTAATTGAGTTCCCGAGCGAAGGAAATAAACTTCCAAGTTTTTAAGGGCGGGGGCAGTTCGACTGGCCAAGTCCTGCGATGGCGGGCAGAAATTCATCCCTAGAAACCAACACACACACACACACAAGAGAGAGCACGCCAGTAAACGTTAATATCCACGATAAACGCTCCAACCCCCACCTACTCGCCACTCCTTCTCCAACAGGCGAAGGAGATTTTATCGCGAGTCTCGGCTCAGTATTCATACGCCGGGCCACGCCAGGGGGAAAGAAAAAGTTTTACCTTCATCATGGACAGAAAATTCTAGAATTTAATGAATTTTTTAAAGAAACCAACAAAAAAAAAAGTTTTAAAAATTACAAATCAAATATTAGAAGGACTGACTTGACCACCTACTTAGTACTAACTATAGAAATAAATCAAAAAATATTTAAATAATAATTATTATTTATTTATTGTTGACAATTTTTCGGCTTACAATTTAAACTATCATAAGGTCAGCAATTAAACGGTAAACGAAGAACAGATTAATTCCATAACTAAAAATAGAACGAAACTGCAATGCAAGAAAACTGTCGAAATCTTCTTAAAACGTAAATGGAGGGTATTAGAAAAGAAAGAGGAATATAAAAATATGATGTGAGAAATAAATACAGCAATAATAGTAAAAATAAAAAACTCAACATATAAGCTAACTAGACTCTCGTTACAAGTACATACGGTGAAATCTCGGTAGGAAAAAAAAAAAAACTTCTTCAAAGGAAACTGAAAAGAGTTGTGACCAGAAAGTTCATAGCAAGAGGAAAATATTGGTATAGGCTTTGGAATTTTGTGCCTATCAATTTGGGGGGTTAAAGCCTTTCAACAATGACCTTCAAAGCACTTGGTTCTTAAATTGAATGTAAATACGTTCTAACTCAACATTAAATTATTTATACTAGCAACAGTTAGCTATGCTGATTTCTGGAACACGCTGCAAGCTCAGAAAATTTAAAGGAAGATATATGCACCATATATATATATATACATAACACACACGCAGGTTTTCATATAAATATATGTAGTTCCCACAACCGATGGAATTATTCCTCTGTTCATGTATTGATGTTGCAGTATAGTCGATCACAGAAAGGAAGAAATTTAAATTTAAAATAATATAAACAACAATAGAAATATGTTATTAGTAGGATTCCATTGTGTTAAAATGTAATACTCACATATGATTGAGAATAACAGGGTAGGATAATTGCTTATTCAATTAAAGTTTTTTTTTTTTTTTACTGAATATTCAATGAATAGCTACCTTTCACGAAGAAATTTAAATGTGAGAAAGGAATAGTAATTACTAAAAGTAGAGTTGTTTTTTTTTACCGTAGATATTATTCTAAGATGATGTTAGTTGGGGTTCGGTCAAGGTAGATCCAAAAAAATACAAATTTAAAAAAAGGTGTATTTTTTTAAAAAGATTATCTGCCAAGGTTTCGGCTTGTCTTCAGGGCTGCCTATCATGAAGACGAGAGAGGACGTCCTGTCCCTATTTCCATGACAGATAACCACATTTCCGAAACGTTGGCAGATAATCTTTGAAATTTTTTTTTTAAATTTGTATTTTTTTGGATCTACCTTGACCGAACCCCAACTAAAATCATCTAATAGTAATTACTAAGTTTTCTTCATTATTTTACTCATAAAGTGCGTTTATTTATAATTTTGTTGTCACTTGGGAAAACATGCAATAACTGAAGAAGATTAGATAAGTGACACGAATTCTAAAAAAAAAAAAAAAAAAAAAAAAATCATTCGCTCTTCATCTCTCTTACTATAGAAAACTCTCAATTTGATCTTTTCAAAAATGTATGAAATATACACACCTACACATATATTTTTATAAATAAAAAATTTTTTGTGGTATTTAATCCCACGTAAATTTTAAAAATTTTTAGTGCAAGGAAACAGAATAAAACGCACCGGCCCGGAAACCAGAAGATTCAGGTCCGTGTCCTGGCTGGGACAGTTAGATTGATATATTTTTATATTGCTGTACTCTCTCTAGCGTCGGCAATTTGTAACAAAAGGGTCCAAATTTAGAATTAGGATTTATTTTCGCAAACCACTGGATAATTCGTTAATGGCTGATAATAATCGATCAAAGAGGAAATGAGAGTTTAAATTTCGAAATTAATAAAATCTACATGATCTTCGTTAGTCTTGGAATTAGTAGATGTATAACATAATTCCCTACATATTTATTTCGAAAATAGCAAGTAAAGCAAAATATAATTTCGAATGTTTGTCATATCTTGGTTTGTATTTTTTTTAAAGTTAATAGTATGTTTACATTGTATACAATCTTCGAAAAATTCTCATTGAAGAAGATATTTACGAATATAACTATGAGGGCTGAGTACTTCTCCTACTTTTCTCCCCCTGACTATGCTTAGTAGTTTTTTACTCTAAAATCATTGCTCATATATATATAAAGGTGATCACAATTGAGCCGACTTCCTGGGAATTGTGTACGAAACNTATATATATCATTAGCAATCAAGATGAATTTGAAGGATCCGTGCCAGGTGGATGATCCCAGACGTTAGCAACAGTCGAGCTATTTTTCTATTAGATTCTTGCTTGCTTAAATTTAAAATAAGCGATGAATACTTAGAGCCATAACTCAGTGACTAATTGAGTTCCCGAGCGAAGGAAATAAACTTCCAAGTTTTTAAGGGCGGGGGCAGTTCGACTGGCCAAGTCCTGCGATGGCGGGCAGAAATTCATCCCTAGAAACCAACACACACACACACACAAGAGAGAGCACGCCAGTAAACGTTAATATCCACGATAAACGCTCCAACCCCCACCTACTCGCCACTCCTTCTCCAACAGGCGAAGGAGATTTTATCGCGAGTCTCGGCTCAGTATTCATACGCCGGGCCACGCCAGGGGGAAAGAAAAAGTTTTACCTTCATCATGGACAGAAAATTCTAGAATTTAATGAATTTTTTAAAGAAACCAACAAAAAAAAAAGTTTTAAAAATTACAAATCAAATATTAGAAGGACTGACTTGACCACCTACTTAGTACTAACTATAGAAATAAATCAAAAAATATTTAAATAATAATTATTATTTATTTATTGTTGACAATTTTTCGGCTTACAATTTAAACTATCATAAGGTCAGCAATTAAACGGTAAACGAAGAACAGATTAATTCCATAACTAAAAATAGAACGAAACTGCAATGCAAGAAAACTGTCGAAATCTTCTTAAAACGTAAATGGAGGGTATTAGAAAAGAAAGAGGAATATAAAAATATGATGTGAGAAATAAATACAGCAATAATAGTAAAAATAAAAAACTCAACATATAAGCTAACTAGACTCTCGTTACAAGTACATACGGTGAAATCTCGGTAGGAAAAAAAAAAAACTTCTTCAAAGGAAACTGAAAAGAGTTGTGACCAGAAAGTTCATAGCAAGAGGAAAATATTGGTATAGGCTTTGGAATTTTGTGCCTATCAATTTGGGGGGTTAAAGCCTTTCAACAATGACCTTCAAAGCACTTGGTTCTTAAATTGAATGTAAATACGTTCTAACTCAACATTAAATTATTTATACTAGCAACAGTTAGCTATGCTGATTTCTGGAACACGCTGCAAGCTCAGAAAATTTAAAGGAAGATATATGCACCGGAGACGCAAAGAAAGAAGCTGATTCGGAGGAAAGGTATACTAATAGAACGCCAAATGAGAAACCTTGAAGACGAAATGTACTTGCAGGAAGGAGATCAAGGATTCATAAATGCCCTCCAAGATTACAAAGGAAGAACACGAGGATCCAAAAAAAGAATCAAGGAGGATGAAGTATAGGCCCGAGAAATCCCAACGGATAGATGTCAGAATGAAACCTAAGGGGCAAATGAAGTATAAAACTCCAAGTCCCAGAAGGCCCGGGGGTTATGAGGGACCGCGTCTTATCGGACCATAAAAACAAGGAAGTCACATCCTCAGGAACACGAAAATCACCAGAAAACAGGAGAAGGAAGGCCTCCAATTTTATCAGAGAAAGAGAAAACCCAGCGCATAAAAGAAGTGCTGACAAAACACCCTCACAGTGTGTCTCTCACGCTCCAAGCATAGCTCAAAGGAGAAAAACCTTTCTTCCAGTAAATACTTATTGTGTTAGTAGAAATTATTTTTTTTTTAAATGAAGAAAAAAAATAGGGGGATTACCAGGGATAATTGCTTATAGATAAACTGTATACAGTAAATTAAAATGCACCAAAATAGTAATAGGTCCATATTAAGTATTATCTCTTATATATATATAATATAAAAAAGTACATTTTAATATTTGAAAGACCCAACTATGAATTAAATGTTAATTTCTATGTTAACTACAGACATTATGTTTCAAGATGTGACCTTTTTTTTTGTTTTACCAACTCTTTACATTCAAACTAATAATAACCAATGGTTTTCCGTTATTTTGGATTTTAAAAATGTCTCATTATTACAAGCGTTTCCAAGTAAGTCGGAATAGAAAACCCACTTTAGGACAGTGACAATTCAGTGAGCCCTAAGTGCCGGCACATAAAAAAAAAAAAAAAGGGCTCCTTCCAATATTGATAGGGAAGAATCGACAACAAAGGGCTGCCGAATAATGACGTGTGGAGCCGGAAATACAGGGCTCGAGGAGTTATTCAGAGATGATTACAGCCTGTCGGGGTAACTCTTGTCAGAAATCGATGACTCGTAAGGGAACAATTCGCGGAGAATGGAGAAAGACATGAAGGTAAGATGGCGATACGTCAACCCCTTAGCTTCGGCCTGAATTAAATCCTACAAGTAACTCAATGGATATGTTTTCGCAATTGCAATGTCTTAACGTAATATTTCTATTAACCCCCCTCCCCTACCCCTTCAAAAAAAAAAGATCATCCCGCTGAAGCTAAAATTCGTAAAATAAGAAAATTTCCCAGATATGTTTACAAATATATCAAACTGAAAAAAAAAAAAAAATAATAATAATCTTTTGATCTGTTGAGAATAATAAATGAAAAAAGTTGAGTTCAGTAAACCTGGCTCTGAAATTTTCAAATTGTTTAGATCGGAGGAAGCGCCCAACCCTTCAGCTGCATACATAATTATCTATCACGAGGAGAGCGTTTAAAGACAGACAGAAAGAAGAAAAAAACACACACACACACATACTAGAATATTTTCCTACAACTCCCTCTTGTATAAATACACATAAATTCACGCTGATAGACTTTTTAGACAAACATGGACCGAATACATACTTGAGGGAATACTTTATATCAATACAATATTAAATTAATTAAAATCATGAAGAACATTCAAAGTTAGTTTAGTATTTGTTTAAAAAAGGATTAAATTAAAATTATTCTATTTCTTAATTAGAGTTAAAATTAATTTTATTTTTAAATTTAAATTCCTACTTTTAATTAATAAATTCATGAACTATCAGTATAAAACTAATTAATAAGATAAGAGCTAATTAACATGATTTGAATTCAAGGAAGGAGATTTGACAACAAAACGAAAGAACCGTTCCTAACTTCTGTTACACTATTCCATGGAATTTACAAGAAAACTATTTGGAGTCAGGGGATCTACAGGGGATTAGAGCTAAGGGAATTTAAAGGGGTTGTTGGAGGGGGGGGGGGGGGGGTAGAGGAACAGAGGGCGGGAGAGAGGATATAATGGCGGTAAATAATTAACAAGATATCTCAAATAATAGAGGAGAAGTAAATCCTTCTCATTGGTCCATCCAAATGGGACCGGGAAAATGACAGTCATTAGTCCGAGGGAGAAAGAACTCCAGCTGCAAAACAATAAAGAAAAAAAAAGGCCTACAGCAACTCGCCAATCCATTGCTAAGTCTGAAATGACGGAATAATTCATTCTGAATGGTCCCCCGCTATGAAATACAAATGACGCAACGATTTGACAAACCTATTGTTTTGCCTCAAACTAGACACTTTATAAACAACCACCAATTTTGCGAAACATGATTATTAAATACAATGATAAATACTTAAATTAAAAAGAAATCTTCTATATTAAATTTAAAGTACAGCACAGGAGAAAAAAAAAAAAAAAAAAAAAAAAAAAAAAAAAAAACCCCTCACGCATCTCTCAATCTAATCACACTTACAATTGCATGATGCGATGTCGGAGGACTGCCAGAAATATTGGCTACCGAGTGATGAAGGCAATCCTACCGACCATCGAGTCAAGACAGGATGCGGTGGCGATTCATCATCAATTCTAAGATACCGCAGCTGTTGATGGAGACACGGCAGGAATCACAGGCACACCTTCATCACGCTGGAATCCAGCCGGGAGCAACACTATGTTGCCTAAGAGAGTTCTTACGATGCAGACATAGGGGCGTGTGATTTAGAATAGAAGAATGTTCAAGTTTCCTGCTGGATAGACCTTATATCAGGAGTATGTCGGTCTGCAGAGGAAAATGACATCATTTCCAAAGAATAACTTCTATACATACTTTATATAATATCAAAATATACTGTCAATGTCATACATTCATATACATATACTACAGTAAATGCCATATCTAACGTGTAAAAGTTTTACATTAAATATATCTATCTGAAGGATACAGAATAAAAAAAAAAAAAAAAAAACACT
This sequence comes from Oncopeltus fasciatus, assembly GCA_000696205.2. Taxonomy (NCBI): domain Eukaryota; kingdom Metazoa; phylum Arthropoda; class Insecta; order Hemiptera; family Lygaeidae; genus Oncopeltus; species Oncopeltus fasciatus. The sequence goes on along the minus strand of KZ807168.1, from coordinate 863,567 downwards.
TTATAAATATTTTATTTGGTTGTGGTTTTTTTTTGTCCCACGTAAATTTTAAACAATTAATGAGAGGGAATAGAATAAAAAATCTAACTGTCCCAGCCTGGAATCGAACCGGGATCTCCTGCTATCCGGGCCGGTGCACTTGCCAATTGTGCTACCAGGACGCGCCAGGTATCTCATTCAATTCCCTCAACATTGGCGAGAGCCTAACCTACGAGAAAGACAAGAACTTCGTCTTACACTCGAAGGAGCTGACATTGTAAAGCAATTTGTCGACTCTCGTCATTTACTTAATTTAATTTTTTCTTTATAAATATTTTATTTGGTTGTGGTTTTTTTTTGTCCCACGTAAATTTTAAACAATTAATGAGAGGGAATAGAATAAAAAATCTAACTGTCCCAGCCAGGAATCGAACCTGGATCTCCTGCTATCCGGGCCGGTGCACTTGCCAGTTCGATTCCTGGCTGGGCAGTTAGATTTTTTATTCAATTCCCTCTCATTAATTGTTTAAAAAAAAACACTTTTTCACAAAAAATGACTCCATGAAATTGGTTATCTAAAACATAATATTAAGACGTTAAAATGGAGAGTTTTTTTGACCGTAGATATTAATTTGTTGGGGTTTGGTTAAGGTAGACACACAAAAAAAAAAAAAAAAAAAAAAAAAAATTTCTATTATTAAACAGAAATTATTAAAAATACACATTTTTTAAATCTGTATTTGTTTTTGAATCTACTTTGACCAAACCCTAACAAAAAACATCTAATCATAACATTAAGATTCATCTATTTGACTAATTACACTGATCAGTTCTTTTGGGGAGTGGGTTACGCAAAGCATTACCTCCTTTTCAGAACTGGGAACAACTACACTGGAAGTAGGAATTTTTGACTTACCCATAGGTAAAGGATCCATGTCCAGGTCAATTCCGATTCATTGGCTATTTGTAGGAATTACCTCAGTTTCAGAACTGGGAACAACAATACGGACAGTAGAAATTTTTGACTTATCGAGAGATAAAGGATACCATCCAAGTAAATTCCAATTCATTGACTATTTTAGGAATTACCTCAGTTTCAGAACTGGCAACAATTAAGAGGAAAGTAGGAATTTTTAACCTACCCAGAGATAAAGAATCCCTGTCCGAGTCAATTCCAATTCACTGATAATATTAATGAATTGCCTCCGCTGTTAATGGCGTATGTAAGTTGAGATATGGGAGGAGTTTAAAGAAATAACTACTTCAAATATTGTTATATAAATGTTTTCGTTACAATTAGTATAATGAGAATGTTTATTGTAGTATATTAAAATTATGAGATAATATTAACGCAGTTTTATTACTGGCGATATTTGGTTTAAGCCCTCCTATATAGCACCCTTTCTCCATTCTGAAGTTCTTCCCTTACCTATCGGTTTTTAGACAATGAAATGGTTTTATTTAGGGGGAAAGCTTAGTTCTTTTTTTTTCTTTTCCTTTTTTAAATGATAGCTATACTTCACCTATGGTGAAGGGGGAATAATAATCTCGACTATTTGACTTCAATTTGATTCAGACAAATTCAGGGGGTGAAGTCAGAGGGGTGAAGGGATATTCCCAGTCGTTCTTATTCGCAGACCATTCGACTTGGCGTTCGGTGGTTTACGGCCGAGAGGCCTCGCTCAGATCCCGACTTCCAGATTAAACAGAAGCGAACCTATTCCCCGACCCTTCATTAAGTTCTAACTCTACACCAGCCAGTCCAAACTCTCCTTTCCGCTCCCTTCTTCTCCGCCCATTTCCCTTTTTCAACCTTTCAGCCATTTTCCTTTTTCAACCTTTCAGCAATTTCCCTTTTCCAACCTTTCAGCTTAACTTTCCCTTCCTTTCATCTCTCTTTTCGGCCTTCAGTCTTCTTCGGCTTCTATCTTTTGCTTCCCTTCACTACCGGCACCCTTGTTATATGTGGTTTTCTTCACTTCACATTGTACCGGAGTTCTTTAAATCAATGAAATCAGTGACAATAGTTCACCGACCATTGGGAGGATGACATTAAAACACAGAAAGTATTAAATGTGATCTTAGGGACACGACGTCTCCTCTCGCCTCCATGATAGCCCTGAAGATGGCTTACAATGTAATGTTAGCAGATAATTTAAAAAAATACAAAAAAAAAAAAAAACTTTTTGTTAAAATTTGTATTTTTTGCATTTCTACCTTGACCGAACCCCCCCCCAAAAAAAAAAATTCTGCTATTGAGGTATAGCCATAGATATACCCATACCTTAGATATACCACTAGTATCATTCGTGATGATTGTTTGAACCCTAAGAGCTGCCAAAATTAAGCATTATCCAAGGCTTCTTTTCTTTAGGAGACTGGTTTTTTAGTTGGGGTTCGGTCGAGGTAGATCCAAAAAAACACAAATTTAAAAAATGTATTTTTTTAATGAAGGAATTATCTGCCAACGTTTCGGCTTACATTGTAAGCCATCTTCAGGAATATAGAAATACAATGTCATGAGAATACAGTAATATTTGAAATTAGTATAATAGAGAATTATAATATAATGTGATATCAAAAGTATGAATGTAGAAAGCTATGTAAGACAATTAAAAGTTTATGAAAACAATTTGAAAAAGAACCAATTTGAAAAAAAAAAAAAAAAAACTAGTACTGGAAGTATTTTCGCTGGTCTAGTACAAATGTATAACCCCCATTCTCACCCCTTTTATTATTATACTTCTTGATGTCGTCAAGAGAGTGTTCATCACTTCAAGATCTTTTATTTTGCATGCACAGTATGATTCTATGCTTTTTATCTCTTTTCTATTTTGTTCCATATTTTCGTCATAGAGTTTCCACTGCCTGCTATAAATAATCGTTAAATTAAGAAGGAAAAATAAATTTTTCCCCCTCATCTTTTAACTTAAGTTTGATCTGATTCCCAGCATTGACTGATTTTAGCAATGAAATACATTATAATTATGTCTATTAATTCAATAAAGAGTTTTAAAGAATAACAGTTTCATTAAATTCAAGATTACAAAGAATAGTAGTTTTAATCCTATTTAATAAATTCCAATATTCATAAGGGATTATGAAAGGGATTTAGAGCGTTCTACATGCTTGTTAAATACCATTTAAATTCTTCAACAAAGGCGTCAGTTTTGTTTTTATCTGATTTAAAGAAGAAACATACAAAATCATTATAATTTTAAAACATTACTGGGAAAAAAATTTTCATAACCTCGTGAAATTATTGAATATGAAAGGAAAGGTTACCTTAAATAGCGCACTGTTCGACATTGGTTTGAAAAATTTAGCAGTGGACATTGGAAAGGAAGAAGGGCTCTGAACAACCATTAATGGATACTAGTTCTGCAGAAAACTGTAGAGTTAAATCTGTCCACAAGTGAGCAAACTTTCCGGGAGGTGTGGCGGGGTTTTTTTGTTTGTTTTTTTTATACGCCCCATTAAAGCAATTATTCATGAAACCACATGTCTCTCGAACTGTATGTTCAGATGTCACTTCCAACGCGCTATCCATGATAATTAGCGTGTAAAATGAGTCATTAGTGATTCCGCTAAATCGCTCGTCATTGCACTTCCATAATTCACTTTCGCGCCATTTTAACCGTTTTGCTACTGACTCCGTGGCGGACTCACGTGTTCCATTGCCCCCTCACGAAAAAGTGACCCCTTCTCCTTCCTTTAAAGTCTGTACTTAGAAGTAATATACCTTCTCCTCTCGCGTCATGTGTTGTATTTCACTTCCTATCGTAGGCTTTTAGAACTGAGCAAAATAAATGTAAAACCAACGAAAAAAAAAGAAGTAATTTCCGACAAATAGCAAATAAATATTGAATAATCAAACTGAATGAGTTTATCCAAAGAAAAATATTTGGAAGACATATATATATATATATATGTATATATATATATATATCTTAAGTTGAATACAGACAGTGACAGTGAACACATGTATTCGGCCACGAGGATGGATAATGTCCGAAAGCGCTCACCAACAGAAGATGATTTGCCAATGAAGACGGATGATAGAAGGTATGAAAGTTCTACATTCATTGTTAGTGATAATAACCCTTTTATATATGTATGTATATATATCCATAGGTAAAGGATCCATGTCCAGGTCAATTCCGATTCGTNGGTATATATATATCTGGCTTCATTAAGATATTCTGAATGAGACACCAAAAAGCATACTAGACAGCGGAGAGGAGAGCAAAATAACGGTCATTTACCGGAATGGAACTGGAGAAGTTGGATCTTATACCTTCTGAGGTAGGTGGCAATAGTCTGGGAAGTCCACTGATTGCAAAACTAAACCAATTAATATGGTTGGCTGACTTAAAGGGGGTTGGTGCCGCTAAAGGGGAGAAATCAACTCAAAAGCAAAAGGGAATTGATGGAGCATCTTAAATTTAACGAGAGTCATTTGATTTAGGATAGAACTAAGTCAAACTGTAAAGATCCCCTGGAAAGTATTACCAAAGTTTGGGCTTCTTAATTTTTAGAGCACCACTAAGAGGGAATTATTCTCAAAAGAAATATCAAAGAAAAAAGTATTCCATCTCAATTTCAGAAAATAAATCATCTAAAACTTCAGGCACTTAATAGTTACTGTTTAATATAGTTCAATATATAACATTTAAAATTATTAAAAATTCCCTAAAAAATATAAATAGAATTTGGACTATTGTCATGAATATTTAAGATATCTTTAATAAATTTTTGTCCTTTTTACAATATCTAAGTTCAGCTTAGCATATAGTTCTACCACTATTTTTTTTACTTACTTTATTTGTGATTAAATTCTACACATTTATATGCAACTTGTAATGTACTGGTTAATAGTAAAAATAATAATATATACAAACTATTATTTCTTACGTTAAAAATGTAGCAGAGATTAGAATAAAAATAAATAAATAAAATTCATTTAAACATGAATAAACTATGCTACGAAAAACTATAGTTTTCAGGTGAAATTAGAGAAAAGAAGAGGAATAAATTGATTACACAGATATTAAAATTTAATTTCTAATTAAATTTTATTTTTTAATACGGATGATACATGTCACTTTTTCACGAAAAAAATTCTACGCAGAAAAGGACACAAAAGTGATAAAGAACTGTGTTTTAATTTAAGCTTGAAAAAAAATATATCAAATAAAAGGCATAAATACAATGTTTTTTTTTTATCTTTTTTCAGAAAATCAAAGCTCAACGATGATCTAATGAATGAAGGAAAGATTTCAATGAGAGCAGTCTTCCTTAATTATTCTTAGAGCCCTGAAGAAGGTCCGAAATTCATTCAAAAACAATTTTTTTTAAACTGTTTTTTTTTTATATATAAATTTACCTGCCGAGAGAATCCAGTTAACTAATATCTATATCATTTTTCGTATAAAGTCAATCGAGCAACTGAAAATGTTTTAGAAACTCGATGTAACGCAGGTAATCATTTATTTAAACGTCTGTAACATAAAATATAAAAGTTCGTGCCAAAATCAGAGGGAAAATATTCAAGCTTGATGAACATTCGTTTTACTCCCTTCGGTAACCCAATTTAATTTCTTCCCTTTATTCCACTCCGGTATTTTCGCTTTTGATAAAAGCCCTCGGTAGTAAAGGGGTGGTACATGACGGGAGGAGCCAAGAGACTGCGGAGTACGTGAGGTGCCGGGGGAAGTAGCCCAGGAACGACGGAGAGAGGACTCGCCCAATAAAAGGAAGGGGGATGACAAATCACAAAGGCAAATACCTTCTATTTTCTCAAGAGGGGGATTTGGGAGACGGCGGCCGGGGGCATTTCTATTCCGCGGCCGATCGCTCCGCGCGTAGGCGACAACGGGGAATCTACATCTCGACACCGCTTATGGCTACGGTCGAGCTCTCGCGGGGTCTTCATTCTATTACATAAAACTATAGCTGGATTCAGGAGAGCTTTCCTTAATGGGCCGAAGCCATCCGGCACGAACTACCTAGTTCTTACCCGCCAATCAATGGCACCACCACATGATGGAGCCATACCATAGGCATTGTCGTCTAAATTGATCACCCATCAATGACATTATCTATAGACTGGGAAAATGCATGGATGCTAGAACCAGCACACAACAAACTGCGGAGTATAAAAAACACCACAAAAGAATGGAACACCTCCATNTAATAAGGTAAATGACGAGAGTCGACAAAATGTATGACAATGTCAGCTCCCTTGAGTACAAGACGAAGTTTCTCGTGGGTTAGGCTCTTGCTAGTGTAGAGGGAATTGAATGAGACAACTAACGCGTCCTGGTAGTATAACTGGAAAGTACACCGACCCGGATAGCAGGAGATCCAGGTTCGATTCCTGGCTGGGACAGATAGTTTTTTATATTCTATTCCCTCTCATTAATTGTTTGGAAGTATGGGATATTTGGGGATTTTACAGGATAGAAACACAGGGTACTGGATCTTCATCCTCAGATTGATAGATCCCATGGGTTTGTATAAGTATCACAGCTCTTGTCAGCCAAGGAAGTTATCAGTAATCAAAAAGTACACTAAAGTGTTTCAACTACACGTGTGTTAATGTTAAACAAAATTTTAAGAAAAAAACAAATTAGTAAATAGGTAAATAATCTAAAAGGTTATTTCCACCAGCAATGAATATAGAACTGTCATACCTTCCATTGTCCGTCTTCATTGGTTTCTGTACACCATCTCCCGTTGGCGAGCGCTTTCGGACATTGTCCATCTTCTGGCCGAATTCATACATGCGTTCACTGTCACTGTCTGTATTCAACTCAAATTAGTAAATATTTGAGAAATATATCATATATGAGATTAAGCTTCCTACACTGTCTAAATCCCCCTAAAGTTCTAGAGCCAATCTCAGCCATCATCTCTTCATTGTACGGATTCTAAGATAATTTACAATCACTCTTATTTATTCAGAACTACAAAGAAAAATTGGAAATATGATCCGTTACTCAGCCCCGGCCTTTTGGAAACATTAAATTTTAATTACACTATGATAATCGAATTTAAAAATAAAAACCTATACATAAGTTAATAAATATATAAAGAATGAATTTGTTAATAACTAAAATTGATTTATATTTTTGTGTTAGTTTCAATCAAGTACACTGATTCATTAATTTTCAGAAACTATACTACTGAATAATATAAAATACTAAATTTTTCCTGAGGTGACACTAGATATGATGTTTATTTTACAATATGAAATTTTAAACATAAAACAACGGCCAGGATAGCTCAAGGGTATCCCAGGTGCCCGTTCTGAGGGTTATCATCTGGGGGACCCGTTCGGGTCTCGCAATCCTGACGCTGGGGGTTCAAATCCCGTCTAGGGCAGGCATTAATTGATAAATAAAAGCTTGTCCTGAGCCATGGGTGTTTAGAATGGAGTGGCAACCTGTAGATAGCCCCTCCCTCAAAGACCCGGTGCGGTTGAAGAGAGGCAAACGCGCGCACACGCACACAAAATATTTTGTTATCTGCCGGTAATTTGATAATAAAGACTCTTCATTTAATTTCACATACCAACACGTTTGATCACTATGCTTGTGTTACAACATAGTAATAACCTATTAATTTTTGAGCAAAGTTTAAAATTATATCACACATAATAATGAATAATAATAAAAACAAATTAATATTTTCGTATACAAAAACATACTTGAAACATATATGAAGAACATATTTCAAAACAAACGATATCGAGACCGAAAATTTCAAACTTGAAGGAAAAATTAAATGCGATCGTAAGTAAAAATAGGAGTATGTGAGCAATTTTTTTTTTTTTTTTTTTAATAATTTTTTTTTTTTAATAAATTTTTTTTTTTTTTTTTTTTTTTTCTTATGCACTGTAAAATATTTTTCAGTATGAAAGTTTAAAAGCAAAATATTAAGAGTATAGTCGGAGTCTGACGCCAAGTCATCTGAACACAACTGTCACACACGAATAAATCCATTCCACTTAATTGCTACGGTCTTGACTGATCATCACATTTTTTTAAATTTATTTCTCTTAAATAAGCAAATCCGCCAAGGGGATGTGGTGGGGGGTAGGGGGTGGGGGGTGGCTCGGCGCTAAACGGTCGAACGCAGACGAAAGCTGACGCTACGGGCATGTTATAAACTCGTTAAAATGTCACATTGTTGTTGTGTCTGGGGACAATACAACCCCTAACTCCGCTCTCTCGTCCAGTCTAATGGCTTTCATACATTGGCGGACATTGATTCATTGCAAATATCCAGGGGATTCGACAATCGAATTTACACTCGCCTTTATTCGTCCTCATACATCCCTTTCATCCTCATCTATTTTCACCCTTTTAAGTCACTTAAAATGTACTCTCACTATATCATGGACAGATCTGTATAACATATACTCTATATAGATAATTTTTTTTTTCTCTTAAGTCGCGTCATGGTACTTAAACGTATAGTTTGATTGGTCTACGATAAATCTGTTTAAAGAATAACAAGAAATATCCTCGGTTGACAAGTATTGATCTCAATATTTAAGTAGGTTATGTGCTATAATGTATCTTATCATATACCACCTGGATTTTAAAAATCTCTCTTTTACAACTCTCATTCTCTTTTCAGCCCTGAAGAAGCCATCACATGATGTGCGATAGCTCGGCAAATAAGAACAATTTGACACGGTCCAACCCGGAAGAAGAAACGGTAAATACATCTGACGACCGTCGAAGCCTACGTGAACATGGATAATTTTCATTTGTTGGTAATTCAAATAAAAGTTCATCATTATCTCAGACGAATTGTGTGTTTCTCCTTTGTTAGTATAAAATAACACAATTCCTTACTCTCCCCACATTTCATCCATATTGCCGTTCTAAAGTATTCCTCTCTAACTAGTCATTTACTTTAGTTCACGACAAGAAATTCTATATCTACAGAGCGGATCCTTGTCTAGTACAATCAGTAAGAGCAACCTCTACACTCAGATACCTTGGTCACTATTGTAAAGAGTACCACCCCTGAATATTGTAGAAAAATAACTAAAATATTTGAACCACACAAATAAAGAAATTTTTAGCAAGACAATACTATAAATTGTCATTAATAGTTTGCTTATTTAATATTATATCAATACAGATTGCTTCATAAAAAAAAATGGGACTTAATTTATACAGTGAGGGCTTTAAAGAATGTAGATATCATCCTTAAGCTGAGAAATTTAAGAAGGAATGAAAAAGTCAAGGCGGGTCAACCAATGCAAGTTTTTTTTTTTTTGTTAGTTTTACGGGCAGACAGTGAATCTTCAATCAAAATTTTTTTTAGAAATTCAACAGACGAGGTGAATAATAAATTAATGATTATGAATTCTATTCAATTTAACCAATTTACACAGCTTAAACGTTACTTTAGCATTTAAAGAAGCAAAATTTCTCTCATTCCTTCCTTCTTCTTTAATGAGGGAAATAAGAAAGCCTATATAAAAAAATCCTTCAGCAGACGATGCGTAAACTTACCGAGAAAATCTGGTGTTTTCGCAGCTACTACGTAGCGAATTTTCCTACTCAATTCGTAAAGCCAAAAAACCCTTATTTAAGTCAATCTTTAATGAAGATAATTACGGAATAAGCAGATTTCCTATGCTCCAGTAAAGATGTAAGACCCTACTGGACCGAACTTATAAAAATAATTTCTTACCCTTAAAATACTAATATAATTTCATGGATACAACTTTGTGAGTATACTTTGATTTTATTTAAATTGAGCTGATGACTAATGAATAATGCGTTAGTAGAGTATCTAAAGAAAATTAAAGCTTTAACTCAAATGGAGTGCTCTTCTAACCGTAGGTATTATTAGATGTTTATTGTTGGGGTTCGGTCAAGGAAGATTAAAAAAAATACAAATTTTTTACATTGCGAGCCATATTCAGGACTCTCATGGAGGCGAGAGGGGAAGTTGTGTCACCTTGACAGAACCCCAACAAAAAAAACATCCAATATTAAATCTTTAATGAATTTCGTTACATGGATACAAAAGAGTAAAAGAGTCTATTTTACATTTGACTTTTTAAAAAATCTCAATATACCGGACATCTTTGGAAGAGTGGAGATTCAAATCTGTAAGTGGCCAGGTGGTTTGGGTCGCAAGAGAATAAGGGACTACATCAAACTGAGAAGAAGACCCATGAAAAGTTCTGGGTCTTCGTTGGATTCTGTCCCGTGGAATTAGTAAGTAATCCAGTCATAAAGAAAGCGCCCTTCAATAAAGTTATAATTCGGACCGAAGAAGACAATGGGGCTAATAATCAAAAAGTTCGGACTATTAGAGCACTCACTGGATATAATCTGTTACTTTTGAGGATTTGAATTGATTTTAGCTGGGAGTCACTTCCACCCTTGGTTTTGGCTATTGTTGGCCGGGAAATTAATGGGTAAAGTTCCAGTCTCTTCAGGCGATTATTATACTCCCTTCGCCGGCGTAAACTGCATTTAATTTTCATTTTGGTTGCGACAAGGAGAGTAGGGAGTCGGAGGGGCTCTCGTCTAGTTTAAATCAGGTTTCTCTCTGTGGCCCATTGGCAAGGCCGTCCCCTGGAAAATGACACAGCTAAAGATGATTTGACATTTAGTGAAAGAAATTAACAAGTGCTTCGAACATATGTTTGTCAAAATGGGTGAAAACATCAGGTGTGCACATTCACAATTTACAGTCATATTAACTATATAAAAAAAAAATGCATAAAGGGTAAAAATAAAAAATATGCATTTCACACGTAACTTCTTTAGCAATTTTTAGTACAAGGAAACAGAATAAAAATCTAAGTGTCCCATCCAGGACACGAAACTGGATCTCCTGCTATCCGGGCTGGTGCGTTTTCCATTTACGCTACCGAGACATGTCTGATAAGTATTAAATTCCCCGCACTAGTGTCGAGTCTAATCTCCGAGGCAAACGAATGTAAAAAATGTAACTGTCTCAGCCAGGACTTACAGATTTACCTATTGCGACGTTTAGACTGTTAAAACTAAACAATTCATATGGTGAATTTAATAATTGGCAATTTTCACAGGAAAATCAAGTTATTCCCATTCGTACTGCGACAAGAAACTCACAAAAAAATACACTCAAATACGTCCATAATTATCTAAGTCTATTTTCTGTCTAGCTTAAGCTGCACAAATAAAAAATAAAAACCAAATAAGAAATTTAAGATACTGAAACGTTGGCTGATAATCCTTTATTAAAAAATACATTTTTTAAATTTGTGTTTTTTGGATCTACCTTGACCGAACCCCAACTAAAATCATCTTAGAAATTTAAGATACTTTCTTCAAACCTTAGAATAAGTTTATTTTTCAACTAAAAACTGCTCAACGATNTATATATATATATATGGGAGAGTTCCTCTCCAGCGATATCACTAGAGTCAACCGATTACTAGACTCTCGCGTGAATGATTCCTGGGCTCTGAAGATGAGACACTGAGTCTCAAAAGCGCTCAGCTTTAATAAATATATATCAATATCACCGAGCGAATTTTAACATTTTTTTTTAATGATTTATAAGAATATTACACTTTTTCATATTTCTCTAAACTTTGTCTTTTCTTTAGCCTATTTCAACAAAAAACATTAAGTGATTTTTGTCATTTTAAAAGTGAAAGACGCAAACCTCTGTGGTCCATTCTTATACCTCTCTATGATTTTTTGTTTGTAAAATATTGATAATTACTTCAATATATTTCTGTATATTTTTTATTTTAAATGTTCTCCTCGCTTTCAACCACTTAGGGTCATGAAGAGAGAGGCTATCCACAGGTATTAGGATATATATCCATGGATATAGCCATTCCAAACATTAGGATAAGCTTTTATTTATTGATAAAAGCTTGCTCAGGGCGGGATTTGAACCCGGTGCGCCAGGACTGCGAGACCCGAACGGATCCCATGAGCTACTCTGGTGTCCCAAATATATCAATTCTAAAGAATAATAATAAATTTCCTGGATTTTTTCATTCTCAGGATATGCATTGTGAGCGGCTAAGTGAATTTTTGACATTTAAGTCACGGTGAATCAATCTCCCTGAATAGGAGCCACTGATGTCATGAAACTGGTAGAACATGAGTGAAAACTGATTCATTTATTGTCCTATAGTCACTTACTACGATAAGAAATGAATACTGAGCGGAACCAATTAACAGATAAGCATAGTGGAGAACAGCTGCTAGTTAGGCCGTACGCAGGGGGCGTCATGGTCGAGTGAGAGATTTCCGTAAAGCACACATGCGGGATCATTTAGGCGGGAATTATAGTCTGAGGCGGCGATCGCGTACATGGGCGCACGAGCGATGTCATGCTACGCCGACCCGATGCTACGCTAATGACAGGAGAACCAAATTACAGCCCTACAGGTGAACGATGGTCAACTACCGATGCTCCCAGATCATTGTCCACAATCCGACAGGTTTTACACGAAATAAACACAATTTAGGTATTATGAGCCGGACTCAGTAGCCGGATTTGTTGGAAATTGGCTTGAAGTCAGCGAACCTAATAGTCAAAAAATAGATCCAGATGGTATTTTAAATAATTGCCCTGTTTCCCAGAATGCCCATTAAAAAAAAATAAATAAATAAAAAATTAATAAAGCAGATTAAAGCTCTCCACAGTTAAAAACAACAATTCAACTCTAATTAAAATTTTTATTTAAATATAGAATGTTTATTCTAGAAGGAAATTGAAACAAATAATAGGATTTCTTGGTACGATGATTAATGATCAGTAATCAGTATTTAACAGTTTCTTGCTGTTTACAATATGAATATCATGATGTAATTGAGGGAAATAGGCAACAATACTTTTTTTTACTGCGAATTCCAAAAATCATGTTACTGTCAGCAAACCGTTCAAGAAATAAATGTGGAAAGGTAAAATAATGATTCCATCACAACAAATCAAAAGTGCAGTCATGAACATTAGATCAAGGTAACAAGATATCCCTTGCCTTCACAATAGCCCTGAAGATGGCTTACAATATAAGTCGAAACGTCGATAATTAAATTAGATAATTAAAAAGTACACATTTTTTAAATTGCATTTTTTGGTTCAACCTTGACCGAACCCCAACAAAAAATATCCACTACTAAATAATTTCGTTTCTATATTTTGTTATCTGAAATCAGGTGGCATGGCATAAAAAAAATTTTAATTTTTAAAACTAATTTATATATATATATATATATATATATATATATATATATATATATATATATATATATATATATATATATATATATATATATATATATATATATATATATATATATATATATATATATATATATATATATATATATATATATATATATATATATATATATATATATATATATATATATATATATATATATATATATATATATATATATATATATATATATATATATATATATATATATATATATATATATATATATATATATATATATATATATATATATATATATATATATATATATATATATATATATATATATATATATATATATATATATATATATATATATATATATATATATATATATATATATATATATATATATATATATATATATATATATATATATATATATATATATATATATATATATATATATATATATATATATATATATATATATATATATATATATATATATATATATATATATATATATATATATATATATATATATATATATATATATATATATATATATATATATATATATATATATATATATATATATATATATATATATATATATATATATATATATATATATATATATATATATATATATATATATATATATATATATATATATATATATATATATATATATATATATATATATATATATATATATATATATATATATATATATATATATATATATATATATATATATATATATATATATATATATATATATATATATATATATATATATATATATATATATATATATATATATATATATATATATATATATATATATATATATATATATATATATATATATATATATATATATATATATATATATATATATATATATATATATATATATATATATATATATATATATATATATATATATATATATATATATATATATATATATATATATATATATATATATATATATATATATATATATATATATATATATATATATATANTATATATATATATAATCTTATACATTTTTGTTATGAAAATAATGACGAAAATATTTCGATAATAATTATGATTGACAAATAACATACAGCTCCTGACTGATTTCAGCCAATTTCAAACTCACCAAAGAGTATGCAAAAAGGAAGGGAAAATGCTAAATAAGTTTTTTTTTTTGTATTTTACAAATCTCATACGCTCCATCGCGCACTTACATAGAAACACACACATAAACGAATATCTGGAGCCTTAAAATTGAACGAAACATATCTTTCTAGCTTTCTGTAATTACGATCGATGATGATTTGTAGAAATTTTTCTAACAGCTTGATCCCTCTTTAAGTGAAATCTACTAAATATATTAAACAACAGTGTCTAGGTCAATTCGTCCTTCATTGACAAATATTGCTAAATAATTTCTAAGACATCTGATTCATAATGAATAATCATGAAGAATTAAAAATGAATATTATCTAGGACTGTAATAATAAAATATATAACTCTGGGAATACAGAAAATTCTTATAATGCCTGAATATAATGGTCAAATCAAGGACAGTAATATTTTAAAAAATGTATAAAATGAAGAAAAGAAGAAAACAATAAATAAATCTTAGATAAATATATAAAAAGTAAAGGGTAAATAGACCCGGCAGAGGGGTATGTTCAATATGGAATATTTACGATGACCCAAGACAAATCGAATTCTCATGAAAATAACATTAGATCGTTTAAAACTACCAATAGGGGGTAAAGTAAGCTATTTACTAAACACAAAAAACTATCTAGTTGAAAATTATAGCTCTAGGCAGACAGTCGTTCCGTTCTTGACCAATAATCGCAGCGGAGGCCCTACAATTTCGAAATTAGTCCATTTTTCAAAAGTAAAAAGGCCTTCAAGCGGTGAAATTGTAGGGACTCCTACTGAATAACATAGATTTTGTATAAAATAATCAACAGTATTTTTCTTATCGCTCGGATTTAAGTACATATATAATTAGACAAAGATGCATATGTATCTAATGTGCTTACATGCAAGCTACATAAATTACACGATCATTTTTAACACACTGTCAACTGTCTATCTTCAGTTTTATTTATTTATTTATTTTTTTGTTTTTGTCAAATCAACTACTAGGATCATTATTGCCAGAATGTGAAGAGTGAGAATATACTATTTTTTAGTGCAAGGGAACAGAATAAAAAATCTAACTGCATCAGCCAGGACATTAAGCGTAAGACGATATATTCGTCGGCCTCGGAGGTTGGACTTTCGACACTAGTGAGGGGAATTTATTAACTTATCAGACTTGTCCCGGTAGCATTGGTAAATGCACCGGCCCGGATAGCAGGAGATCCAGGTTCGTGTCCTGGCTTAGATAGTTAGATTTTTTATTCTGTTCCCTTGCACTAAAAATTAGTAAAATTTACGTCGGATTAAATACCACAAAAAAATAATATTTATAAAAGTGAGAAATATAGTTCGCAAGTAGCTTAGGGGCGAAGGGGAGAACAGAGGCCAGGAAGAAGGACCCAAAAGGTGACGTGGGGGGTGCCGGCACTGGCGGTGGACATCCTCATATTTTACATAAGATAAATATTTGTTAAATCAGGATAATTGGTACTCGGTCAGGGTGGGTGTTTTACAAGATACTGTTACCGGGCCTTAACTTCGAATCCTATACACAGAGGGAAGAGGATAAAGGACGAGGATTATTAAAAGCCGGCGGAGTGGGCGAGAAAGTACTTACGAATTACTAAGGAGAGGCGCAATTAAAAAAAAAAATAAGAAGAAATTAAATGGGATATAATCAATGGTGAAGAGAGAATAAGAGACGAGATATGAACCTTAGGCCGTTATTAGATAGGGTAGGAAGACAATACCACCAGTTATTAGGGACTACCAAATATTCCTTCTCTTATTTCCCAGCGTCTTTCACAAGGCAGAGAACTTTTTTTTCCCCCCTCCACCATCCCGCCCTATTGTAGGGCCCCCAAGGAGAGACGAGGGAATATAAAGACAATAATTATCCTCTCTGGAAAGCCGGCCAGAACCAAATTAGGTTCGAGAGTGGCGAGATGCGGACTGAATGGCCAGTCGGGGAAGGGGATTAAGGGAGGAAGGAGAAAAAAACAAACAGAACTCGGACTCGTTAGTTCAGTAAGGGCCAACGAGAGGACTATATTATCTCGAAGAAGTGGATTACTACGGCCAGATTGGGCCAGGAGGAAGGCTGAAGAGGGTAAGAATCCGATGGGCTAGCCGAAATAAGCAGAGGACAAGATACCATTGTAGGAAGTATTCTACAATCAGAACAATATATTCTCCTATTTGAGATCCTTATCTCCTTTATCAATTACTTTTTTTTTTTTTTTTTTTTTTTTTTTTTTAAAGATAAGTTGATCATCTCAAGAAAGGGCTGAACCCTAGCGCAACGATTGAGAATCATGCTTTACAGCTAAACTGCATAAGTGGAAACAACGGAAGCTGTCATTCAGTTAGATATTTAGCTCATCCCGGTGGTGCAATGGATAGCATTCCTGCCCGGCAAGCAGGAGCTCCAGGTTCGAGACCTGGCTGGGGCAGATAGATTTTTTTATTCTATTCCCTCTCATTAATTAATTAAAATTTACGTGGGATAATAAACCACAACCAAATAAATATTTATAACTACAACATATATATTCTCGGGTAGTTAAGGATGTGTAAATAAATATAACATATGTAGGGTAAACTGTGAGCCTCCAGGTATTCAGCTAGCGATTAGCTCGTTATGTGCAATGCCATCTGCTAATTTCCATATCATATTTCCCCCTCATCATAACTAAAATACCGAGAATAATTTTTATTCTGCATTCTAATGAACTCCAATTTGTTTGAATTTACATTTTATATATTTTGAAGATACCATTCAATTAATGTCAATCATGTGTTATATATAATAATACAATAGAACATTACAGATATATAAACTGCACGCTTAATGTGCAATTATGAATACAAATAAATGTATTCATATAATGTAGAATGTTGAGTAAATATTATAATTTAGCCCTGACCAGGAGGAAATTTATTCTCAAAATATTGGATTTTATACAATGTGACCAACATATTGAAATAACACTATTAACACACATTTTACGCACACACTGCCTTTTTAGAAAACACAGTCTCAGCTTTAATCAAGTTGAAGCGAGATAAATAACCTAGCAGTTAAGGCACCATTCGTCAGCCCTGAGGACAGAATTGTGTATTACGAAAAAATAACCTGTGTGTGCTTGTGCCTGTGCGTGTGTGTGTGATAAAAATGAATAATTTGTTACAACAAGCAAAACAGAGAAACGATCTTAAAGCTGAGAGTTCTCCAAAATTAACGAGAGAAAAATGTAGAGGATGCGTTCCTTTTTTTGTTACATTCTAAAATTTCTATTTAAAAAAAAAAAGGCTTTCCGTGAAATTGCTAAAAGACATAACTGTCAGAAAATCACAATTGCACACTTATACAAAGTTAAAAAAATCATTCACTATTCAAATGGAGAGTTATTTGACCGTATATATTTATTATAAGATTATTCGGTCAAGGTAGATCCAAAAAATACAAATTAAAAAATAAAGTGTATTTTTTTAAAATTATTTGCCCAGGTTTCGGCTTACATTGTAAGCCATTTTAAGGGCTGTAGAAATACAATAACATGGGAATACAATAATAATTTACAATATTATAATAATTATTATTATTACAATAATATATTATAATATTTTAAATTATTACTGTATTCTTATGGTATTATATTTCTATAGCCCTGATGATGCCTTACAATGTAAGCCTAAATGTCGGCAGATTTTTAAGGTGTAATTTTGGATTGACTTTGACCGAACCCCAACAATAAACATTATTATATAATAATGTGTGTCTTCACTATTATATTTACTTTCAGCTCTAAAAAGCTAAGATGAGGATGTTATCTCGAATGAGTTTGTATGCAAATTTATACAATTAATCCGATCATTTATCCAAATACATCAAAATTTATTAGTAAAATTTAAGCTTTAATCAGCAGATTAATTTTAAGCGCAAATTGAAATAGTGATATCAATTAAGTTGGTGGGGTGTATATGGGAGATGAAAATTAGGAATCTTACTATCTCCATGTTCACTAGCGATAACAAATTTAAAAAAAACAAGCTTATAAAACAAATTTTATATTCTTACTGAATGTTTGATATACAAGCCACAAAAGAGATACTTGCCTCATTGGAGATAGTCTATGTTATTCTGAGTGGCAATGCAATGAATGCCAATGATTAATGAATGTGTCCCTTGATACACATCTCATGAAGCTTGTATAATTAAATATTTCAGTTTATTACAGTACCTATGGTTATTAGTTCTAAGATTTGACCACCACTGGATTTCTATTTGGCAGACCAGAGAATGTGGACGTCCTGGTCCCACCATGCTTAGCCTCATTCCCAATCTTGCCCTGGCTCTATTTTTATTTATCAATTTAGTCATGAATTACAATGCCGAAATTAACAGAAAATCATTTAATAGACTAATTTTTTATACTTATTATATTATTTAAAAATCTTAAGATTCTATTACTAGATTCTCAATTATTTTCAAATAAGAACAGAAAGTTTTCAAAAACCTCATTTAAAAAATGTATGTTTTGATTTTGAGCAGACCTAATTTTTTTAGCTTCTCTAAAGCAGGATCGGTGAAGTTAGAGTTGACATTCTACAAAAGTAGCGTCATGAGACCAACATGAATAGCTATTTTTCCTTTAGAAAAAGAAGACAAAAAATATGATGTTTTCTAGAAAGGTTTTTTAAAATTAATATAACGTAATAGTCATTTCATCGCAACATGTTTTAGTGTTTGCTTCCCTATTCCATGGAAACTTAATCTAAGGATATGTTTGATGAATTTTTCAGTTTAGTATTATACCTCTATCCAAAGTTATTGATTCAGTCATGAGTAACTCACATCACTCACACTTGTAAGAAAAGTGACCTCAAAATATACTTCTATCACTGTCCCATGTGGAAAGCCTTTCCTTGGGCTGGCTAAAAGCCTGAAGATTTTTTTAAAGAGTAAGCCGAAACGTCGGCAGATAATTTTTTTTTGGGGGGGGGGGGATCTACCTTGACCGAACTTCAACGAAAATCATCTAATAAATATACACTATTATTTAGTAGAGTACCGTTATGGTTGTAGGGGAAATATCGATTCCCATACATAAAACTCGATACAGTTGGGCAGAGAAAATTAAAGGACCTTAAACTAAAAGCATAGATGTAACCAGCATACCAGGCCCGGAAAGCAGGAGATCCAGGTTCGATTCCTGGCGAGGACAGATAGAATTTTTTATTCTGTTCCCTCTCATGAATTGTTTATAATTTACGTGGGATAAAAAACCACAACCAAAATAAAATATTTAAAAATTAAAATTTAATAAAGTAAATGACGAGAGCCGACAAAATGTATGACAATGTCAGCTACTTCGAGTTTAAGACGAAGTTCTCGTCTTTCTCGTAAGTTAGGCTCTCGCTAGTGAAGAGGGAATTGAGTGAGATATCTAG
>KZ807168.1:822901-843384 GCA_000696205.2 Oncopeltus fasciatus | reverse complement strand
ACATTGTAAGTCATCTTCAGGGCTATCATGAAGGCGAAAGGGGACGTCGCGTCACCAGGATCCCATTTTCATGACATGGTCATGACTATGATCAAGTGTCATGAAAATGGAGTCCTCTCGCCCTGAAGATGGCTTACAATGTAACCCGAAACATTATTGGATTTTTTTTTTAAATACACATTTTTTACATTGGTAATTTTTTTTTTTTTTCTACTTTGACCGAACCCCAACTAAAATTATCTAATAATTATATTGACGGTAAAAAAAAACTCTCCATATAAAATTTTAATTTGAATCTTCATTTAAAAATTTGCGACTATTAATAATAGTTTTATCAAGAAATTGAAGATATTACATTTGCCGGTCCATATTGCCTGGATATATATAATATTATGCAACTATTATTTATAAAAATTTTAAAAAAATGAAAATTCGTAATATATATTTCAAAAAACAAATATAATAAATTTTTTAATGAATATGGAATAAATTGTCGACCGTCAAGTTCTATGAACAGAGGATTATCGGGAATTGGGACTTGGTAGTTGAAGAAATAAAAACTCTTTTGTAACCAAAATAGTTTTTATTTTAGCCAACGTTTCGGCTTTGACTTCAGGCTTTCATTAGGGAAAGAGAAACATACAAAGAAATATAGAAAAACGTCTATATATCATAATCAAACAAAGAAAATGTATTTATTTAGTTGTTTTTTTTTTGGTTTCTTTATTAATTTTAGCAAATTATAGCATTAATAATACCAATGCGCACGAGATAACTTGGTATTGAAGTATAGATCTTTACCTATATCTCCGATATGATATTGAAAAATTCATTATATGGACATAGTATTCAATTTTCTATGGTTCCATTATTCATAAGCCCTAGTCTATTGTGCGATTACATTCATATAAAAATGTAATTTTGTAAAACAAAATTGATTGAGTAACATTTAAAAAAAAATGCGAATCGTTAAAGATAATAGCACTCAAACTAGATAACATAAATAAATTATATTCCTGAGTCTGGATTTAAATTAATGCCAACAACAAAACGAGCTAAGATCCTTATACAAATTTGTAACTTAGGCGCATAGAATTCCTGTAAAAATTAGTTTTTAAAAATCTCTCATATGCAGGAACGGCGTAAATTGAGCGAATTTTCTAATGAATATATGTAAATAAACATTATAAGCCCCACTTAAAATGTTTCGATTACCTACTAATACGAAGAAGCAACAGATAGCCTACATTTCATTATAATGAGGTGAATATAAATGAGAATAAATTACTATAGTAGTATTAAAAACCACAAAAGAATAATAAAAATCATCATTAATATCTCTGAGGGTGGTATTAAATTGGGGAAGCGAGGTAGAGGTATCGCTCGTATTATTTGAAATTCAAATTTAATACCGATTGTACGCCTTTGTTGAAAAATTGACAGTACACAGAAAATTAAATTTGGCACTATTCTGTTTCATAAGATAAATAATAATGAAGATATTGCCTACACTAGAATTTGGTCACCCTGTAAACTGCTCCTCTATCAACTTTTACCTAAACCTTAAAAAAAAATCCTTTATTTTCAAAAAGGAGCTTAAATACAATTACTTGTTACAATTAAAAGGTAAAAGGCATAACTCTAGAATTTATGATTTTTAATAGTTACATTAATATGCGTTTTAATCTTCTTTTTAACATTATAGAATATAAATGTTAGACAATAAATTTTAGACCTAAAATGTTTTATAAGCTTGTTATTTTTTATAATTTGTTATCGCTAGTGAAAATGGAGATAATAAGATTCCTAATTTTCATCTCCCATACACCCTCCAACAAATGAATTGATGTCATCATTTCAATATGCGCTTAAAATTGATCTGCTGATTAAAACTTAAATTTTACTAATAAATTTTAGTGTATTTGGATAAATGATCGGATTAATTGTATAAATTTGCATACAAACTCATTCGAGATAACATCCTCATCTTAGCTTATTAGAGCTGAAAGTAAATATAATAATGAAGACATACATTATTACATAACAATGTTTATTGTTGGGGTTCGGTCAAAGTTAATCCAAAAATACACCTTAAAAATCTGCCGACATTTAGGCTTACATTGTAAGCCGTCTTCAGGGCTATAAAGGAGGCGAGAGTGGACGTCGTGCCACTTGGATTAAATGTTCACGGCTGAACATCGGTGAATGATGATGGTATTTTTTGGATTAATCTTGATCGAACCCTAACAAAAAACATCTACTAATAGTCCCTACGGTTAAAAACTCCCCATTTGGACATTATCATATAGTTTAAGGAAAGAAACCCACTAATCTTGCGTAACTAATACGGGAATTCCTATTGTTATATTTTATGTAATTCTCCAATTGATTATTGATTTCATTTAACGAGTGGGCTTAAGGTAAAACTGTAGAACACAGCAGACAACGAGAGGAATCAACGTCATGGGCATACAATACACGTAGGAGTGTTTAAAGTGGGAACCTCTCTGATGAAAACGTGGAGGAAAACACATAAAACAAAGCTTGAAAGAAGAGGGAACGCTCTCCGTACTTAACCGAAGTACAACTTGAAAAGGACTTGATTTACGTAAGAGCCCGACAGAGATTTCACACAATGGGATGGCTACCGTTTTGGGGGGGGGGGGGGAATCCCTTGAATACAACCTCTCCCATTGCGAATGGACAGCACTTCACAAGCTTCCAGAAATATGATGAATACAAATACAACCTGAATAAATAATGGAAGATAATTAACTTATTTCCCGAAAATATAAATTTGTCGAAAGATCAAATATTAACAACGTTTAATGAAGAGTTAGGCCATTCTCGAAAGCAAACTATAAAATAAATAAATGATTTTAAATAAATATAAAGCACCAATTCCCTTTAACTATCGGTCAACTATCTATACAAACTATATGTGTGCAGTCTTAACTATCTGAATGTAAAGACTGCAAACAAATAGTACAGAATAATTTTTTACTTGTTTTTTTGCATTATTTATTTGTTGTTTTACGTAGTTCTTCTTCCTTAGATACTGTTTTATCCCATTAAATTCAATCATGCACAATGACTGAAAACTAGAAAAGTATACTGAGTTATTATTTTCTACATCCGCCAATACATAAAAACAAAATTTTAAAATCTGCAAATTGGTATTTACCTATGCAAATAAATAATATAGTTGTCAATACCCACAGGACGGAAAGGAGAATGATGAGAAATATATCAGCTCACCTTAAATTCCGAAGCATTATTGGCCTGGATTGTCCTGTCCCTAAGTTCACATTTCCATGACTGACACATTTCAGTCATGGAAATGTGAACTTAGGGACAGGACTTCCTCTCTTATCTTCATGATAGCCCTGAAGATGGCTTACAATGTACGCCGAAACGTTGGCAGATAATCCTTCATTAAAAAAATACATTTTTTTAATTAGTGTTTTTTTGGATCTACCTAGACCGAACCCCAACTAAAATCATCTTAGAATAATATCTACGGTCAACAAACTCTCATTTTGAAAATAAAAAATATATCTGTCCCAGACGTGAGCCAGGGGTCGAAACTGGATCTCCTGTAGGTTCGAGTTCTGGCTGGGACAGATGGATTTTTTTATTCTATTCTCTCGCATTAATTGTTTAAAATTTACGTGGGATAATAAACCACAACTAAATTAATATTTAAAGTTGGCACATATATTATTATTTTCCGCTCACCTACACTCCTTTCTGAACAAAAAGGAATTGTTCTAGTACTCTTAAGCTACTTTCTTTTAAAAAATCAACCCGAATAAGTGTCTGCCAAAAATTTATAAAAAATAACACATTTCTACATCATTAAAAAACTTTTCATCACGATAATATCAGGGATTCTTTAATTTCGTCTTTTATTTTCTACTGCTCTTCTTCAACCATTTACGAATTCATCCAATGGATTGTCGAATAAACCTCAAACACTTAATATATATCTTAAATGGAGAGTTTTATTGACCGTAGATATTATTATTAGACTTTTTTCTGTTATGGTTCGGTCAAGGTAGACCCAATTATTACAACTTCAAAAAGATGACTTAAAATGTAAGCCGAAACGTTGGCAGATGATTTTTAAAAATACATATTTTTAAAGTTGTATTTTTTTATCTAAAAATTATAACGGAATAGTTGTAAGTGTAATAGGGCTTAGGTATTTATAATTTAACTGCCATTAATTATGTTAAATATTGTTTTATAGTATTAAAAAAAACCAACTGATAAATATATTTTATTGTATTCCTAAAATTCTGACGCTTCAGCTATTGCAATACAATAATTAACAAATAATTTAAATATTAATAGAAATATGTATGGGTTAATTATATTATTTTATACTGTACATTTATGTTGTACTTCTAACTCCTCTCATTGAGAAATCAATCTTCCCTCGATTCGAAGGCTGTCCCCATAAAGTCCGTGAAGCTACACGAACGACAAAAAATGACACAAAGAAGTGTGGGGGGGGGGAAAAAAAAAAAAAAAAAATTACTGTCGCTTGACATTTTAGGTAATCTCTCTCCCCCTCCCCTCTTTCTAATCGACCGATTTCGCTCAATAACATAATAAACCTTTCATTTTACATTTAAAGGTGACGTGCCAAATTTAATGAAGAAAAAATCTAATTTCAGCCTAGTAGATCGTAAAATTAAAATTTACTGTAAAGGTAAACCTTAAATATTTTTTAGCGTCATTATTATAAACTAAATATTATCGCCGTTAGATGGAAAACTTGTTGTCAGGTATCTCCCATAATCCCTATTCGCCTATTTTGCTCAATAACATAATAAACCTTTCATTTTACATTTAAAGGTGACGTGCCAAATTTAATGAAGAAAAAATCTAATTTCAGCCTAGTAGATCGTAAAATTAAAATTTACTTTAAAGGTAAACCTTAAATATTTTTTAGCGTCATTATTATAAACTAAATATTATCGCCGTTAGATGGAAAACTTGTTGTCAGGTATCTCCCATAATCCCTATTCGCCTATTTTGCTCAATAACATAATAAACCTTTCATTTTACATTTAAAGGTGACGTGCCAAATTTAATGAAGAAAAAATCTAATTTCAGCCTAGTAGATCGTAAAATTAAAATTTACTTTAAAGGTAAACCTTAAATATTTTTTAGCGTCATTATTATAAACTAAATATTATCGCCGTTAGATGGAAAACTTGTTGTCAGGTATCTCCCATAATCCCTATTCGCCTATTTTGCTCAATAACATAATAAACCTTTCATTTTACATTTAAAGGTGACGTGCCAAATTTAATGAAGAAAAAATCTAATTTCAGCCTAGTAGATCGTAAAATTAAAATTTACTTTAAAGGTAAACCTTAAATATTTTTTAGCGTCATTATTATAAACTAAATATTATCGCCGTTAGATGGAAAACTTGTTGTCAGGTATCTCCCATAATCCCTATTCNTATATATATATTAGCATGAGTCTTATGGAAGATAATATAGGACAAGTTAACTTCGTTTACAATATTTGCCAAATTCCCAATTTATATTTTAAGCAAATTACATATATGCTAAGTAATGTTACAGATGGCGAACATCATAAAGAAGAAATTCTTCCAAATTAAAGAATCATGAAAAAATTATGAACCACGAGAAATTCTTTACATCGCAGAATGGTCTAGTACAGCCCCCTCACTTCGAATAGAAGCGATTTTCAAATCTGTGAATTGCTAGACTCACATACATTTCTTGGAGCATGTGAGTCAGTCAGTCGTAATTAAGTCGCATCGCTATGAGACTATAACGGAATAGTTGTAAGTGTAATAGGGCTTAGGTAGTATTTATAATTTAACTGCCATTAATTATGTTAAATATTGTTTTATAGTATTAGTGCAATATTAGTGTAATATTATCGGTTCATTAGTTTTTTGGTTAATGATTTACATACAGATAAGAATTATGTTGCTACCATTAACCCACACAAAATTCAAAATAAAAATTATAAACAACCATATTATTGATTTTAAAAAAGTTAAGAGCTCAAGTTAAAAAAAAAAAAAAAAAAAAAATAGACTTATTTATATTTTAATCAGGGTTGAAAGGATTTGCTGAAAAGAAAATCTGCTGAGAAATCGAAAAGTGCAGGGTAAGAGGGGGTGGCCGATGTAGCATCCTGTAGGGACTACCCTCGACACAACCCTGACCGTATTTCCCTACGGGCTATGAAACAAAAATAGGACTTGGGGTCGGGGGTACTTCGGCACGGCACAGATGAATGTTTATGGCGGCTCGGACAAACCCATCTCCCCCGCCACACGGCGCCTCATAGCGTTTTTATATTCCCTCTCATTCCTCGGATTAGGTCCCGGGGCGAAGAGGGGAAGAAGGGAATGAAGATAAGTTACCTGGATTGGCTTGGAAATTAGGACTCAAATCCGCCGCCATCTTAGGCCGGGATGAGAGATTTATTTTACGGGGCCGGTATCAGTCACGTCCACCGCCCGAAGGGTGACCTCTTATTTACATCGATACTTTTTTCAACCCTCCAGTGCATGACGTGGGTGGAATTAATAATTTAGTTCCAACGGGTGAGATATTGAAGCACTTCTTGGCTTTAATATTCAATTTTGCTCTTGGTCTACTTAAAAATATAATACTAAATATGATCTGAACGGAGAGAAGGACCAACATTCTGCTTATTCAAAAATTTCTTATACTTTTTTTCATAATTTTCTTATGAACAGTGCTGAGTACTAAAGAATATAAGTTTACAAAAAATAACTATACCTTGGTATCCACTAAATAGAAATGTTTTTTTTTTTTAAATTCAAATAATAATAAAATTTTTGAAATAGAGATTATTAGTAGATTTTTTTTGTTGGGGTTCGGTCAAGATTGAATTTAAAAAAATGCAATTTAAAAAAATAAAAAAATTATCATATCTGAATATGAGTGTGTATGAGACAGACATAGATCACTGAGGTCTGACTAATGGTTAAAAGGTGCATACGTGAAAGAAATGTGTTTGATCCCTTGGGTCTACAAAACACGCGGAAAAATACAAGTATGTACACACACACAACACAAACAAATGAACCCACACACTACGCAAAATGATCTACTTGGTGAGTGATGTAGTAGTGAGTGGGAGGGGAAGTTGATGGTCTCTCTCTCTCTCTCTCTAAAGGATGTATCCTTGTCTCTCCTGGGATAGCGTTTCTTCTGTTTGATAGCTCTCAGTGTGCTTATTTTCCACCTATCCCTTTCAGCCCACCATAATTGAACATTAAACTATAACTGTTAATCTGTATCTGTACAGCTGGGCATCTGTACTTGTTTCTCTTACATAGATTAACGAGACGATTCTTAAAAAGGATTTAATTTAAATTCAGTCTTCGAGTGACGGAAAATAAACCTCTATACGAAAATCACGAAAAAAAATTGGTTCATATTCCATACTCTTACATTTTGTTTTGATTTTCTTTGGAGACGGCTCACGAGTAAAACTGAAACTTGGCATAAACAAATATACACCTGAATTTGTATATGAATATATGCATATATAAATGATTGTTTTAATTTCTCTTAAGGGGCTTTTATATACTGGATGATTGCTCAACAAAAATATCTTTAAATGAAATTTTCTAACCATAGTTAATCAATATATGGTAAGAAATTTTAATTAAAAGTTCGTTTCAAGCTGGAGAAATTAGTCAGGGTTTCGGTTATATCTTATAAACCTCCCTCTCTGATTTTACTCCGTCATCACTACAAGTCGAAACGTCGCAATAATAAAATAATTACCCAACAATTTTGGAACATTTTATTTTTCTGATCCTGGCAAAAACCAAGACTAATTTCTCTAGCACAAGACTCGGCATCCAACAAACCTCCAAACTAATCTGTTTTAAATTAAAAATTCCAAGGAATTACCTCGACCTTTTTTCCACTATAACTAAAGCAATTTTATCTCTACTAATTTAATGAACTTAAAAGCAGAACCAGAAATATTAAATACAATAAATAAATTATTATTTACAGACTAAGTCCCCAGTTCGTCGCTGGGCTATCTTCGTTTGAGTCAATGGGGAGGGTCGTTAATAAATAAATTAAGGAACATTTTAACGGACGATATATTATAAATAAGTTGAATACAGACAGTGACGGTGAACACATGTATTCGGCCACGAGGATGGACAATGTCCGAAAGCGCTCGCCAACAGAAGATGGTTTGCAGAAACCAATGAAGACGGTTAATAGAAGGTATGATAGTTCTATATTCATTGGTAGTGATAATAACCCTTTAGATTATTATAAATAACCTCATAATTAAATAATAGCATACACTCCTCAACAGGAATTGGAACAACAGCACACAGTTTTCTCAAATTTTACAGAAAAAAGGACAAGCGATAAATTGAAAATACATGCCGAGTATTAATGTAAGGTCGCTAACGCTGGGTCTGAAGTGGGTGTGGGAGACATTATATCAGATCAACTATATATATTAATTAATATTTATTTAAAACCTCTTATACTCCATTGGTTCATATTATAGTATTAATAATTATTAATTTCGGATAGTTAAATGTATATTTATAATCATTAAAATATAAAGTAGAAGATAATTTTTTTTTAGATGATTTTAGAGTGGGTTGGGTCAAGGTAGATCCAAAAAACACAAATTTAAAAAATTTATTTTTTAAATTTGTGCTTTAGGATCTACCTTGACCGAACCCCAACTAAAATCATCTCAGAATAAATCTACGATCAAAAAAGCTCTCCTTTTGATTAATTTTTTTTTTTTTTTTTAGTTTATTACAATTTCAAACCTATTTGACTTATATAAACCATGAACTTGAAATAAATTAATGTCGGGCATAATTTGGTTTTAAATTGTGGTTATGTAAAGAAAAATGGTTATGATATGAATGTATATTTAGCGGCTGGTGGTGTCTCTTGAGGAGGAATGGGGTTGGTTAGTGCTGGTAACTGATTTAGCAGTCTCATGCTACAAAGTTTGCTAAATCGCGTTAGTGTTCCCTGCCTGGAAAGATGGCCAAGACCGGTCGCTCCAGATTGAATTGTCCGAAGTTCAAGTGCGGTGTCCCGGACCTACCGACAGTACTTTCAGTATGGTCGTGGAAACGCCACTTGGAGCCTACAAGAACTCCAGAGAATGATTTTATTGCGACAAATGTGTATATATATATATTTATTCGTTATATTTATATATATATATAAATGACGAAAATAATATAAATTTAACAATTAAAATAAAGAATTGTAAATAAATCATGGCTTGAGCATATATGAAAGTAGAATATCTTGTGCAAATTGAATCCCTACCGGAATAGAGGGCTTTGTTCTTTTAGTTCATACATGGTATAAATTTGTTATTGAACTTGATACTTTGAACAACAGAGTCTCACGATATTAAATTCAAGAATATTAAAGAAAGAAAATGGGTCACTCAAGGGAAGATCACTTTTGTTTCATTTCATAGGAAATTTAAATGGTTATTGTTATTTAACATGTTTGTTAATTTTGTTCTTTAAATTAGGAGACATTTTAACGATTCAGTTAGAAATAGTTTATAGTTGATGCTTTTTGTTGGGGTCCGGTCAAGGTAGATTCACAAAAATACAAATTTAAAAAAAAAATTGTATTTAAAAAAAAAAAATTATCTGCCACCGAACCCCAACAAAAATAATTTAATAATAATACCTACAGTCAAAAAACACTCCATTTGAATAGTTTATAGTATTATTATTAATTAGTAACTAGTATGTACCTTACACGTACCCAGGTCTGGAGTTCCTCAAGTCAGTAATCTAATCCCTGTCTTTTACTACTTCTACCATTTTACTCATGCTTCCCACAAGTCCCAAAACCCTAACATCCACATTTTCAGAAAATATCAAATCCAAAATTAAACGTGCGATACTCAAAGCACCCCATTTTTGTCTGTAATGCCGCCATCCCACACAAACCGGATATCCATTTTGTCTCAGATTTAGAGATTACATTTTTCCATAGCTTCCGTCTCACTATATTTCCATTGGATAATCTTAATCCACACTCAGTATACTTCCTCTTCACCTGGTTAGAACCTGGACGAGTGATTTTATGTATAAATACACAAAATGCAAGTATTTGTACAGTTCTTTTAAAAATGTAAGAGTAAATAATTTGAATCGTTCAGAGAGCTAGAATAAAACTCTCTACATTCCCCGGCTGAAGAAAAGTTTTTTCTTCTTCTAATTTCAGCGAAAGGGAACAGAATAAAAAATCTAACGGTCCCAGCTAGTACTCGATCCTGGATCTCCTGCTTTCCGGGCCGGTGCATTTTCCATTCACGCTACCGAGACAAGTCTGATAAGTTATAAATTACCCACACTAGTGTCGAGAATGTTAGATTTTTTATTCTGTTCCCTTGCACTAAAAATTAGTAAAATTTACGTGGGATTAAATACCACAAAAAATAATATTTATAAAATTAAAGTTGATTTTTTTCTTGCTCCCTGTACGATTCAAATTAATAATGAAATTTGGGATTACATTGTACAATTATCACAATGATTTGTAAGAGGGAATATTTACCGAATTCCAACAATAGAAACAAAGTTGCCAATATTAATATTTTTATGAACTATATATAAAAAAATTTTTTTTTTGTAAAGTTCACTTAATATACCCTTAATAACTCCAATGAGGTAAACAATTTACTTCCATTCCGAAACTGCTGTCAATTATTATTACAATTTAAGGTCGAAGTTCGAGAGGAAATTGAAAATGAACCCCAAAGAATTTAGGAACACCTGACGCCCTATCTCAGAGGAATATTCTGTATTTTCTGTTGGAGTATGAAAGTGATGACTAACAGCCGTCACTTTTTCATTTAAACTTGAAGGAAGGAGAGGAAGCAAAGTGATAAAGCTCACCTCAGCTAAAAAAAAAAAAAAAAAAGATAAGAGGTCTCGCTTGCTGGCTCGAACCTTCAATTCCGAGGCACTCGAAAGAAGAGGAATTATTATGGCGAGAGTGAGAGAGAGACGAAGGGAAATAAAAAAAAAATAAGGAAGAAATCTTTCTTGCTTTTCCCAAAAAGAGAGAAAACGAATATTGCTCGATAACTTTTTGCATGAGAATGGACGCTTTAATTAGGAGAGCTTCTCTTCGAGGTTCTATCTCTATAGCTTCATTTTCCATTATATTCTATATAGAACCTCATTAAGAGCAACTTAAATAACTGAATTAATATTTGACTCGGCCAGTGTCTAGAAGGCAATTAGGAAGAGTAATGTTGACAGATGCGCGCTGAAAATCACAAACAGTAATGTTAAGCTAAAACGACAAATTTCAAAAATCACTTCCTTTTTTTTTTTTCTTCCAAAGAAATCACTGTCTACTACAAAAATTATCCGAACAAATCAAACTGCAGTGGTTAGCTTGCTTTGGCAATTTATCACTAATGAAGATTTTTCAATGGGTAGGCAATTTACTAAAATTTATAATCCAAAGACATTCTTTAACCTTAACACATATTATCAAATAAAAGTTAGATATTAGATTTCAAAAACATTAAATTATTGATTAACACAGTCAATTATCAAAATTTTCCTTGGATAAAATATGACGAACAGATACAAACCAATAAAATACAATGAATACTTAAAAAAAAATAAATACGTAATCAAGAACAAGTGGGATATAGAGTACAATGAACACACAAAAAGAAAAAATCACAAAGATTTTTTGTTAACTGTCCTAGAGGATATACATATCCCATATATCTATATCCCACCATTCTTGATTACTATACACCACTGCCGTGGGTGTTTCATTTTCTACACACACACATATATATATATATATATATGTGTGTGTGTGTGTCAGTGTTTTTATTTACTAACCCACCCTTTCTTATTTAATACTAATATATGAAAAGAATAAAACTAATTTATTGACTATAAGTCAATGAGGCTGCTACTTTTCCTAATTAAAGACTCTATCCTACAATTTGTGTTTCCTTAAATAAAATTCAATTTTCAACATTGGAGCTTATCTTTAACAATGCTAACTATGTTATCACGAACAGCAAATCAGAATTAATCGCTAATATTTATCNTGAGGATATATATATATATATATATATATATGGAGTTAATCAATATATGTAACTGAGTTAATCAATAATTTAGTATTTTTTATCTTTATAATTTGTCATTTGAAGACAAATTATTGTATTAAAAAATTATTTTGAAATCTAATATCTAACTTTTATTTGATAACATGGGTCAAGGTTAAAGAATGCCTTTGGACATTTTAGTAAATTACCTGAACATAAATTTCAGTAAATTGCCTATCCATTGAGAAATCTTCCAAATTGCCAAAGCAAGCTAAACTCTGCCGTTTGATTTGTTCAGATAATTTTTGTGACAGACAAATTTGATAATATTCATTCAATTAAATGATCCAGGCCGAAACCCTGAGTAATTTCTCGAGCAAACCTTTTTATTTATTCCTGTTTCTGTTCTTTATTTTTTTATTTTATTTTTTTTTTTAGGGCAATCAACTGCTAAGAAATGAACTCAGCAGTGAAGAAGGTAAGATGCAATCGACAACGTCCGAAAATAACACCTCGGTGATCTAATAACATTTTCTAGGGGACCATTTCCACAGCTACTTAGTTGGCTTGGGAACCATAAGAAATGCATCTATCTGCTTTGATGAATTTTCTCCAAGAGCTCCTGTCCTATTGCTTTCTTTGGCAAAGCATATTCGGATCCATCCTGTTTACTGAATCTTTATCAATCGGTTTCCGGCCTCGTCAGTGATCCATCTGCCTCATCTCCTGAGTCAACGGCAATCAGTTTTCCTCCTCCAAAGCAAAGAAGAATGACCAAGTCATGCAAGACACCTTTTAATCAATCATGGCTCAAAATATGGATATTATTATATTTATTTATAATTAATCAACGTAGATGTAATTAGGAGATGTTAATACACAGATAGATAGATGGATAGATAGATAGATAGAGAGAGAGAGAGAGAGAGAGAGAGAGAGAGAGAGAGAGAGAGAGACATGATCTAATAAAGTTATATTTTTAAAAATTATTTGAATAAAGAAACAAAAGAAAAATACAAACATTATATGTTCATTACAATAGATTTTTTCAGGTTCAATTCACTATTCACTATTAAAGGAACAAATTTTAATTATCGATGAAAACCAGACAGCTATTAAAACCTAGAGAAGCAAGGATGAATTCCCAAGTCCTCTTCAGTGGACCTGAATATTTAAGAGACATCTGTTTCAGCCAACATCTCTAAGAGTTCCTTTTCTTTATTCATTTATTCCCTTTTTCACTTTATTTTATTTTCTTTGTATTTTTATCCCTTTTACCCCCTCTACTACCCGCATAATTGTTTTCTCTTAATTCAGAATAACTGCATTATTCATTCCTATTTTATATTTCTTCTGAGAAGAAACAAAGAGGGGGTGGCCGATGTAGCATCCTGTAGGGACTACCCTCGACACAACCCTGACCGTATTTCCCTACGGGCTATGAAACAAAAATAGGACTTGGGGTCGGGGGTACTTCGGCACGGCACAGATGAATGTTTATGGCNTATATATATATATATTCTTGCCAATTTCAAGTTCACTTACATCTCATTACCTCAGTTTGTGCGATTACTTCATGAAAAGTATGTAATTTCATAATGGTAGAAATTGTATTATATAAACATAAACTTGAAAAACTTTTTCTACGTATTTCTGTATTTTATACAAGAGATATGGAATAAAAGACGATCTGGAAGGAAACTGTATAAAATTTTAACAATTTTTTAGTGCAAGGGAAAAGAATACAAAATCTAACTGTCCCAGCCAGGACTCGAACCTGGATCTCCTGCTATCCGGGCCGGTGCATTTTCCACTTATGCTACCGGGACAAGTCTGACAAGTTATGTATAAAATTTCGTAATGTCAATATGACATCCCAGAGCCTTTTGTATCTTTTTATTTTCTTTAATATTTTTAAGATCCCAGTAATCTGCCCTAGAGAATCCTGCCTGAGAAGGCCGGAAGTCTGTAGGCTCCCTAAATAAGTGTACTAAACGACGTTATCGTGATGTATTTTATAAGAGAATCTATAAATATATAAAATATGGAAAGAGTAGATTTGTAAGAGGCTTGATAAATTCCCTGAAACTTTCTGGGGAAAGATCCCACTGTAGAAGGGTTCTGGAAGAATTGTGCCCCTAACCCTCGGTGGAGAGCAGCCTCGAGTAGCAGTGTAGGAGACGGGTGGTGGGGGTGGCTCAGCTAGCATTGTCCGTGCTTTATCAGAAATCTCTCAGGGTTCTCGTGGGGGGGGAGACCGACAACCCCCTGCCAACAAAGGGCTCCGACAACTATAATCGGCCATATATAACTGTGCTCGGTCTTAACCTCAGCGCCCACGCGATAAAAAGAATTTTTATGTGGCAGGGTCGCCGGCTAAAAAGAAACCTCGCTCGGGAAAGAAGAAAGAATGGGACGCGGGGATGAGGGAGGCGAAGGAAGAGGTCCTGTGTTCAAAAGGCCTTTAAGGAATTCAACAAGGGAGAAAGATTCTTCTCTTTAAGCGTGGGTATGGACCCTCGTAAAAGTATTTTCAAAATTAATTCTTCAAAGAATATTAAAAACGCTCATGTCCTACTTTAAATTCGCCTTAATAACTTTCGTATACATGGGCTCAAACCATATATATAAATAGGAAGACTTATTGACGAAAATAATTAGTTACGAAATTATTTGGTTTCAGATGTTAAGTAGCCACTTCCGATGGATATGTAGGTTATTGGGTAAACCCAACTAAGGAACGGTTAACAGGAAGACAAATTAAGGGGGAAAAAAACGGTTTTTTTTGGCCGTAGATATTATTATTAGATGATTTTAGTTGGGGTTCGGCCAGGCAGATAATCTTTTAAAAAATACATTTTTTTATTTGTATTTTTTTTTTTGTATCTACCTTGACCGAACCCAAACTAAAATCATCTAATAAAAAACATTCCCTTTTTTTTTAACATTCAAAAAAATTTTAAAAATATAAAATGTAATAACCAATGATTGGAGGTTCGTTGGCCGTTTAGTATTATGATTATGCTGGAGAAATTAGTCAGGGTTTAGTCCGAGAGCAGAAAAATAAAATACTCCAAAATCATTAGGAAATTATTTAACTTTTAAGTCATCATCAGAACGACAGCGTTGTCTGGAGAGGTCTCTGAGGAATGTTTTTTGAACTCTCGCTGATCTCTCCAGACATCACTATCGCCCTGTTGATGACTTACAAGTTAAGTCGAAACGTTCGCAATAACAAAATTACTTTTATTTTATTTTTCGGTTCCCGGCCGAAACCCTGACTTAATTTAACAACATTTTTATTTAATTATATTTTTCTTAAAAATGCATATCAGGGAATATATTGAAGAAAGTATGTTCGAGAGTTGAGCGACAACCACCAAAATCTAAGAAAATCTGTCTCATGGAGTCTTCTCCCCACAATTATAACTGTATTATAAGGCTAGGGACATAAGTTAAAGACAAAAAAAAAAAAAGAGTAAAAAGTGAATGTGGAAGACTAATAAATATAGCGAATTTCTAAATTTTGTAAAAAATTAATATTTTTTCAAATCATGTTTCGTTTATAGATATAGAATAAGTCGTAGTTGTAAAGCTAAAAATAATTTGAAAAGACTTTGTAAGATCTTAAAGAATTAAGTTATCTTTACAAAGTGGTAAGTTATAGTCTATCAAGAAAACGAGGCAGGTCGGAAACGTCGCGATCATGGCTAATTGATTAAAGAGTCCTTGTTTATCTTGGCGAGTCACGAAAACGTCTTTGTTAAAGTGCGTAAATCGGTGGGAAGAAAGAGGGTAAGTGGGCAGTAAACGAAGCAATTACAACCCCCTCCAAGCCAGACGGAAAATGGGATGTCGGAGGGTGAGAGGGGGCGGTTGGTATTGGTCGATGTAGCGTACCCCCCACCGCACGCTCAGACCCAGGATGGCCAACACCCCGCGTCACTTAGGACATTAGGGTAATGAGAAAACGAGGGAGGCCCGATGCAATACGAGAAGGAAGGAGTACCAGAATCGGACCATTACTTTTAATTGTCCTGCAAGAGCAATGGGGAGAGGTAACTCGGTTAGAAAGGGGTCCTGCCAGGGAAGGAGCCGGAGGAACTAAAGAGATTAGCTCGGATGTTGCTGCTGCTGGTACTGATCATGGATGGGGGATGCCATTAATCAGGGTTCGAATTGGAACTTCAAGAGCTCCTTAATCACAGGATTCCCTTTCGCCCTACCCCCGCGCGCCCTCTACACAGCTTGATCATTAGCGCTGGGAGAGAACCTTCTCAGCCAAGCCAAACCAAACAGTACCCAGAGCTCAAGACGCTATGTATCTACTGGTAACATGAATGTGCCAAGCGTGGGAAGAACTTCGTCAAGCAGGACCTAAAGAATCCAAAATAAAATTTTAAGCTAAGTTTTCCTGTTTCATTAAGGAGGGTTACAAAGAAGAGTAAATAACGAAATTTAATTTACCAGAGGTTTAAGAAATGATCATTAACTTTAAATCCAAGAAAGAGTGAGGGAAGATCATAAGAAAAATTTTAGAAGTTCTTCATGTACCCATGTGAAGAATAACTTTATTTACTCATGGGTTTCAAATTGGGGTACTGTAGCCCGCTTTAAACCAAATGAGACAGTTCATTAATCAAAATATTAAAATTAAGAATATTAAAATAGCTCCTTTATGACAATGCTACCTAAACTTCAAAATTTCAAGGAGCTCGTTGCTCAAACTCTCCTGATGATGGTTTTTGTACAATCGAAATAGAGTAATATGTAAGCCGAGATCTATGGGGGGACCTTGGATGAAAAACAATAAACCTCAAAAAGAGTTTCAAAATTCTCCACGGGGTACCAACATGAATGGGTATAAACCATCGCGAAGAATAATGGCGTAAAAATATAAATATATAAAATTATAAGTCCATAAAATTTCACAATAAATATATTCCTTGCGCTTTAAAAAAAAAAAAAAATTATAGAACAAAAATATGCAACTATTGTTTCTCCTAAATAGAATTACATATTTTACTATAATATAGTTTATTAAACTTAAAATATAACCGGAGATATAGACTTTAAAGAACCTCTAATCACTTTGATTTGTGTTTGTTGTGTATATGTACAAAAAAAAGTTTGAATCTAAAAGCAAATTTAACCTGGAGTTAAGGCGTTTAATTTTAGGTTTGGGGATCTGGAAAGGGGGAAGCATTTATCAGAGATTCGTGACATCAAGAACTAGTTAATCACACTCCCCTCAACCCTAAAGAGCCAACAAGAGGTGGTCCCAGAGATAGCGCCACTCTTATCACCAACTTCTCACGAAATCTAACTCCCTGAGTTAAGGAATAATGCAAAAGCTGGGCAAATTTAATTTTAATTGTCATAAATAACTTGAGTACCTATTTCTCTCTTCAATATTTCTATAGGTTATAGGCATTAAAGTAAATATTAATTAACCAACCTCAGTTTTTCTGTTCGGTTTGATTTAAATATCTTACTAGATCAAACAGTAGAGTTCTGCTTAAGATCATGGAAGGAATGACTATCTACAGGTATTCTAAACGTGCATTGATTCAGGACTTTGAACCCGATGGCAAACAGCACAATATGAAAACTAAGCACCATTAATTTCATAACCAGCACCATTTCATTTAATTTTTTTCTTTTTTTCTTATGACATTGTAATTCAATAGCTCTAAAGATGGCTTAAAATGTAAGCCGAAACGTTGGCAGACAATACATGTTGTTTTTTTTTTTTGGATCTACCTTGACAGAACCCCAAAAACAAAACATCTACTTGCAATATCTACGGTCAGAAAACTCTCCATTTGCACCTAAGCACCATTAAGCTTCATTGCATCAGAAATTTGACGAAACACTTTTCGTGTATATATCTCTGCTAAGAACAAGCCGGAGGACTCTGTGGTTATCAATAAAGGAGCAAATGGGAAGTTAATGACTGGGCAAGGCGGACGGACCTCTAGGGAGGAAGGGCATCATTACCAGGGCTTACACGATATTGCTCAGGGGACCAGTTATTTCGGCGGGGATCGAACACGCGACTTCTTCACGGCGCAGGTAGCTTTCAGGGAAGCGGAAAACATTTCCTTCGAGGCAGGGGACCCGGACAATAAGTATCTTCGAGATGAGTGGAAAAGTAGGACAGTCCTACCTTCGAGACCCACAGAACGAGTCAATCATGCTATTACCGAATACTTGCACTTCTATTCTGAAAAATATACTTGGACCTTGTACACATTACACCTTAGTCTGCTTTTGTTTTGTACACTGAACCTGATGATAACCTTTAATGCCAGCCGAAATATTAGACTGCGAAATAACATTTATTAAGAGAGAATTTCTCGACCAAAGAGATTATAGGAAGATGTTTCTTGTTCTGGTAAAATACAATTAAAAAAATGAGTATTTTTTACGTTATTCGCCAACGTTTCAGCTTACAATGTAAGCCATCTTCAGGGATGTTGAAATACAATGTCATAAGAAAAACATAAAAAATAAAATATATATCTGCTTATAAATTATACTAGAGCTTCTGATAAAGTTTTCGTCCTTGACTGGAAAAATACTAAGTTGAATTCAATCTGAAATGCCCAAAACAATATTAAAGATAAATAAAGAAAATGAAAATTAAATAGAAGAGGTTTTAGTTTTTTTTTTTACCCTCCGTGAAAGTCAAGTCCAATTAGGCAATTTCAAATGAGTAAATTAATTATCACGTAAACTTAGACATTAATTTTGCCTGAAACTATACGAAAATTGATTTTTTTGAGGAAATTTCAAATACTTCTTTTGATAAAACGAAGAAATCGTAATGAATTTTGAAGAATTTGGATATGTATATATTATTGTTATTTTTAAAGAAAGCAATAATTAATGTAAATGATCAGACTGTATTTATGCTGTATGTTGACTGTTCATGAGTTAAACTAGTAGAGTTGGAAGTCAGGGAGGTTGGAGCGGAGTGTATGTGGAAAATGAAGGGAGGAGAGGGGAGAGCATGCGGTGGAGGGGGTAGGAAGACGCGATACACCCACACGCACACACACACAAACAATTCACACAAATAGAATAGCCAAGAGGCTGAGAAGCCCATCCCATCTGTGCCAGGAGCTCTTCAATCAAGTGTAGTCAGCAGGCGGGAGGGTCTCCACCAACAGCGATCCCAACCCACCCCCCACATACATACAACCCGCCCCTATTGGAATTCTTCAATGAATCCCGAATCCAGTAGGCCAAGTGCCGCCTCGAACGGAGAGATTCCTATAGCCCATCCCCATACGCCTCATTCAACCTCAAAACCCCGAGGGGTGGGTGAATCCTGAAAGATATCCTGTTACCATCTCTTTGCATGCCATTTCACACTTTCATCCCTCTCATTCCCCCTAGTCGGCAAAAATTCACCAATCAGTATCCTCTATCTATTATTCATGTCAATTCAACCTTTAACCCCAATGGAACAATAAGAAAATGTTGCAATCAAGATCAAATAATAGTGATTAATTATACTAATTTGCTAATTAAAAAGATGTATTCGAATAAAGCATTCAAAAAATATATATCCTCAGTATTCTTCACAATAATTAGCATTAAAAGCAGATGTTGGGGCGCCAGGCTAGCTCAGGGGATCCGTACGGGTCTCACAATCCTGACGCCGCGGGTTCAAATCCCGCCCAGGTCAATCTTTTATTTATATAGAAGGTTGTCCTGAGCCATGGGTGTTTAAAAAAGGGTGGCAACCTGTAGATAGCCCCTTCCTCTATGACCCTAAGTGGTTGAATGGAAGGCTAACACACACACAAAAAAAAGCAGATGTGACATTATTTTTATTTCGAGTAGGCTAGGTAATGGAAGTATAATCTATATAACATTTCTTACAGATTTCTTTGGTTTAACTCATTTTAGACGGGCCATATATTTTTAATATTTTTATTTTTAAAAGTAATGTTTCTGGTAGTTTACTAGCACCATCATAATTTGAAAATCCAGTATTTTTTTAAATAAATAATTCAAAAATTATTGTCTGATTAAACACCCAACAGTTTCAATAATTAAAAAAAATCCTTTGTGGGCTATTCAGATACATGTAGTCAAACATAACATCTCACTTCTGATGGATTTAGAAGAAGTAAAAGTTCCCTCTCCCAAGGATTAAGGATGACAGCCAATTAAGATGCTAATCTTCTCTGATTTGTCATCAAATGGTTTATGTGGGAATCAATGTTTGCCTAGACCAATGAACTTTTAGAATAGAGACTTCCCTACGTGATCGATCAATCAAGAGTGATTAAAAGAAGATCTAAATAAATTTATATATATAT